>JARQOC010000003.1:561361127-561588627 GCA_033576535.1 Allobates femoralis
GCCATAGATTAGGTGACAGGTTCTCTTTAAGTGCTATTTCACTATTTTTAATTTTTAAACCACCTGTTTTCTTACTGAACCAATTTTTTAACTTAATATTCCTGAAAAACCTATACATATCAACATCAATATTGAACCAATTCACATGACAAGCTATATTATAATTCAAACCTTTATCCAATAATTTATTTTGAGCAACTTTTAAATTTTTGTTACAAATATTCACCACTAAACTTGATCTCTCCTTTTGTGCTGTTTCTGGTTCTGTCGTTTGTTCCTTTGCTTTCTTGGTTCTGCTCCAGCGGCTCCCTCCTCTTCTTCTCCTATTGGGTCGTTTTTGTCTGTTGGAAAAACAAGGTTTATATACAGCAGTGCATTTAAACGATTCAAGTCTCTTTTGTCCATAACCACCTTTTTTATCCCATTTGGGTTGTTTGACATTTTGCCAATTATATACAAAACCACTTTTATAGTCCTCTGCATCCCTTGCCCATTTTTGTCGTTTCTTTTCTTCCAATTCTTTTTTCATTTTTTCCACTTTTATGTGTACTGTCTCTTTAAATTTGGAAAACTCCTCTTGTTTCAACAGACCCTTAATTTCTGTCTCCATCTCATTGTTTTCCTGTGATGTTTTTACTAGCTCTTCTTGTAGGTATTCCATGTTGACTAACATGATATCCATAGCATATTTATCAGAAACTGTTTTAAACTTCTCACAGTATAGTAAGTTATCCATAAACAAAGTAGGTCGGATAGTAGATCTTAATCCCCTCGGGACACGCTTACTTTTATAATATTGTCCAAGCATTATTAGGTGCATTTCCATTGAAACCATTTTCTTCTTACCATTTTCATATTTTCTGTTTAAGTTGTTAATAGATGGTATGCTTAAAAAATCTACATTATCTTCTATACCCTGTAATATCCTCTCTTCGTCCTCCATGGTGTATAAATTCCCTCCTGCCTCCATATCAATTAGGTGGTTTGCAAAGCTCAAAACAAATATATATGTATTAAAGAAAAGTTCTCAAGCAGCAAACTTGTTCGAGTGCAAAGCAGCTGGCTTCCTTTACAGCCTTACATACATACGTATAAAAAGTTTCACTGCAGCACTCCTTTAGTGAAGATTAGTAGTCCTTTATTTCTGGCTTCTGTTGAGCATCAAACAGGAGATGGCCACGTATTGGGCACACACGCCCTTTGTCAAGCAATCACATGTTACCCTTCTCAGCCTTATATACAGTCTACCAAATTAGATAAAACATAATATAAATTTTTTACTTTAGCTAAATTGATCATAAATTAGTGGATTACAATACTTTTGTTTTTTTATGATTCACTTTGTGCCCATGTGTATTAAATATATTATACTATTTCCTCCTATCCTTATTTCAGTGTATCGCCTTAATTCTATCTTAATTAATTAATATACTTCATATTTAAGCCACTTGTATTTACTTACTGTGCAGCGTCATTACTTGTATTGCTCGTGCCTCCTCTCGGCGTTGTGGAAGTGCCTACTGAGCATGCGCCTCTCCTAGTTTACTCTCACCATGGCTACGGGTACGTAGCGTCATCTCGCGATGACTGGGTGAATCGCGCGCATGCGCGGTGACTTTTACTTTTGTTTACTCCACGCTCGCGTTCGTCGCTGCTAGGCAACACAAGCGAGTGGTGGATTACTACCAACATATTATAACTTTCTAATAATCGGCCACATATCTCTAACATAGAAATAGAGTATTGAAGCCATTGTAATGGCCATTGTAATGGAGTAACTCTAATTACATAATCACAATGCATATCGTCTTATATCTATGTGCTCACCGTTACATACATTCTTTTTTAACCCCTCACATGTCTGTTACCCAAATCAAAGGGCTAAAGCACAGTGAGACCCCTCTTGGAGATTCCTGGATTAGGACCAGGCTTCTCCACTATGGAGGTCATCAAGGGTAAACTCATTCATACCACGGGGCACAAAAGACAAACAATAGAGTTACTGCCTAATTCTTTTTTTATTTTTATTATTTATCATAAACTCATTTGAAACAATCGCCTCTAGTGGTCAAAATTTTAATTTCACACTATGGCACTATGACTAACATCCAAACAAGTTCAAGCTGCCCTGCGGTCCGAGCGTACAACAGTGTCAACCCGTACTATCCATCGGCGTCTGAATGAAAAGGGACTGTATAGTAGGAGACCCAGGAAGACCCCACTTCTTACCTCGAGACATAAAAAAGCCAGGTTAGAGTTTGCCAAAACTTACCTGAGAAAGCCTAAAACGTTTTAGAAGAATGTTCTCTGGTCAGATGAGACAAAAGTAGAGGTTTTTGGGCAAAGGTATAACATAGAGTTTACAGGAGAAAAAAAGAGGCATTCAAAGAAAAGAACACGGTCCCTACAGTCAAAAATGGCGTAGGTTCCCTGATGTTTTGGGGTTGCTTTGCTGCCTCTGGCACTGGACTGCTTGACCGTGTGCATGGCATTATGAAGTAACTACCTGACCCTCCCCTCAGGCCTGGATCTTTTTATAGGGCATATGGCTTAAGGCAGCCAGTAGAGCTCTCCCTCCAGGTCTGGGGTGGAAGGTGTTGTGTGCTGTGTGTCCAAAGTGTAAATCCCTCCTTGCAACGGTGGGTCCTGTGGCAATCCCTAGCAGGGGTGCCACATTCCCCCCTAGTTAACCTCAGTCCTTCGGGACTGAAACATTTTTCATAAACATAACATAACTATTTACATTTGGAATTTGAACAGAGTCTCAAAATTAAAAAAGTTACAAAAACCAGAGCGACATGGGAAAACGGGTAACCAGTCCATACAACGCTAGTCCATCCACTGCAGGCTGTTTAAAAGGGTGTTGCCACTACCAGTCCTGTGGCTATGGTCCATTTTTAAAATTAGAAAAAGAAAATTCAAAAAGACCAACAGGTAAAGTCTCTGTAGGCTTAACGGTTCAAAAACACAACAAACACTACGGGTGCCTCGTTGTTGGAGTCCTAGGTACTGCAGGGGCCTCTACCAGGTCATAAGTGCTGTAGGCCTCCTGGCCCTGGGGTCACCTATTGGCCAAGATTTTGCGCTCCCTAGGCAGCTCCTTACGCCAACTCAACTCACCCCTCTGAGGTTGTGTACCTGGTTTGTGTTGTTTTAGCCTACTCTTCACCCTTATGTACAGTGATTGGTTATATATTTACATTTTAAACATATTTACATTTCCCACATGTTATGGTTTATTCTCTGTACTTGAGTGGTGTGTGTCCTTAGATTGACACGTGTTGACCTACGTAATTCTGGTGTAGGATTGATGAGAGTGGGTTTATGTGTCACAGGTAAACTGGGTAACAGTCTGCAACCTCTTGATCTCACAGTAGGGATGGCAGGTACAACAATTGCAGGATTTTCTGGTTTTAACACAACGGGTGGTTCTTCTACTCTTGGCGTTTCTACTGCTGGTGGGAATATCAATGTTGGGATTAGGTACGTACCTTCTGTTTGAGGCCAATCCGCTGGTAATTCTCCAATGAGTGTCTGGATTGTCTTTGGCTTCTCTTTCTCAGGTTCTGGATAAGGTACATCTTCTTTTGGTTGTAACTGTTAAGGGCACTTCTTCAAATGATCTCTGGACACTGCTGCTGTTGTTTCGCCATGGTCTTTGCTGATGAACACAGGTTTTCTGGTTATAAAATTCAGATGGTAATAGAGTGTATGGTTCTTTGTCCCATCTAGTTTGTGCATTCTTCTTTTTCTTTTCAAAACCAATTCACCTAGTGTTAAGGGTGTTCCTTGCGCACTTTTGTTAAAGTTGGTTTCTTGTTTTTCTCTTGATTTTTCCAGACTTATCTCAACACATTCTTGTATTTTCTGGTATTGTTCTTTTCTTCAAGTATCCCAATCTGCATCTGTAGTATCTTCTTCAGGAACTACTATGTCTATTTCAAAGTCTACTGGCAATTTTCCTGGTCTTGCTCTGATGAGGTATGCAGTGGTACAATTTGTTGTGCTTACTGGGATGTTGTTGTAGATGTCCACAAGATCTGGTAACTTCTCTGGCCATTGGTTTCGTTCTTCTAAGGGCAGAGTTTTCAGCAATTCAATTACCACGTGATACATCTTTTCACATATTCCATTAGTTTGAGGATGGTAAGACGTGGTGCGAATTTTCTTGCATCCATATAGGCGACAGAACTCTTGAAATATTTCAGCTTCAAAGGCAGGACCTTGGTCTGTCAATACCTGTTCTGGATAACCATGTGGTCTGCAACGGAGACCTGCCAATACCCACTAGTGTGATCTAATGTGGAGAAATAATTAGCAGTCTTCAATGCAGCAAGAGACTCCTCTATTCGGGGTAACGGGTAAGCATCTTTGTGAGTGATTTTATTGACCTCCCTATAATCCACACACATCCTCATCGTGCCATCCTTCTTTCTGACTAGGACTAAGGGGGCTGCCCAGGGACTACAGCTATCTCTTATAACCCCGTTTCCTTCATGTCCCGCAGCATCTCTTTGGCATGCTGGTAGTGATTTGGTGGAATGGGTCTGTGTCTCAATTTAATTGAGGGATGATCTCCTATGGGTATGCGATGGTGTACCCCTTTAATCCTCCCAAAATCTAATGGATGCTTACTGAATATTTGTTCAAACTCTTGTGCTACCCGGTAGACTCCGCGCTTCTGGTGAGAAGGGGTGGCATCAGTTCCTACATGCAACTGTTGACACCACTTCTCTAGCTGTGCTCGACACTATATCATCATTTCACTTTTCGGTGGTAACACAATGGGAGCCGGGTCTGTTACCCGCACACTGCCAATCTCTCCCCCAGACAGATTTACCTGTTGCTTGTGGATGAGGGCTCGGATTTCTCTTTGGATGACTCTCGTCTGCCCATAACTAGCAGTCACAGCAATCTGTTGGAGTAAAAACAACACTTCTCCAAGGCAGTTTTCAATCATATTAGAACCAATTACCATGTAGGGATATTTTTCATCAAGATTATCTTCTACCACACATAACCCTTGGCATTTTAACTCTACCCTCCCCAGCTTTATTGTCACTTCTCTGAACCCCTCCTGATTCTGTGGCTGCCCATTAGCTGCAAGAAAGACAAAGTTAGGGTCTGAGTGTCTAAGATCAGTGTCAGACCAAAATTGTTTGTAAAGGATATGTGGGATGGTAGTAACCTGCGACTCAGTGTCCAGTAGGGCCGATATGGGGATTCCTTCTAGCGTAATGTTGAGGTATGGACAGCCTCCCACGTACCGATTACGCCAGTCATATGGGCCCAGTTATCCTACTCCTGGGGGCTGGACCTCGGGCCCAGGAATCTCGGGTTTAAAGGACATCCTCTTGCAAAGTGGCCTGGTTTGTTGCATTGTGGGCAAATGGGTTGTCCTGAAGAATCCGTGTAGTCCCTGGCTCTGCGTTGGAATGGTGCGTTGGTCCCCTGCACGGACGACTTGTTCTTCCCCCTCATCCATGGGACATCCTCAGGGCAATCAGCTAGTTGGGTTTTACTTGGCTTGCAAGAGTTTTAGTGCATAGTCCATATTTTTGGTTAGCTGCAGCACCTGGTTGGGCAAGTCATCATCTGAGTTATTTGCTACAGCTTGTATTTCCACTTTTGCAGGGTCTCTATGGGAGAGGTGTTAACCTGCCAGGATTGGATTGCAGGCTCTGCAGGCACTGGATACCGTAACACTGTTATAGGGCGATCTTTTAAGTCATTAAAGTTCACAGTTGGATGATCCACATGTGTACCTGCTGGCGGTGGTAGTCTGACCTCAATCCTTCGGTAAACTACTCTGCCAGCATTTTATCCTCTTGCTTTATCTACCTGCTTTAAGGACCGGAGTGCCCCTTGTAAATGGACGGCAAAGTCTCTGATGGTATCCTGCGGTTGCTGCTTGCACTGGTAGAACAGCATCCTCAATTCAGACTGTGTGCGTTTTTCGAAGACAGCTTTGAGTTTGTCAAACACTTTAGCTGCAGAGTCTCTGTCAGCATCACTCCAGGACTCAACCTCCAGCTCCGCTGCGCGTGTTAATTGTCCCAGAACAACGGTAGCTCGCTGCTTTTCTATCATCGTATACAAGTCAAGCACTACACACATCTTTTGTTTGAAGACTGCTAGGGTACCGGGTTTACCTTCATATGTTGCCATATGTTAATGGGGCCGCTGCTCCGGGTGCTGTATTCTGGGCGTCCACTCTGTCAGGGACTTGTGCGTTGTCCGAGTCACTCATGATGGGGTCCCCCTAGTTAATCGCTGCCAGCCGGTAAGGTAAAAACAAACTTTTCCGGTCGGCGGCGGCTCTGCAGGGGGAGTTGAGCACCTCTGGTATTTCCGGAACTGGGCACTGCGCTTCGCTGATCTCCGGCAGAGTGAAGGGGCAGGGCTTATCTTCCCGCTCTTTTCCGATCGCTCTGTGACGCACTACATTTTCTGAGTAATGTCGGCCCGATTTTACAGTTCACAAACAGTTAATAAAGTTAAATTCTAGGCACGCAGTTTTACCGGGCACGGGATCCTGTTCTTGAAGCCAAGTTGAGGCGGTCAACAGGGTAGGGGGTACTCGGATACCGGGGCTGATGGCGACTTGGATGAGGTATCATGGCTGGTCGGTCCTCGGTCCCGTGCCCTGGCGGGGATGGTGGGGGATGATACTGGTGAAGGGGATTGGTTACGTGACACCAACTGTGGTACCTGGTAACATGTGTACCAGCGCTGCTGCTGGCCGCTGAGGTGATGGAGGTGCAGCTCAGTGTAGTACAGTTCCCCACAGGCGGAGCTCTAACTCAGGGCAGCGGGGATGGATGAAGGGAGTCGAAGTAGCGTTTCTGCGGTCAATGCTGTAGGTAGCTGTGCTTAAGCAGGCACATACACAGTAGTCTTTGTTTCGATACCTTTTACTGATGACCGGTAACAGATACAGTCCAGAGAAGTAACCAGGTCCTCAGTGCAATTTGGGACTTTCACCTTAGAGAGTTGTGAGGCCTCCTCTGTCACTGTGTACGGTGTTTTCGGGTAAGTTCTGCCTATAACTGAACTCGCCGCTCCTTCTCCCTCTCAGGGCATTACTCTGTAACCGACTATGAGGACCTTCTACGGGAACCCCTATTCTCCTTCTGGGCTTCTGGTCCTGTGCTTGGTCAGGTTTGAGTGTCTCTTTGCTGTTACCTCAGGGGGATTTGGTCCTCCTGGTGCTTCCGGGCTTTTCCTGCTGCACTGGATGCTTAGCAGTGTCGGACTCCGGTGTCCGGGTGAGCTAAAGGAAAGCTTTGTCTGTTCCTTTCTTTAATTCCCTGCTTCCTCCACTGGCCTCCGACCCTCTCCCTAGGGTGCAAGAAAAAAAGGGAGAGAAGGGGCGCATGTGTAGGATCACTATAGCTCAGTTAATATGGCGTTATTACAGGTGGCCACTCACCTGTTTGGGTTGTGCATGACCTGCACAACCGGGTGTAAAGGCCTCTGATATATGGGGGACCCCCGGCAATGTGCACGCTCCACTCCTTCGACCTCGCTGGTCCTCCGCTGTCCGTATAGGACCTTTCCGGTCATGTGGCGCCAGTCCCGGATGTGCGTCACTGCTTGTTATCTAGGGAACGCCAGGTCCTTCACCTCTGTGCCCTCGCTGTGCTTCTCCAGCCGCTGATCCCTCAGGGGGAATAGAAGCTTGCAAGAAAATGATTTAGCGGTCTTGTAGAAGCGCTACTAAAGCTCAGGCACCAGCAATCTTTATTTTCCCCTCACAGCTCCACAACATGTTTCAACTGCTCAAGGCAGTCTTCCTCAGGTAGTGTCCCTAGGGTGCAGCACAGCTGGTCAGTGTTCTCTGGTCCAGGGCCTGGTCTGATCCCAGCAACCAGCTCCTTCACTGCTGCTCTCTTCTCTCTTTGGAACTAACTGAAACTAACTGGTATTAACTGACCCCTCCCCTCAGGCCTGGATCTTTTTATAGTGTATCTGGCTTAAGGTAGCCAGTAGAGCTCCCCCTCTAGGTCTGGGGTGGAAAGTGTTCTGTGCTGTGTGTACCAAAGTGTAAATCCCTCCATGCATTGGTGGGTCCTGTGGCAATCCCCAGCAGGGGTGCCACAGATGCCTTGTCAACCGGTTCACCCTGCTGTGTGACCATCTACCCAAAACACTCTGCACAATCTATGTTGGGGAGGAGGTTGCTTTCATGAAGTTAATGGGCAGCAGGGGATGGTTCGTGGTTGGCATAAGTTGGGTTGCCACTACTGCCAACTTTAAAAAGTGGCAGTAGGAGGCTGACCAGGAGAGAATGATGCATCGGATGGAGGCAAAGTATTAATTGGTTAACCAGCCAGCTGAACCAAACCCACAGGTGCCATCAATCATGAAAGGCTTGTCGATGTTGGCCAAGTTGCTCCTGCTTCTCCTAGAAGGGGTGGTCATCCTCTAATTTCTTCATCCTCTTCTTATGCAGTGGCCATGATGGTGTGTGCTGGGGGGCAAGTGGTGGCAAAGAAAGCCCCTGGAGGAGCAGCCCTTGTAACCCCCCAAGACTGTTCCTGAGCTCGCTGGTGCTGCTGTGCCTTCTGGGCTTCATTGTGGACAAGGGACTTTGAATATCTTGCCCTCCGGTGTTGTCAGCTTGGCCTAGAGTCCCTCACAACTTCCAGTGTCCACTTCTGGGGCTCTGCACTGGGGAGATCCTGGTTACCGACTCCACTCCCCAGACCTGCTTCTCCACTTTCTCAGACCCTCTCTTACGGATGCCTCCCACTGGCTAGTCTCCGTCCCGGGACGAGCCTTACACTGCTCCAGTCCATAGGACCTCTTCACAGTCCTCCTAGGAACTGAACTGCCTAACCCTGCCCCCAGACCAGAATTTATAGAAGGGGACCTCCCCTTGGAATCGGGTTTCAGAGCTCCCCATCTGGTCTGAAGTTGGGAAGGTGTTGTGTGTGGTGAGCTTACCTGTTGTGGATAACTTCCTTTGCTTCCAAGCATGACATGACCCCGGGGGAGGCAATGTTATTGTGGCTACCGGACTCTGGGGTGCCACATTCCCCTTTGGTTAAATTCAGAACTCCTGGACTAAGGAAATCCCTTTGTACACACAAAGACATATAATGACAATAACAGTAGATAATGAAAAAACTTTCAAAAAGGAAAAAGTATAGAAACCAAGAATGAACAGAGTCTTAAAAATGAAAAATTATAAGATCCTAGAAAAATTTGAAAAACAGCCATTATGGCGCTTAGTCCTTCAACTGATGGCTCATAAAAAGTTATTTAGTAAATTGTCTTTACCACAACCTGTCCTGTGGTTTATTGGTCCATATTTAATTAAAAGTTCAAGAAAATGTAGTTCATACAGAAAGTCCTTTAGGCACAGTACGCTTGGTGGTTGCATTGTTACTTAGTTAATTGAAAACACACATATTCACACAGTTGCATGAGAGGGAAAACAAAACATATTTACATTGTGAACCTGGTTACACTGGTCTATTTTTCTTACTAACAGTCCCTGTAACAGACTGGGGCATGTCCAAAATTACTACGTGTGGACCTATGCAGTACAAGTATCTGTGCTTGTCTATCCTGGTCTGTAGTGTCTACGACCATAAGCTGGTCTATGTGTGGACCTAGGTGGTATGGATCTGGCAGGTTGTTGTCTTTGGCTCACCATGGGGCTGACAATTTCACCAATAGTAGGGGGCTGAATTTCTGGTTCTGCTGCTGGTGGGGGCTCTTTGGCTCTGACTGGAGTCTGTATTGGTTGTGGCACGACCTCTTGAGGGAAGGTCAGTACTGGGACTACAATGGCTCCATTGATCTGAGTCCATGTCTTTGGAAAGTCTCCCAACATGGTGCGCATCACTTCCTCCTTTGCTGGTTGGGGTTTAGGTATTGCCAGGAACTTTTCTTTGCTTTTCACCTGCCCTGGGTATCTTTTTAGGTGATCTCTGAACACAGCTGCAGAGGTTTCTCCTCCATCCCTGCTGATTAGGCAGAGTTTAGTGTTGTCAAAGTGGGAGGGTAACACAGTGCATGGCTCAGCCTCCCACTGGTCATCCAACTTATGGACTCACTGCCTTCTCTTCAGGACTTGTTCACCTGGAACTTGTGGGGTTCGCAGATGCATTCTGGTTGAAGGCCTTCTCTTGCTTTTCTCTGGCCTGTGACAGGTTTCTCTGAACGCATTCCTGCACTTGGTGGTAATTCTGCTGGCATTCTAAGTGATAGTCTGTGTCTAGCAGGCTGTCTTTGGGTGCCAGGACTCCCATTTCCAAGTTAATAGGCAGCTTGCTGGGTCTTGTTCTCATCAAGAAGGTGGGAATTAAGTTGTTGGATTTTACAAGAACGTGGCTGTACAAGTCCACCAGGTCTGGCAACTTCTCTAGCCAGGTCCATCACCACCGGGTTCATTTTCTTGCACATGCCATTGGATGGTACAGCGTGGTTCTGATCTTCTTGCACCCGTACAAATTGCAGAACTCTTGGAACACTTCAGCCTCGAATGCTGGACCCTGGTCTGTCAGCAAATCTTCAGGGTAGCCGTGGGGACTGCAGAAATGCGTCTGGAAGGCTCTCGCACTGTTCTTGCCGTTAAGTCTTTCATTGGCACCACAACCAAGAAGCTGGAGAAGTGGTCCACAATGGTGAGGGCGTAGACGTAGTCTGACCGGCTTGGAGTCAGCTTCACATGGTCCAGGGCCACCAGTTCAAGTGGCTGCTTGGTGACAATAGGTTGGAGAAGGGTTCACTGACTGTCACAATCCTTTCTGCGGAGGTTGCATGGGCCACAGTTTCTGCACCAGGTCTCAATGGCCTTCCTCATGCCCACCCAGTAGAATCTCTCACGTAGCAGCATCTCCAGCTTCTCAATCCAAAGTGTCCTGCTCCATCATGGTATGCTCCTAGGACCATCTGGGCATTTCTCTTTGGGACTACTATCTGCCACACCAGTTCATTTGTTCGTGAATTGATGTGCCACCTGCATAGCTTGCCCAATAGATAAACAGTCTGCCCCTTTCTTTCCACAGCTACTGCACCTCCGTCGGGGTAACTTGGCCACGGTGCATCCGCTTCTTGAAGCAGTTTCTTGACCAGGCTGATGGCAGGGTCACTGTCTTGCGTCACCGCCCAACTATGGTGGGGTAGTGGGTCAAACAAGGTTTCTTGCATCCCAGGCTGCTTGTCTCTGACCTCATGTGAACACTGGGACACATTTCTGCGGTAGAAGGCCGGTAGCTCTATCTCTTCCAGCTCCTCCGGGTCTCCTTCAGCATCTGGTAAATGGGGCATTCTGGATAGTGCATCAGCATTGTCATTCTTGTGTCCTGCCCAGTACTTGATGGTGAAGTTTTAGTTGGAAAGTCGGGCCATCCAGCGCTGTTACAGGGCATCTACCTTCTCAGTCTCTAGAGGGTTAGCAGATTGTTGTCCATATAGATGGTGAACTTTGCTGCAGCTAGGTAGTGCTTGAAGCGTTTTGTCACGGCCCAGACCACGGCCAGGAACTTCAGCTTGAACGAGCTGTAGTTGTCAGAGTTCCTCTCTGCAGGACAGAGATTCCTGCTGGCATAGGCAATCACTATCTCTTTGCCTCTCTGCACCTGGGACAACATGGCTCCCACTCTCACGTTGCTTGCATCCGTGTACAGTACAAATGGTTGGTTATAGTCAGGGTAGGCCAACATCTCTTCCCCTGTCAGGGCCCACTTCAGCTGTTTGAATGAGTCTTCCTCTCTGTCATCCCATTTCAGTAGGGGACTAGGGCCTTTTGCCTTTTTGGACTGGCCTACCAGGAGGTCTTGCAAGGGTGTGGCCATCTTCATTGAAGCCCTCGATGAATCGCCAGTAGTAGCCTACCAGTCCCAGGAACTGCCGCACTTCTTTGATGGTGGTGGGCCTTGGTCAGTCTTTGATTGCGGTGACCTTGTCAGGATCTGGGCCACACCTTCAGCACTGACTACATGTCCTAAGTACTATACCTTGGGCTTCAGTAGGTGGCACTTTGACGGCTTCACTTTCATGCCAAACTTGGACAGGGCCTCAAATACTTCTGACAGGTATTTCAGGTGATCTTCGTATGTCCTTGAGTAGATTATGACATCATCTAGGTACATCATCACGGTTTCAAAGTTCTTGTGCCCCAGGCAGCACTCCATCAGCCTCTGGAACATTCCTAGTGCATTGCAGAGTCCAAAAGGCATACAGTTAAACTCACAGAGGCCCATTGGTGTCGTTAAGCGGTCTTCTCTTTTTTAGCCTCTTTTCCGGGGACCTGCCAATACCCACTGGTGAGATCTAAGGTGGAAAAATAGTTAGCAGTTCTCAATGCAGCTAATGACTCTTCAATTCTGGGTAATCGGTAATACGATTAACCTGCCTGTAGTCAACACACATCCTCATTGTACCATTTTTCTTCTTTACCAGAACTAGTGGAGCTGCCTAGGGGCTACAACCATCTCCCCAGCCTCCTTAATTTCCCATAACATCTCTTTGGCACATTGATAGTGAGCTGGTGGTATAGGCCTGTACCTCTCCTTGATCGGTGGATGGTCACCTGTGGGTATGTGATGTTGTACCCCCTTTGCTTGCCTAAAGTCTAAAGGATGCTTGCTAAAGACCTGTTCATACTCTTGGATTACCCGGTAAACACAATGCTTTTGGAGTGAACGGGTGGAGCTGGTGCCTACATGCAGATTCTGCAAAAGGAGTCCGTGGAGCCTCGATTGAGAGTCTCAAACACGGGACTAGTCAGATATCCCTCCAGGGAAGGACCCAGGGAGACTCTCAATCGAGGCTCCACGGACTCCATTTGCATATTCAAATTTCCAGGGGGCAATGCATCATGGATTTCACTGTGTTTGAGCGCTTTAGCTGGCTGCCCGCAGTGTTTTCCTTGACTGGTCTCCCTGAGATCAGTGAGTGCTTTACATGCAGATTCTGGCACCAGCCATCCAACAATTCCACCCCCCTCCACAGGGCCATTGTCCTCCGCCTGTTTTGGCGGGTAATAGGGCTCCGCAGCTGTGATGGCATTGTTGCTGACTGTGTACAGCTTAGCTATGGTAGCATACCGTGGTAGTCTGGCTTCCTCCTCCCTATAATTCAGGATACATACAGGTACCCTCCCCTTGTGGGCATCAACTACTCCTCTGGCTGTCAGGATGGTTGGCCTACTGTCTGAATACACAGATTCTACCAGAAATTTGTAATCCTGCCCTCTAAGGTCCATTGCAACCCTACACCAGATCAACATTTCCCTCCAAACCCCAAACTGACAAACCCCTTGATAAAGCCTTGCGAAACGGTCGTAGGGGGGGCCACAGCAGAGGGCACTTTACTGGACCAGGGAACAGCCCAAACATTATGGGTGAGTAAGTTAGTGATTGAGCGTTCCACTACTGATCTCTCCCATGATAATGAATGAGACTAACCACTTTGGTGTTATTATGTGCAATACTGTGTCATCCTGAGAGTGTAATTACCTCTATGTGGTTCATGTCTGGATTCATCCACATAAATACTTCATCTTTTAACGGTGTATTGTCTGTTACTTTATATGTTTAATAAAATGGTAATTTTTATGAAACATCAACTCCCTAGTGCTTGCACTTTTTCTATAGATTGATGGAGTGTTTCCTATATAGTCCAATAAAACGTGCCCTTATGGTGGACGTTTTGTAACCATGAAATTGAATAATTTGATGTGGCATGATATGGTTTTGAAGTTTTTGCCAACATTTCACTCCGCGGGGGCATCACAATAAGGGTTGAGTCACTTACTCTTGCACTGCCGACTTCTCCACCAGACAGCTCCACTTGCTGTCTCTGCTTCAGGGCCCTTATTTCTTTCTGCAGGACCTTTTGTTGCCCGAAGTAGGCGGTCTCAGCAACCTGGTGCAATAAAACAATAATCTCGCCCAGACAATTTTCAAAGACATTTGTACCTATGGTAAGCATTGGATTACTTGTGATTCAGTTGCACATCAACAACTACCATACCCTGGGCACTCAGTTCTACCCGCCCAACCTTAATAGTCACTTCTTTGAACCCCACTTGTGCTAAGGGTTGGCCGTTACTAGCAAATATGGTAAAACTGTCATCTGGGTGGCGGATAATGTCAGAATCAGCTCAGTAGTGCTTATAAAGGATATAGGGTATCGTTGCCACCTGCGAACCGGTGTCCAGTAGAGCATTCATAGGGATGCCATACAGCATGACAGGTCGGACTGGCCGTCCTCCCACATACCTGTCACTGCGGGCCGGACGGGCTCACTACTGGCCCTCTGCCCCAGGGGTTTCTCGTTTAAAGTGCAGGATCTTGCTAGGTGGCCTGCCTCGTTGCAGTGGCAGCAGATGGGTTGTCCTGCAGCGTCGTAGCGGTCGGTGGGTCATCCTCGGCTGGCAGGGTATCTCCTTTGGCGGATCCATGGGACGTCATTAGGCCATGTGCACACATTGAGTATTTGATGAGATTTTTTCCTCAGGATTGGTAGCCAAAACCAGGAGTGGATAATTAAATACAGAAGTGGTGCAGGTGTTTCTATTAGACTTGTCCTCTTATTGCTCCACTCCTGGTTTTGTCTACAAATCCAGAGGTAAAAAACTCATCAACTACTCAGCGTGTGCACATGGCCTTAGCGCTGTAGGCTAACTGGATTCCTTCTCATGGTCTGGATCCTTGGATGGACTGCACGGCCTTGGCCAAGTCGGCCATCCCTTTGGTCAGCTGCTGCAACTGTCATTGTATGGCCTGAGGGATAAAGTTTTCTATGGTCTATGCACTGGCCCCCACCGAGGTCAGGGGGGAGGATGCTACTTCCGATTGGTACATTAGGGCCATTCGCTGCGAGGGTGCAGGGCGCTGACCGTGGTTCATTTTAGCACACACATAAAGTCTAGTTTGGGGTTCTGCAGGGCCAGGACACGATGGCCGGGACACCGGAGGCCCTCAATAAATTGCTCAGTCAACATTTTGTTCTCATCCAGGGCACTGTCAGGGTCTACTTGTTTTATGGCCCTCAGCACCTCTTGCAGGTTCAAGGCATAGTCCTGTACACTGTCCTGCACCCCTTGTTTGCACAAGAAAAATCTGACCTTTAGCTCTGCTGCCGTCCGGTTGTCGAAGACTTACTTTACCCTGGCAAATATTTGCTGGACAGTACGTTTGTCAGAGGCTAGCCAGGATTTCACTTCGAATCGGTCCTCGCTGGTCAATTGTCCTAATAACATGGTCACGCATTGTTCCTCCATCATGTGGTACACCCCAAATACACATTTTATCCGATCTTTAAAGTCATTGAGAGTGTCTTTCTCTCCAGAATATTGCAGAAGCCACGTAGCTCCCGGGAGGTACGGCATGGAAAACGGCAGGATGGATGCAGTCACGGGAACCATGGTCGCACGCTCATACTCAGCGGCGGCATCGTTGGAGGCTGTGGCCTGCTCTGCCATGGGCTGCTCCTCCTCTGGGGTAGACATTGTTCTCCCCCTTGGTGAACCGCAGCCGGCCTCGGCCATCAGCGATGGGGTCGTTTCTCGCTCCTCCAGCAGGGAGTTTAGCGTGCAGGGGATTTCCGGCGCAGGACTTCCTGCGTCGCGTTGGCTGACGTCAGAACACAGGCCTTTGTCTCCTTTTGCGCTATTCCCAAGGTCCCGCCCACGAAGACATGCCCCTCACTTTTCCACGCGCCATGTGGGGGTAACAATGGCGACGGTTCACAGTTCAAATAAAGGCTATGGCACACAGTTCCCATTAGTCTCAGGCATGGGATCCTGTTTGTGACGCCACAAACTAATGCGCCCCAGGGGCGTGGGGCACTCGGAACCGGGCTTTGATACTTCTGGGGAGTCACAGTGGTCGAGGCCCGACTCCATGACCCTCGGGGTTGGCTGAAAGTTCAGGAAGTTTGTGGTTTGGGGGATGGTTGTCATGACGACACCCGCAGCTGCTGTACGGGACCTCTGGGGATGATTGGATGGCAGCTGTGATGGTTTTGCTTCCCATGGGTGGAGCGGGTCCCCTGGGCAACTGGTATAGTCTATGGCGGTGGAAGGCCGTTGGGGGTGCAGAACTGAGGGCTCGGAATGACCGACAGACACAAGTGTTGAAGTCTCCATTACCTTTACTGGTAGAAGTAGCACGTTGGTCAAGGGTACCGTCTACAAGAGATGTTAGGAGTCTGGGTGGCCTGGAAGCAAGTTGGGATTCTCCTCACCCAGTGAGTTCTGAGATCTCCCTCTTGTGCTACTCTTGGTGGGTCCTGGTTGGGTGTAGCTAAGCTGTGACCCTCTCTCTTCCTGCGTACGATCTCTTGCCCGTATGACAGGCAGCTCGAGCCCCCACTGGGTTCACTCCTCTTGCTTCTCTCCCTGAGCTCTCTTGTGCTTCCTGGGCTTCGTTGAGGATGAGACACTTGGAATCTCCCGCCCTCTGGTGTTGGCTGCTTGGCCTAGAGTCTCTCACAACCTCGGACTCCGGTGTCCGCTTCTGGGGCTCTGCACTGGGGTGAGCCTGGTTACCGGCTCCACTCCCCAGACCTGCTTTTCCACTTCTCAGACCCTCTCCTTCGGGTCCCTCACACTGGCTTGTCTCTGTCCCGGGATGAGCCTTATGGTGCTCCACGGGACCTCTTCCCAGTCCTCCTAGGAACTGAACTGCCTAATCCCACCCCCAGACCAGAATTTATTGAAGGGGACTTCCCCTTAGAATTGGGTTTCAGAGCTCCCCCTTCTGGTCTGGAGTTGGGAAGGTGTTGTTTGTGGTGGGCTTACCTGGTGTGGATACCTTCCCTTGCTTCCAAGCACGACATGATTTCCCCCCGGTGGAGGCAATGTCATCGTGGCTACTCTGGGGTGCCACAATTCCCTGCTGCATGACACTTGCTGTGTAACCTGAGACAACCTCATGGAAGTCATGAGGATGTCTGAAGAGCGGGCCCAGAAGCTTGTCAAGTAAAAGTATAGGAAGATAAAGTCTGTGCCAAAAGAGTGGGCTTCCACTGTAAAATAGTTAGAGCTGTGTTTGGTAGCTTTTGGGCCCCTTTAAAGGTGTTTGATTTTGCCTCCCATTGATGGCCATCTTGGCACTCTCAGTGAGGCTGTGTGCTCCTACCGCGCGTGGGTGTATGGCCTCAATTTCAGTCCTGGGCACTTCCACCGCGTCTACATCGTGTCGTGATCACTGTCCACAATGTGGCATTCACAGTAAGAATTTGAACACCGCTCCTCCTCCCAAGTCACAGGTGACTACCATAACCTAATATACTTATATATATAAATATCAGACCATCCATTATCAGCACCACTCCCCTGATGAAGTTACCTAGTTAACGGAATGCGTGAGGTCTTTCCTTCTGCAAGTCCTGCCAGGTGCAACTAGGCTCACACTTCATTGTCAGTATTCCTTCTCTGACTTTTTTTGAGGTCGTTGTGGAGACACAGGTGTCAGTGGGTGCTCTCGTCCGCTGGCCCAGCCACCTTTAGAATGACAGCATGAACCAGGGCTTAGAATATAGCACAGCAAAATCTGTAGCCAGGTGACTGGATTGTCCCAACCTGTGTTGCTTCCTTATGCAGTCTTTGATATCCCAGCCGAATCCGAACATTTGATGCTGAAGTCCTTGTAGTCTTATAATCAAAGTTCTGATCCACTTGGTCGGCACCGAAGTGTCTAGGCCTGGGGTTATGGCCAGCTAATCGGACCTGTAGATCCTAGATTAGCTGCCTATATCAAGTCCAATGCACCTCTAGTCAGGGGCGAAGTCCCTAGACCGAGGTCACTAGACAAAATCTTCCTGGTTAATGAACAGGTCTGCTTATATTCCTTCTGACCACTCAATTCAAACATTGAGAACCTCATGATTGGTTTACTAAGACTGTATTCTCATTAGCTGGATTTCAACTACTTCAACTCATTGGCTGTATATAAACTACCTCTAGTAGCATGGCATTACTGGCAAGGGAGACTCACAGACTGATAATTACATAGCACCACAGATAGTTGTCATAGTTTCGGCAATACACATAGTAATACAATGGACGGTCAGCATAATAAAATTTTCTGTGTTTCATGACCTTCTCTGACAAGGAGTGAGATAATTAGTTACATGAGGAACCACAAACTTTTGAACAATAGAGGGACTCCTGAGAGTCTGGGAGAAACAATAAATGTCTTATCCCAATGTAACAAACAAAATACAATACTGTGTGGCTTACATAAGAAACCATCCTATGTTATACTCGAAGGCTAGGTTCACACTTGCGGACCCCTCCGCAGCATTCTGCGGAGGGGATCCACAAGCTGAGTGCAGCCACCGCAAGCCCCTATGTTTATAATGGGGACGCATGGTGCTGTGCTTGATGGCGCATGACCGTGCGCTCCCATTCATTTACCTGTGTGATTTGTACGCAGGCGGATGCCTGCGCACAAATCACCCACTCTCGTCTGCCCCAGGAACACGACATGTTGCATTCCTGGTGCGGATGAGAGTGTGTGATTTGTGCGCAGGCATCCGCCTGCGTACAAATCACACAGGCAAATGAATGGGAGCGCACGGTCATGCGCAGTCAAGCACAGCACCGTGCATCCCCATTATAAACATAGGTGCTTATGGTGGCTGCACTCAGCTTGCGGATCCCCTCCGCAGAACACTGCGGAGGGGCCCGCAAGTGTAAACCCAGCCTAATGGGGTCCATGTTATACCTTAATGGAGTCCATTTCATCACAGTCCTCTCCTTGGACTTTCAACAGATTGTGCTCCACGGCTGTACTCTATTTTAAGTTCTGTACAGCATTGTTCCATTGATAAAAAAGCTCTGCTTAGGTTCTTGCAATTCTTGATTGTGCTGCATTCTGAGATTTCCTTATACCATACCAGCCTTTTTGCCTACATTTGTGGTTACAGCAGAGACCATAATCCTGGTAGATTAACCCTTACAAAACCTCATTGGGCCCTCAGAATTGCATTGAGCTTGTCTCTACACACTTACAAGTCTGTTCTGCACTTGCAGTCATTTTCTGTTTATTTCTTTATGTCTGTGGAGTTCACTAAACTTACGCATATCTTAGGAGCCAGTGTGAGGATTTATCTGTCCAATTAGGCATTCAATTTTTTTTTTTATCCCAGAGAATTTTGATCTTTTATACATACTGTTTATCATATTCATAAACGCTTATTTTAACGCTTAAATTACAGGCTAGGATATCGTTCCGACATCGTTAGTGCATTGTCACACACAAGGATATCGTTAACGATATCCCATTCGGCAACGCACAAGTTAAATAGGAGAGGAAGGCGTGAGCGATGTAATAAAGCGGCAGGAATAGGAGATTTTTGAATGACATCGTTCAGAAAGCTGTCACACTGAACGATGTAGCTTCTTCCAGCAGCGTTAATTGGATGATGAACGATAGATTTGAGGTCAGGATCTCAAATCTTGGATAAACGTTCCAACGATTTTTCCATTCTACATCATTCTACATCATTCGTTTACACGCAAGGACGCACAAACGATATCGTTAGAACGTTCACAAATCCGTGACGTTTCAAGGATATCGTTAACTATATCCTAGCGTGTGAAGCAGCCTTTATACAAGAAAAGAAGTGGAATCAGCTCACCCATTCAGGATCATGTCAAAGGTGCAGGGAAAATCCAAGGGCTCCTCAAGTGTATCCACAATAGGAAAAAAAAAATCCAGCTCCAAATTCCCTTAAAGTGTTTCCAAGTTTTTTTAAATTCTTAAAAACTCAGTGACAAAACAGATAAAAAAGATTATATTGCTGTCATCAAGCAACCGTGGGACATGGTGCTCAGTGTTTCAGACAGTTTTTTATTGCGTCCTTTATCCACCTAAGGATGTTACAGATTGAGGTTTTCTAGGGCAGCACGGTGGCTCAAGTGGTTAACACTGCAGCCTTTGCAGCACTCATGTCCCGAGGTCCTGGGTTCAATTCCCACTAAGGACAACATCTGCAAGGAGTTCGTATGTTCTCCCTGTGTTTGCATGGGTTTCCTCCAGGCACTCAGGCTTCCTCCCACATTGCAAAGACATACTGATAGGATATTTAGATTGTGAGCCTCAATAGGGACAACATTAGTGATGTATGTAAAGTGCTATGGAATTAATAGCACTATATAAATGAATAAATATTATTATAACAGTATACCAGAGACCCAGGTAACTTCAGATGAGGTTCATCATCATCGTAATCATTCCTGGCATTGTTTTTTTCCTCCTCTTTCACTCCTCTTAACTCCTCTTCAGTGCAGACGAATAATTAAATATTGCATGCAGTATATGACAAAATAAGCAATTGTTCAAAATTGCAACATGATGTTACAATTTTACATAGAACAACAATTACATTGTAAGTATTTCTATCTAGATGACCATACATGTATTTTCTGACAGTATAATGATTTTCCAGGAGAAATTTCCTATTACAATGCAGCTACAATTTCATATGCATAATACCAACAATCAGAATATATTCGCAGATGGCTTAAAGAAAATTTCATACCATATAATGAGAGTCATACATTACCCCTTTTGCCAAATGCAACAATAAATAAAACATCAATCCTGTTCTACTATTTCACTATGCATATGCATTTACATGTCCCTAATATACCCCAACCATTATCCCACACTTCAAAAAGTGTGAACTGTGTTTAAGGCAAATTCCACAACCTGTGTTTGAAAAAAAAAGAGACAAAGCGCAGATGTCAGAAAAAACATACAAAAGATGACAAAGAATTTTAACATATACATAATACATGAGATGGCTCTATACTGCAAATTACACATACATGGAATTACGTTTATTATCCCACAAGCATTTATAGAGCTAATAGTGGAACATAATTTCCCTTCTTTTATTGAGGCCATTGGGACTACATGTGTTCAGATGGTATATCCAGTACGCGTCTCGTGTGAGAAGCCTTTTATCACCTCCTCGAATCAATTTTTATAAAACTTCCATTCCACTCACTCTAAATGATGTTAAGGACCTATTGTATAGTTAATTATATATCAAATGGGGTGTGCTATTGCTAAAAACCCTTAAAAATGTCAGAATGTAATTCCACATTTTTCACACAAAAAACAGTTTTCATCACTTTCATACAGAAAAACAATATATACATAGATATACTGTCCTCAGTCGAGTATTCTAAAAATCTATTTCACCTAAAAATCCAACTCATCAAATCACTTAATTGATATAAAAAGAAAAATTGCACACATTACATCCAGCAACTCTATATGCACATACTAGTGTGCTCCACAGATAGTAAAGCTGCCACAGCAAGGAAAAGCAAGGAGCAAGGACATTTGCTGGTCCAGAATTGAAAAAAGGATCCAGCTCCACGTCTTCTGTAAAACTTCAGATTTTTTATTTTAAAGAAATCATGATCCATAATGTTGGAATTTAGCACTGCATTCATATATTCAGCAAGTCTTGTGCTGTGAATTATCTCAAGGGAGCATGGGCAGCAACCTCTATTAGGGTACTTTCACATCAGCGCTTTTCGACATTCGCGGCATATCCGGCAGTTTTCCCGCATCTGCCGCGTAACGGATCACTTGCAGCAAGCCTACATTCAGCTCAATTCATTCCCTATGGGACTTGCGGCCATGTGCGGCACTTGCGATTTTGCCGGATCCGGCCAATCTGGCACTTGCGGCAAAAGAAAAAAAAACGCTGCGGTTTTTTGACTCGCTACAAGTGCCAGATTGGCCAGATAACGGCAAAACCGTGCGGTCTGCACATGGCCGTAAATCCCATAGGGAATGAATTGGTCTGAATGTAGGCTTGCTGCACGTGATCCGTTACACGGCAGATGCGGCAAAACTGCTGAATCTGCCGCGAATGGCAAAAATCGCTGATGTGAGAGCAGCCTTAGTCTATAGAAAAAGTAAAGTCCAGCTCACCCCTTCACGAAATGAGATGCAGGTGTTTGGCAGACAGAGGAAGTAAATTTGCTGGTCAGGCAATATCCAGAATTGAAAGAAGAATCCAGCTCCACGTCTTCAATGAAACTTCATAAGAAAATAAATAATATGAATTTTTTTTTGAAGACGTGGCGCTGGATCCTTTTTTCTATCAGGACATATACAGCCTCTAAATGGTGCTTGAGATCTTAAGATGTACTGTATAATGAGTTTGCATGATGTAAATAATATAGAAACTTTACTTTAGTCTAATAAAGTAGAGTATTTTTCTACCAGACTCTGGTGTGTGAATTATAGCCTATGATCTTTTATTCACAGATCAAGAATTCACCAAGATATATGCTAACAAGGTCAGACTGGGGTGTCCGGGGCCCACATGAGGAATTGACTCTAGGGGCCCACACTACAGCTATATGCAAATACCTTTTAACCATCATCTCCGTGGAGCATCAAATGTAAAATAAAGGAGAGTCCTACACATCTACTGTGTGCTCCCCATAACTAGGATGTAAAATTATAGTTATTTGCATAAAAAAGGTTCTTTGGTGAAAACAAAGTATCACCAATCCACCAGTTATAACTTATTAATAATTGGAATCTGACCATTGGAAACTGCACTGATTGGTAAAATATGGAACATTTACTCCTGATAGGGCACTTTTAATCCCATTTTAAAATACAGTGACAGGCCTGATGTATGACTGCAACTCCATTCATCCTCTTTGGGGCTGCCAGAAAAAGCCAAGTAGAGCAGAGCCACTGAAGGAATAAATGGATTAGTGGTTAAATTGATCACCAGCTCCATTCTAATGGGTATAAATGTCCCCCCTGCTGCCGATCAGTGCAGGTCCCAGCAATCAGACCCACAAGTAAGCTATCACTTATCCTATGGAGAGTTGATTACTTGTTTTCACCAAAGATGTGAGTGCATCTCTACAGCTGTGTAATAGTCACAGGGAGGGGTGACTAATGGAAATAAATAATCTGCTAATTAATATCAGAAAGAACAAATAACCTCCATACACAATACCAAGACCAATAATACCAAATACAAGGGACAAATAATGCTACACCATGACCAGACCACATATTACTACCAAAGTACTCAAATAGTACCACATAAAAGAGAAAAATACAGCCAAACCGTGACCAGGCAACATATTACAATTACTTAGTAGCCGGAAAATACCACATACTACAGACAAATACCACCACACCATGACAAGACCACATCATATCACCACATAGTGATCGAATAATACAATACTGACCATGAATAGAAACTACAATACTAATAAAGCTAATATTACCACCGCTATAAACATGAGTTCTGTATATTGTGTACAGGTAATGCAGAGATCACTGGAGACATTATGCACAAGAGCTCTGTATATAGTGTATTGTGTAAATGTACCGTATATCTAATATTTTGAATTACCATTGAGAGGTCTAGTTGAAATAATTCATGTTCACTTCTTCATCTGGTGCAGACTGCTATCACTTCTTCCAGGCAGGACCCGTCTGTGCAGAAAATAACACACAGACATCCATAGCTGATCATTTCTAAAGCACTGTCCCCACTTTTTCCATAGCAGTTTACAATGCACCCATTGTGGCATTGGGCTTTACCCTCCTCCTCCTCCTGACAAAACACCACCTCCATGTCATTCTGCAGCCTTCAATTCAAATTTTCAGAGGGCTTGCAGGTGTCAGAAAACCTGAGTTTGGTGAGGGCCCAGAGGTGGCTCAGTAATATACATTTTGTAGGGACTGCTCTTACTTATACATTTGGGTGGTCCCTCCCTCATTGAAGCTCAGATAGTGAAATATATATTCTATAACAGTTTACAATGTGCCCATTGTGGCGTTGAGCTTTACTCTCCTCCTCCTGCCACACCACCTCTATGTCATTCTACGGCCCTCAATTCCAACTTTCAGGGGGCCTGTAGGTGTCAGGAAACCTGAGTTTGATGAGAGCCTACAGGTGGTCCTGTAACATACGTTTAGAAGGACCCTCCTCTATAAATTTGGGAGGGCCTGCTTCTGTACATATGAGAGTGGCCTTATTTATTCCTATTTTAAGGCCCTCACTATCTCATTTAACTTATTCAAGGGCAGAGACTACATAGAAGAAAGGCAAGCAAAATGTAGTACAAGAAGAAAGCTGTGTCTGAGGCCTGCGAGGCAAAGCCTCAGCTTTGGCTTTAGTCTATGAACTGAAAAAATAAAGCTGTGCCACTCAACTGGATGACGAGCTCAAATATATCAATTGTGTAAGTGAATAGACAAAGGACATATGGTGTCCCCCTCTAAGATGGTTTGGAGAAGCTTCTGTAAATGGCTTTGAAATTTTCATTGGCAAAATTCCCCAGTTACAGAAGTACTCTATTACTTGGTCCAGTGTAGAATTTTCATCGGATTTTAAAAAATTGTGTGCTTCATAGACGCAGGAGCACACCATGACAAGGGTCTCCCATGACAAACATTATCTATATATGACTACTCTAGAAATTGTGGCCCTCAATTCAAGTTTTCAGAGGGTCATCAGTTGGTCAACAATAATCAGCATAAATTGCTATTGAAAATGTATCCCTTATCTCAATCACAATGTGTGACAACCTAGGATGTTTTTCTGCCAGTTATGGTGACTGACAGTAGATTTCTATTGAATATGTATCCCCTATTTCAGTCACAATATGGGACAACCCAGGGATGTTTTTCTGCCAGATAGGGTGACTGACAGCAGAATTTTGTTGAATATGTACAGTATTGCCTATCCTAGTTACAATATGGGAAAACCCAGGCATGTTTTTCTGCAAGTAATGGTGACTGACAGTAGATTTCTGTCGAATATGTATCCCTATCTAAGTCACAATGTGGGACAACCCGTGACAAGGGCATCCAATGACAAATATTAGCTTGGTAGGACTATTGTCCTGTCCAGGTTGGTCCACTACACAATATGAATTGTGTTTCCAAAAATTAGCCCTAGGGGCTGTGTTATGGTTGATGTGGGGAGCCACCATCACAATAGCATTAAATGACAAATAGTAGTTAGGCCTGCTTTGTCTACTGTACAATGTGCATTGTGTTTCCAAAAATTTGCCCTATGGAATGTGTCATGGTTGATGCATGAAGCCACCATTACAAGGGCCTCCAATGGCAAATAGCAATTAGGCTGGTGTAGCACTACTGTCCTGGTTTGTCCACTACATAATGTGCTTTGTGTTTACACAAATTAGCCCTATGGGCTGTGTCATGGTTGATGCAGGGAGCCACCATCAAAAGGGTCTTCAATGACAAATAGAAGTTAGGCTGGACTAGGACTACTTCATTGTTTGTCCAGTACACAATGTGCATTGTGTTTTCAAAAATTAGCCCTAGGGGCTGTGTCATAGTTTAAGCAGGAAGGACACAGGTTTCTATGGGAAGGGGTGATTGTTAACACGAGAAGCATATATCAACATTTTTGGTAAATTTAGGTTGGCTTGTTGTCATCAGGCAGGATTACAAACTGTGGAGAAATCCAGTTCATTTTGAATTTAATCAGAGTAAGGCTGGCTTCACACTACTGTTTTGTTCCTGTCGGTGGGATCCTGTTTTTTGCAGGACCCCACGAACAGGAAAGGACAGGATTGTAAACTCCGGATTCCATTTCTGTCAGTCCGGAGGGATCCGGACTGACAGAGCTGCGAGGAGCCGAGCCTGCAGTACTTTCGTTTTAGGAGTGTATGAACATATACTCCTAAAGTGAAATTAAAGAAAGCAATGGGCATTAAAAATAAAAAAAATGAATGCTCACCTGTCCCGGGATCCAAGGTGTCCACATCCGATGCAGCAAGGATACTGCAAGGACCTTGATCAGCTGATCAACAGCTGATTGGCTGGTAGTGGTCACGTGACACATCAGCTGATCACTACCGGCCAATCATCTTTTAAAGGTCTTTGCAGTATCAGACGTCTTCCCGGGACAGTCACCGGAGAGGGAAGTATTTTATTTTTTTTATTTTTAACCATTCCTTGACTTAATTTCACTTTAGCTACATACACTGCTAAAGTGAAATTATATACAAATACCACAGGTACCGAGCAGTGCTCTTGTTCTGAGCATGCTCTTACCCTGGAACCCGATCCGGGAAACGATTCTAATTTTTCCCGGATCCGGCTCCATAGGCCCCCATGTTAAGTGTCCCGGACAGGACTGAATTAGTTTCTGTCCGGTTTTGTCACCGGAGCCCAAAAACAGTGCAGACTTCGTTTTTGGGAAAAACATGACAGAAACGAATCCAGTACTGAATTCAGAAAACTGGATGGCCATGTATGACCAATCCAACACCAGGGATATATGGGAAGCAAAAACTATCCTGTTCTGTTCTTTTCAAAAATGAACAGAACAGGATGGTAAAAACCGTAGAGTGAAGTCAGCCTAAGTTTGGATGCATTTTCCATGTGCGCCTATCAGTGGTGATTGCCCCAGTGGAACTGAAAACACGTTCTGACATCACACTAGTATGCGGGCAGGCCAGCACCTCCAAGGTGTATAAAGACGGGTAGGGCCAAGTGTTCAGTTTGGCCCTAATAATTAAAGGGAACTAAAGCATCAGGAAAGATGCAGGTTTAGTCACTTAAGTACCCCTTGACTATGTTATTGAACTTCTCCCTCCTTGGCATTGTTACAGGCACAGATAGCCCTTGCTGATGTGCTGTATTATTGAAAATGGCCTTGTTTGTGCACATTGTCCCCCACCTCTGTTGGATCTGGTGTGTGTCTCTCCCCATTAATTCTTGCTGTTGAAAAGAGCCAGTACCTCTGCCGCCAGTGTTGTCTGAGGGTGATGTTTTCAGCAACTGATCTACAATGGCCCTCTTGAAGAATTCCATTGCACAACCATTTGGTGACTCCAAAAGGAGAGAAGGAAATGTCTCCTTGTACCGTGGGTTGAGAAAGGCGACCAACCAGTATAGCTGCTGGCGAAAATGTGTATCATGCGAGGGTCTCGCGACAGACACTTAAACATGAACTGTGCCATGTGGGCCAAGCTGCAAGCAGGCAAAGGTTCTGCGTCCCCAACAGGAGGAATAATACCCATCCTCTCCTCACGCTGACTCGTCTCCTCCTCCATCTCCTTCTCTCCAGCTTATCCATGATGGGCAGACATGAATCTGGGGTTTGGAGTCCCCTCTGTAGTATTGGGAGTCCCCTCGGTACCACAGAAAAAACAAGTCCTCTCCCTCCTCATCTTCCTCACCATCACCCAATGTTGCCTCAGAATATTGGCTGGGCTGGATAGTATCACCCATTGGGAAATCTTGCTCTATAGCCACATGCAGGGCACTCAAAGCTCCCTCTTCGAGATTGTGTAGTGATTGTTTCAACAGACAGAGCAGCAGAATAGTTACGTTGATAATAGCCTGACCACCACTCATGAGCCTGGAGCCGTACTCAAAGTTCTCAAGAACCTGACACCTGTCAGTGATCCACACTCACTCGACAGTTGTTATGTTTGGTGGCTGAGTCTCAGGCATGTTGAAGCTGCTATTTAGCTACTGCCCTCTGCTGCTCACCAATCCTCACTAGACACCAAGATATGATATGGTGAATTCTACCGCGTGGGCACGTCACAAATGAGTCGGTGACTTGGCAAATTCAAGAGCTTTTGCAGCGCTGCAAGACCAGCAAAAGTGGTATAGGTATGGTGGAAATGGGTGCTAAAACGATACACCTTCACAAGTAAGTATAGCAAGTTAGAGCATGTTTTGATAAATTTCTGAACAACTAGGTTCAGCACGTGAGCCATGCATGGCACGTGTACCAGCTTTTAAAGCCGCCACCAGGTTACACCTATAATTGCAGACGACCAGACTGGGTTGGAGGTGCAGCAGGGAGAGCCACTGATCAGTCTCTTCTTTTGTACCTTGCTATAGTTCTAAAGCAGTGTGTAGTTCCTGACCTAAACAGATCAGCTTCAGCAGGGCGTGTTGCCGCTTTGCTGATGCACTGCTTCACAGCTCCCAGTTTGAAAGTGATGGGGAGGGCAATTCAGCAGAGGATAAGGAGAAGGAGGAGGAGGGGAGAAAGGAAGGCAGAAACCCTGATAGAAGTTGGGCCCGCTATTCTTGGCATGGAGATACAGGAGAAACACATGTATGTTGCAGTAAAAAGCTAGAATTTATATTTGATTTTTTAAAAATGCATAATAGAAAGGGGTTAGAAAGGGATTTGAGATGCAACTCACCGCTATGGCAGAGCCACAAAACAGATATTCCAGCACTGCGCAGTGTTACATAATATGGGGGTCAATACATGCAGTAAAATATCATGAGTACTGATGCAAGGAGCAATTAACAACAATTACAAAGTCACTGTATGGATCTCTATTCAGGTTACAAAATCACAATGCTCCATTGAAACATCAGACTCTATTAATTACATTGCCATGCCCAACATATAGTCATTAGTATAGAAAAGTGCAAGTGCAGAAAATCACAGTCTAGGCTGGAGCACCATACCTATAAGGATACCACAGAGGGAGATCGATCTCCAAGGAAAGGACTGGCCCTATAAGGGGCCCCCTATGCATGTTTTGCCACTAAGTAGCAAAGCTTCCTCAGGGAGATGGTATTGGTAGTAGTGGACACAGTGGTTCAGCTGACGTCACGCACATGTGCACATCAGCCACTCACTCACAGTGTGGGCCATGTGTGGGTCTTGGCCCATGCACTGCTCCACCCCCCCGCCTGGCTACTATGGTGACGCGTCCGACGTCAGATGTAAGCGTGGTGGAGCCGTGCACGGGCCAGGAACACTGGAGAAGCGCAGAAAGGGGGCCCCTCCAGCCTCCAGCACCACGTGACTAATTATTTACCTATATAAATTAGCCATGTGGGGCACCAAGGCGCAAGGAGGAGAGCAGCGCTGCGGGAGGCGGCGGGAGCGGGTCCTGAGAGAGAGACAAGTGCAACTGTGCAACTGTGCAAGTGCCAGTGCCGAGGAGCCAGCCTTGAGGTCAGCTCAGCATCTGTGCTGCGCTGCTGGCCTGCCGCTGTGGGGGAGGAGACAGACTGAGTGATAATACTGTCACTTACTGTGCGTGTGGCACCGGCCGGCCGGTGGCTGCATCCAGAGCACCAGCGTCAGTGTGTGTCTGTCTGTGAAGTCACACACTGACTGTGCCGCATAACGCTGCAGCTCATGTGCGGACAGTGGATGGATGATCCTCTTGGTCTGGCCTTCCCTGCCTGCTCCAGGTAAGAGTAACAGAGTTGAGCAGGACAGAGGGACTGGGACCAGCAGGCTTGATTTTGGGGGGCTCCTGTAGGAGAACTGAAGCATGGCAGGCATGATATTTGGGGGCTCCTGGCCAGGAGTCCTGGGGGAGAACTGAAGCATGGCAGAAATGATTTGGGGTCTCCGTCCTGGGGGAGAACTGTAGCATGGCCTGGCTGCTCATGAATGGGGGCCCCTGGCCTGGGGAGAACTTGAAACATGGCCTGGCTGCTCACGAATGGGGGGGGGCCTGGCCTTGGGAGAAGCATGGCCTGGCTGCTCATGAATGCGGGGGGCCCTGGCCTGGGGAGAACTTGAAACATGGCCTGGCTGCTCACGAATGGGGGGGGGGGCCTGGCCTTGGGAGAAACATGGCCTGGCTGCTCATGAATGCGGGGGGCCCTGGCCTGGGGAGAACTTGAAGCATGGCCTGGCTGCTCATGAATGGGGGGGGGGGCCCAGCCTGGGGAGAAGCATGGCCTGGCTGCTCATGAATGGGGGACCCCTGGGGAGAAGCATGGTTGCTCATGAATGGGGGGGGAGGCCTGGGGGAGAAGCTTGGCTGCCCATGAATGGGGCGTCTCATGAGGGGAGAAGAAACATGAATCAGGGGGCCCACATAGGGGAAGAAGCTGCATAAACTGGGGGGTACCACATGGGGAGAAGCAGCATAAACTGGGGGGACCACATAGGATGAGAAGCACTATGCCGAAAGTGCACTACATATGGGGGAGAGTATTATGAAACAAAGGGAAACGGGGGTGCCTATATATATTACCTGGAGGCTGTCCTCGGCTATTTATGTTATTTAGAGTTTATGCTGAGCTGTATATATTACCTGGAGGCTGTTTTGGGCTGTATATATTACCTGAAGGCTATGAAGGACTGTATCTATTACCTGGAAGCTATGCTGGATTGTATATATTACCTGGATGCTATGCTGGGCTGTATATATCACCTGGAGGCTGTGCTGGGCTGTATTTATTAACTGGAGGCTGTGCTAGGCTGTATATATTACTTGGAGTCTGTGCTGGGCTATGTATATATTAACTGGAGGCTATGCTGGACTGTATATTTTATTTGGAGGCTCATCTGGGCTGTATATATTAACTAGAGGCAATGCTGGGCTAGTGGGCTATATATGTTATTTGGAGGCTGTGCTGGCCTGTATATATAATTTGGAGGCTGCAACTGGCAAATAATACATACAGCCCAGCAGCACCCTCCAGATATGATATCCAGCCCTGTATAGCCTCAATATTAGATATACAGTACATTTACGGTGGGAAAATCCGCAGCAAAAATTGACATTGTGCAGATTTTCCAGCACTAAAAAACGCAGCCTATCCGCTGTATATTTTAGTGGCACCATGTAACGGGATCTAGCATAACTCCACTTGCAGCGGCTGGCCGCAAGCCCCATAGAGAATGAATGGGGCTTGCTAGATCGGTGCCACAAGTTGCCCGTTAGGCGGTAGAGGTGCAGAAATCTGCTGGATCTGCTGCTAGTGGCGAAAAACGCCAGTGTGAAAACATATCAAGAAAGATGCAGTTTTCGCCTGATCTCACCGGATACAAAAAACTTGCCTATGTGAAGGCACCCTAACTTACATATTTCATATTTAATAGTACATAACTTTGCTGCACTATGAGGGGCGGGGCCCAAAAAATTTCTTTCACAGGGGCCCACAACAGTCTGTGTAAGCCCCTGAGCTGGACAGAAGATGCGCAGCATTTATGCCACACATTAATCACCATGATGACAATATAAAGGCATTATAGGAGAGACACTCCACATATATAAGTAAACAAATTAATATGCATTAGCGTATCAAGTATTATCAGGCCTCCATATAGCATGTCTACACATTAGCTTAGGAAAAGGACATGTTAAGGGCCATGAAAGTTCCAACACATAAACAACAAAGTTTCTCCTTATAAGTTGTCTTTCCATTTAGCTTGCTTATAGTGACAGGTGATCCTCGGGCATTGGACCCAGGGAGATTGCCAAGACATCGAGACAATATGTAGGGATGTGTGTGAAAATAAAAACCTAAAAAAATAGAACCAAGAAAAAGATTACAACAGGAAACATACGAAAAGAAGGTCAGAGGGCGAAAGGCGATCAATACATTATAAATATGAACTAAATGTTACATTCTCATTGAGACTGTTGGGGGTCAGAGTACAGAGAGTCACGATCCACTTTGTTTCTATACGGGCCAGGAGCTTTTTAAGATCACCGCCCCTATTGCCGCCTCGCAACATATCAATCCTCCTGACTCTCAGGGAAGCCGGGCTGCAACCATGGTGTTGTCTTAAATGTCTGGGTATTGTCTTTAATTATGTAACATCCTCTTTATCCCTAGCCACGGCAATGTCTCGAATGTGCTACTGCACCCTCACCTTTAATTCTCTCGAGGTGAGTCCCACATAGATTAGAGAACAGGCACATTGAACAAAATATACCACGAGTGAATGTGCAAGAAATCCTGTGCCTGATCTCATATCTACGGGAACCATCGGAGGAGTGAAAGTGGGTAGCACGCTCGACAATGACACAGAGAACACATTATCCACATCGATAGCAGTCCAGGATAGGACCCCGAGAGCCAAAAGGACTCGGCACATAGTGACTGTTAACCAAAATATTGCATAAGCTCCTGGCCCGTCGTGGTGTCATTAAAGGTCTGTTGGATAGACATTTTTTCAGAGTAGTATCGGTCATAAGAACACCCCAATGTCTCTGCAGATTGTTCCTCATAGTTTGCCACTCGTGATTATAAGTCCCCACAAAGCATAGTGTCGGTTCTTGCACGGTCTTTTTAAAGGTATGTCTTAAAAGACTGTCTTTTGGTGTATGAGTGGCCCTCTGATATCCACGCTTTATGCACCAGTTTAAATAGCCACGATCCAAGAATCTCTGCTTGAGGTCCACTGACTGACGCTCGATTCCCTCCGTTGTTGAACAAATCCCCCTCATCCTCAAGAACTGGCCAGTGGGGATAGCGTATATGGTGGATTGACTATGTCCAGATGATGCATGTAACAAGGAGTTCAAGGAGGTTGACTTCCTATGGACATCTGTCTGTATCAGACCAGAACAATCAACTTCCATCAAGACGTCCAGGAAGTCAATCCTCACTGAACTACACTTGTAAGTCAGCCTGATGTTATAACAGTTCGAATTAAGTTGTTTCATAAATCCATCCAACTGCTCCACTTAGCCCTGCCAGATAAATAGGATGTTGTCTATGTAGCGCATCCAACACTGCACCTGAGCGTAGGCTGCCACGCCACCGTCGCCAAAGATCACCTTGTCTTCCATCTCAACCTCCCTCCCAGTTGAAATTGTAGACTGATCTGATGGCACCTGTGTTGCCAAAGCCAAAGCAGTACTAACATTTTTGTGCTTTCTGATACAAAGTGCACACTTGTCCTTTTTCGCATAAATTGGTGGGATCACAGCTTGACTTGTGCCGTCAACATCAGCCACATTTATACGGTGCTAGTGTGCTTGCCGATTGCAAAGCAGTACTAGCATTTTGTGCTGCCTGTTACAAAGTACGCACTGGTCCTTTTTGCCCATTTGGGGGTCACAGTTAGGTTGGCTTGTGCCATCAACATCTGCAAATTTGTCACCAGAACCCAAAAAGGCACAAAACCCTGTAGTTAAGAGACAGGGACGTGGCGTGGTGTTGTCAGTGGTGTGCAACAAGGCACTGAGTCAGTGACAGGTGTGAAGAAGTTTGGTGCATCCACCATGTTCCTGGCAAAATTTTCTGATCTGGAACGTAAACATGTGTGGAAGCCGGAAGAGCGAAATCAGATTCTGCCTTGAATGGCAGATGCATTTCATTTCCTCTACGCATTTCTCAAACACCACCAAATCTTCTATGACCACACAGTCTACTCTTGATACACAGATGGCTGGCCCATCCAAACCTCAACCTGGTCCTTCTTTCTCCCCCCATCATCAGCCACAGGAGACATAGGACCCCAAGCTTGGCCACTCTGAGGATTTGGTTGACTCTGCTGGCCTGAATTGATGTGCAAGTATTTGAGGACCTACGGCCAGAAGAAAGCCACTTTGAGGTACCTTATTTACTGTCTCCAGAGGTGGAGGCCGCTCTCTTCAGCAGTACTATAAGAAGCTGTCACTGAAACTTTGCTTGGTGTTCCAGACCTTATCTTGACCTCCACTGTTCCTATTAACTGCCATTTCTTAATTGCATTTCAACTGAGGAAAAGGCAACTTGAAAACGCTTTGCTTTCTTCACAGTCATCTCCTGCTTTGTGGGTCTCTACCACTTTACTTTTTTGACTGCTAGGCAGCTGCTAAGAAGAACTCATGGCTGCTGTTTTTAGCACACAGTTAGGGGAAGCTGGGTTTTTATAAAGCTGTGAAATTTTCTTCATCTGGCTTTTCCTAACAATGATAGTGAACAAGCTATAACCTTAACAAGCCAATTAAGATATGAATCCTTGGTCAAAGTTATCTGGGCACACAAGTCTCCAAGGATTCCCAAATGTTTGCACTGGCCCATTTTCCCTTTTGTAATTGTTAAAATGTTAAAGATCAAAATATCCTTTGTATTTTAGGAAAAAATTATATTGTGTCATCTTTAACTTCATATCTTTCAGAGATCATTTCATCTTCAACTTGCTTACCGTATTTTTCAGAGTATAAAACGCTCCAGATCATAAGACGCACCCAGGTTTTAAAGGAGGAAAATAGAAAAAAATTGAAGCAAAAAATATGGTCATGAGGCACTTTTATGGGAAGATGGATCTGCTGCTGACACTGTTATGGCTGTACTGTCCCCTGATACAGTCATGTGAAAAAGTTTGGGCACTCCTTTATAATCTCACTCTTTTTTTTTTTGCTTAAAATTGGGTTTTTGCAACAGCTATTTCAGTGTGATATATGTAATAACTGATGGACAACAGTAATATTTCAGGATTGAAATGAGGTTTATTGTACTAACAGAAAATGTGAAATATGCATTATTTCAAAAATTGACAGGTGCAAAAGTGAGGGCAACCAAAACAGAAAAGTGACATTAATATTTAGTAGATCCACCTTTTGCAAAAATAACAGCCTCTAGTCGCTTTCTGTAGCTGTTAATGAGTTCCTGGATCCTGGATGAAGGTATTTTTGACCATTCCTCTTTACAAAACAATTCCAGTTCAGTTAAGTTTGATGGTCGCCGAGCATGGACAGCCCGCTTCAAAACATCCCACAGATGTTCAAGGATATTCAGGTCTGGGGACTGGGATGGCCATTCCAGAACATTGTAATTGTTCCTCTGCATGAATGCCTGAGTAGATTTGGAGCGGCGATTTAGATCATTGTCTTGCTGAAAGATCCATCCCCGGAGTAACCTCAACTTTGACACTGATTCTTGAACATTATTCTCAAGAATCTGCTGATACTGAGTGGAATCCCTGCGACCCTCAACTTTAACAAGATTCCTGGTGTCGTCATTGGCCACACAGCCCTAAAGCATGATGGACCCTCCCCCAAATTTGACACTGGGTAGCAAGTGTTTTTCTTGGAATGCTGTGTTTTTGTGGCGCCATGCATAACGCCTTGTTGTATAACCAAACAAATCAATCTTTGCTTCATCAGTCCACAGGACCTTCTTCCAAAATGAAACTGGCTTGTCCAAATGTGCTTTTGCATACCTCAGGCGACTCTGTTTGTGACGTGCATGCAGAAATGGCTTCTTTCGCATCACTCTCCCATACAGCTTCTCCTTGTGCAGTGTGCGCTGTATTGTTGACCGATGCACAGTGACCATCTGCAGCAAGATGATGCTGCAGGTCTTTGGAGGTGGTCCGTGGATTGTTCTTGACTGTTCTCAAAAATTCTTCTTCTCTGCCTTTCTGATTTTTTTGTTGGCCTGCCACTTCTGGCCTTTACAAGAACTGTCCCTGTGGTCTTCCATTTCCTTACTATGTTCCTCACAGTGGAAACTGACAGGTTAAATCTCTGAGACAACTTTTTGTATCCTTCCCCTGAACAACTATGTTGAACAATCTTTTTTTTTCAGATCATTTGAGAGCTGTTTTGTGGAGCCCATGATGCCACTCCTCAGAGAAGATGCAACTAGGAGAAGAACGTGCAAGTGGACATCTGAAATAGCTTTTCTCATGATTGGATACACCGGGCTATGAAGTACAAAGTTCAATGAGGTTACCAAACCAATTTAGTGCTTCAGTAAGTCAGTAAAAAGTAGTTAGGATTATTCAAATCATGAAAATCAGAAGGGTGCCCATACTTTGGCACCTGTCAAATTTTGAAATAATGCATATTTCACATTTTTGGTTAGTACAATAAACCTCATTTCAAACCTGAAATATTACTGTGTCCATCAGTTATTACATATATCACACTGAAATAGCTGTTGCAAAAAAACTATTTTAAACAAAATAAAAAAGAGTAAGATAAAGAGGGGTGCCCAAACTTTTTCATATGACTGTATACTAGTGCATCTCAATGAATTTGTATATAATCAAAAAGTTAATTTATTTCAGTAATTCAATACATAAAGTGAAATGCATCTAATATATAGAGTCATTACAAACAGAGTGATCTTTTTTAAGTCTTTATTTCTGTTAATGTTGATGATTATGGCTTACAGCCAATGAAAACCCAAAGGTCATTATCTCAGAAATTAAAGTAGGGAGGATGAAAGATTAAAAACTGTGCTGCAGTTTTCCACAAGACATCAAAAGATGACTACAATATTCATTTATTAGTCAATGTGTTTCAGGGCACCCAGAAACGCTGTGAAACATGGCAAAATGATATTGATTTTTTTTTATAATATTCTAATTAATTGAGATGCACTAGTATATGTCCCCCATCCTGATATATGTTATCATCTTGTTATATGGTCCCATAATGGTATATGGCCCCCATCCTGTGTATGACCTCATCCTGCTATATGGCACCCATCCTGTATATGTCCTCATGCTGTTATATGCCCCACCATGTTACATGCCCTCATCCTGGTATATGGCCCCATCCTGGTATATGCCTTCATCCTATATGCCTCATCCTGGTATATGGCCCCCATCCTGTATATGTCCACATCCAGGTATATGGCCCCATCCAGATATAAGGCACCATCCAGATATATGGCCTCATCCTGGTATATGGCCCAATCCTGCTGGTATATGGCCCATTCCAGGTGTATGCCCCATTCAGGTATATGCTTTATACTGGTTTATGTCCCCCATCCTGGTATATGCCCTATCCTGGTATATGCCCTCATGCAAGTATATGGCCCCATCCAGATATATAGCCCCATCCAGATATATGGCCTCATCCAGATATACGGCCTCATCCAGATATATGGCCTCATCCTAGTATATGGCCCCATCCTGGTATATACTTTATACTGGTATATGTCACCCATCCTGGTATATGCCCTATCCTGGTATATAAACCCTCCATCGCTTCCCCACTGCAGACGTCCTGTTCTCATGCCGGCAACTGAGCACTGCCAGCATGTAAGTGCGCCAAGCTCCCCAGGCTGTCAGCTCAGCTTCCAGGATGAGAGCAGGACGTGGTGATGGACAGTGAGTATTATCATTCATCCACGTCCGGTTGGTGGAATATTCACTGCTGTGTGCGTGGGGAGCGGTAAATATCCAATATCTTTAATTGCGGACACACGTGATTGCTTGATCACATGGGCCCACTGTTTAAGCTAATTTAATATGCGCAACTCCCCCTTGTCCATCTCTCAGTGGATAGGGAAGGAAGATGGTAAGATGGGCAAGGGCTTTCAGGGGAGCTAGTCTCGCCCTGGACTTAGGGTCCCTGACTAGCCCTGTTCCCAAAGGTACTTCTGAAGGTGAGGAGGTTTGGGTCACCACCCACTTCGCTCCTGATCAGCCCTAGATTAAGGGCCCCTACCTCCACCCACGGACCAGGAAACCCGGCAGGTTCGATGGCAGTAAATGGCAGCAATGACACAGCACAACACAACTGCACACCGTGGAGTCTAGGTAGAAAATAAGCTCTAACTGCAGAGCAGTGGAGGGAAGTGAACCTATTAAAAGGCTGAGGGAGTGGCAAACTGAATACTAAGAGACACCTCCTCTCTACCTCCAACCAAATGCTATGACTCACTCCTCCAATTACAGCTGCAGCACACAGCATAGACTAAGGGAAAAAAAACCTGTTTCAACACAGCAGCCCTAATAGATTGCAAACCGAAGCAATCACTGATCTCAGGGAGGGATATCTGGCTAGTCCTGTGTTGAGACTTCTAAACGAGGCTCCACAGACTTAATTTGCTAATGGATTGCAAGGCAGTGAACACGTGACAGTACCTCCTTTCTTTGAGAGGCGTCCGGACTCTAAACCGAGCTTGACCGGAAGGGGTCCGCATCTCCAAAGGGATGATATATGGAACATATTACAGGTGTTTAGCACTGGGGGCAGTTTTAGTTGGTACAACAAAGTGTTCAAGTGTTCAAGATTTCTGAGATCCTAAACAGACCGATAAATTCAGAACTAGGAGCCCCAGCTGCATACCACCTCCTGACGTGTGTAACAATCACCCACACATAATCATCCACTCTAAGTTCTGGACCTGAATGTTTATTTCCAGTAATTTGATTACAGTAAGCAGGTACAGTTTTAGGAAGGCAAACAGAGGTGTCTCCCCGGACCCCAGGACACCCTTCCTTGGGGTGTACAGTACGAATGACCGCCTTCCTCCGTCCTCTCTTGCTAGGATGACATCTAGACCTGGCATGAACCTGAGGTGTAGGTTATCTACATTCTCCGGTAAACTCCTAACCACCTCAGCTGACGATGCAGGAGTAGACGTAATCAATACGGTTGAGATTGTAGTACCTAGGCAATTCCCCTCACAGAAATTACCCTCGCTAACTACCTCTCTGGCCCGCAATTCAATCACCGTATTGTCCTTCTTCAGCCTTTGAAGACTCAAAACTTTGCGAGTAGGGAGAATATACAGAATGTGAAAAATCAGGAACTCCTAGTGAAGAATTCCTATGCCCAAGTAAGGAAATATAGACCCTCTGGTCATCTCCTTCTGAACGACCCGTGGTGCACAACATCTGAGACAGTGTACTCGTCCCGAAGCGATGTGGACAAACCTTAATGAAATTATCAGTTTGTCCACAATAGAAACAAACTCCGCCCACTTGATGAACTGTAGTCACAAGCGGTTTAGCATGAGTGCCCACCATCCTGAACTGCATAGGTTCATCGTGTTGTGCCTCAACAACAGAGATAGCCACAGGGACAAAGTTGCTCTCAGTCTTTCCCTCATATGTTTCAACCCAGGGACATAGCAACCTCCAATGACTCAGGTTTGGCATACTGAACCAGGTTGTCTTGGGAGTCGAGCTGACAGACCCAAGCAAAACTAATTCCTGAGGGCAGGGTCATTCCACTGGGTATCAGTCGCCCATCTCCGAAACTCCAAGCAGTATTCCTGCACTGCCTGTGCCTGTGCTTGAGGTTACGGAGATTGAACAAGAGTCACCATATTAGGTTCACCATACACCTGAGCCAGAGCAGAAAAAAAACTCATCCACCACAAGGATGGGGAATCTGTCGGGAGGGAGATGACCCAGGTCTGGGGATTCCCCTTAAGAGGGAGATTATAATCCCCATGTGCTGTTCCTCACTCCCAGATGAGCGGGTCGAAGCATGACATACAGCTTACAGGCCTCCCTTGAACACCAGAAAATCTATCAGGGAGAGATATCTTGGGTTCCGGTAAGTCCTGGGTGTGAGCCGAAGCCAGATACCCCACAACTTGCTGCAACTGTTGGACCACCTAAGTTCGCAGACCTGTGACCTCAGCAAAGATGGTCTGCATCAGTTGTGCAAAGGCATCAGCAGAGGAACCCTGAGACATGGTGGCTCAGGAAAAAAGCTATACGGTCGCAGTTAATCTCACGGGATGGTATAACGGATAGGGAAGCAAGATGGTAAGATGGGCACACAGCATAGCCTAGGGGAAAAAAAAAAACTGTTTAAACATAGCAGCAGCATTAATGAATTGAAAGGCAGTCAACATGTGACACACCAACGGTATATCCAGACTATAAGACGCACCCCCACTTTCCCCCCAAGCAATAAAGTCCAAAAAATCTGGTTAGTGTTCACAATAAAAGTAATTTGCAACGTTTACATTCCAATGTACGTAAATAGTAGTGGTACATTTAAATGACATATGGCACTTGTTTAACACTGATCAAAAAATCTTAAAAGCCATCACACAACGACAAGGTGTACCCAGGTCAGGATGGCCCAACTCTAGCATTAAACCTTACCTTGCATCATTGACATCAGCGTAAACAAGGACAGAGGAAGAAAAGGCCCTAACTGCAGCTGCCTGTCCACGGGAAGCTATATAAATGCAATGTCTAGTTGTGAAGAACCTGTATAACCTAATTATACTACCATGGTGTGGAGCATCTCTGGACTTGTTTCCCATCTGGGACATTATTGATCGGCAAAGTCAGCTGTCAGCAGAAGATCTTCATAATTTGCTTTCCCATGCGCATTCAATGTAGAAGAACAAACCTCAGACAACCATTAATAACCTCATTGTTGTGTATTTCCCTGCGTGGCACTCATACTTGATACTGAATAAATCAAAGTGTTTTATTTACATTTTTTCATAATTAATTTACATATCAGCAATCTTCATCAACTCTGTAATTTCCATAATTCCATGACTTTGTGCTGCATTTTTAATGTTAAGGATTGTTTCTACATATATGAACATACTAGTGATAAATATAGAGTTCATAATGTACCATACATTTTAAATCCAGTAATAAAATTGGGTACATCAGGCATACACACATTTATCTATTTCACTCTGCAATATCAAATGTACGGAAAATTCTACATATTGAAAACAGCTATTGAACTACTGAACCCGCTATAAAGCCTCATATATAATGATGGATGCCTATGAATTCTCATTATTGATGATGATGTCATGAAAAGAGTCTTGATACATGCAATAAAGAGAAACGGGCAGCACTTCAGAGCAGTTGTAGCACTAATCAGTGGGTAGTGATACTAAAGATTTCATTTTTCAGTTTGCCCTATTACCAAGAACACATTCATGTAACCATGCCTTCCTCTGAAGTAGTACTGTACAATGAGTAATCTGAAAACACTTCATGTCCACTTCACTCACTATGCCGGGCATTAAAAGCATCATTAGTAAAATATGCATGTTGAGGTTTCCATTAAGTAGTCCTACTTTTGGCTGTAAAAATGATTGGGCTGATCACTCACAACTTGTTAGTCATAAAAATGGTGCTGCGGATACTTCACTGACAACTTATTAGTAGCGAGTAAAATGTATTTTAAAAGTTTTCATATATTAATAGCGTTCAGATTGGAAAATAATGATCCATGAAGAGACGTACAACCTAGATGTTTATTTTTTGCAGGTAAACATAGGGCAATCTATTATATAGATTATATTATATATACAATGGGAAATGTCATTAGTAATGTGATAAACAAACCTCTCTACAAGTTTGACCAATAAAATGCAGACTAATTAAAAATCAGAGATTACTTGTCGGTAATTGTGTTTTATGGAGTCCATGACAGCACCCACTGGGAGAGGGGTCCGCCCACAAGGACAGGAAACCTCCAGATAAAAAGGGGCAGTCCCCCTTGCCTCCACAGTTGGTTTACAGAGAAAATGAAGGAATCGCCATAGTGTATAAATACACACAGCGCATAACTCTTAGTATCAGAAAAATACCTGCACCTTAGGTGTGAAAAAGGTAACTCAACACCTCAGCTTAAGTGTTTCAATCTGTGACTAATCACACTAGACCAAGATAGGATCAAAATAACAACCCTAAGAACTAGAAAACTATAATAACTACTAAAGGGTAGGAAGTGAGTGGGTGCTGTCATGGACTCCATAAAACATGATTTCCAGTAAGTAATCTCAGATTTTCCTATCCCCGTGACAGCACCCACTGACTTACGGAGGCCATCACCTGGGAGGAACCACAGCATTGTGAACTGCTCTCCCGAAATCGAGGTCAGAGGAAGAAGACACATCCAGTCGATAATGTTGAAAAAAGGTAGAAGGGGAGGTTGAGGCCTTACAAATCAAATTTAGAGGTATATTAGCAAGTTCTGCCCAGGAGGCAGACATGGCCCGAGTAGAATGGGCTTTAAGGCCATCAGGGGGCTGCTCACCTGCTGAGGTATAGGCCAAGCAGATAGCTTCTCGAATCCATCTGGATAGAGTGCTCTTTGTGGTGCCAGACCCCTTCCTATGACCCTGGAATGACACAAACAAAGCCCTACTCCTTCTCCAGGGCTGCGTCCTAGCAACATACTCAAGTACTACTCTCCTCACATCTAACGCATGGAACCTATGCTCCTCAGGAGTAGAAGGATTATCGTAAAAGTTCAAGTTCAAGTCCTAGGGGGCTAGATGTGGGATGTGAACTGGGGCACTATGCTCACATGCATGAATGAATCTGGAGACCCACCTATCCCCTGCGCCATTACAGTTATGAAGTGCCCCAGAGCAGAAATTTGGACCTTTAAAGTACTGACCTTTAGGCCCAACTCCCGACCTTTCTGCAGGACTTCTAAGATAGAAGGCATAGGGGCTTGACCCGTGAGGACACCTGGATAAAATTGCAAAAATTTTCTCCATATCCTGCAATAAAGGTTAGTAGTTATCGTCTTACGACTGTGTAAAAGTGTGGAGATCAAGGCGTCAGAAAAACGTCTCTAGCTCAGAAGCTGCCTCTCAAACTCCAGGCTGTCAGATGTAGCCCTTCCACTTAGCAGTGAAGGAGTGGACCTTGAGAGAGCAGGTCCTGATCCATCGGGAGGATCCACAGGTCGGACACCGACATGGCTCTCAGCCATCAGAACCACGGCCTCTTGGGCCAAAATGTGGCGATCAATATCACTCTCACCCTTTCGTCTCTGATCTTTCTGAGGACTAGAGGGATCAGACACATTGGGAGAAAGACATAAGCCAGCCTGTACGACCAAGCCATCCGGAGGGCGTCCACTACCTCCGGATTGTCCGCTGCATGTAGGGAAGCGACCTGTCTGTTGCTCCTGGTCACAAAGATGTTAAACCTCAACACACTGTAATGGGTAAATCATAATATAAATCATTGTCAACAAATGTTCAATTTCACAGAGTTACTCAATCTTCAATTAGGTGAACCTGATATATTCAATTCTAAATTCCTCCTGTATGCCTATCACCCTAAGTAACACCTAAAGTTCCCCAATTTCACAGGACAAAATAAATGTCCCATCAATATTGCCTCAGGTCAGGTCAGTCAGGTCATAGCACACAAAGGTGGAAAGAGAACAGGCAAGCAAATATAGGGTCCAGTGGTGTCCCCCCTGCCTATTTTCCTCAACACTACCAGTATGGTAATGTACTTGATTGAGCAAATTTGGTCAATAATGTTCATGGTTGATGGCATTAATTTCAGAACCATTATTCTTGCAGGATTCTTCTCTGACCTAGCAATTTTTGTTTGCCCGCTTGCCGGACGAACCGCGTTAGATATGTGGCGTTCCTGCGACCAGGGTGGCCACAGGTAAGAACTGCAGCCAGAAGGAGGTAGACAGTTTTCTAAAAAACACCTTCATAACATTCACCCACCGACACAAGACCCAACCCGGAGCCCGGGACTCTAGGCGGGCAAGGGGTGGTAGGGCCAGTCACAGTGGGTTGGACGTAGTCAAGGTGACGGACCGGGTACAAAAGGGGAAAACTAGGAGGAGTTAGTCAGTAGGCCAGTGGGTGCCGAACAGCAAAGACAAGGAGTAGGCGAGAGAGTGCCGAGCAGAAAAGACCAAGAGTAAGACAGAGAGACACTTCCTTGAAGGTTTCAGGTTTCCTGGAGGAGAAGAATCCTGTGAGGTACAGTGCCCTGGAGAGAAAGCCTGCTCCACAGCCTGTAACCCAAGGGAAGGGGAGAGACCGGATCAGTGCAGCTGGGTCTGAGGAAACCGGCAACGGTGACAGAGGACGACTGGGAGAAGGGATCCACTGACATACACCGGAGTCACACGGGTAGGAAAGGGCCTGGTGCTCCCTTGCAACACATTGACACTGGAAGGCTATGCTGGGACCAGAGAGTCGGCTCTGAGGTGACCGAAGCTATATTCCGGATCACAGACACACCGACGGGGAGTTCAGATTCCATGTCTGATCTCCAACAAACGTGCAGGAGGTACAGCGACACATAGGACCCAGGCTTGCCACCCGCACACAGGGGGAAGCCGAACAAGGGACCGAGTTGCCACCATACAGCACACTGGGGAGAGAAGTATAGAGGAAAGCCTGGAAGGTATCAGAGAGAGAAGGGTCTCTGAAGGGAAACCTGGCTGTAGAGGGTTAAGTGACTGTCCAGAGTTATCAGTGTAAAGCTACTGTGCTGTGTACCGTACTGAAGAACTTGCAAGAAAAACCCGGTGAACCCTGCTAAAGTCTCCCATGTGTGATTCCCTGCATGCTGGACTATTGTAAATACATTACACCCTGTCAGGAGCAGCCTGACCCATGGAGGGCTCATCCATCCGGCTGCAGCACCATCCATCCTCCTGGCAGCAGTAAGCAGCAGCGGTGGTCCCCTCACTGACCACAACCCATGGGTGGCATCATGACAATCCCTGTAAATACCGTAACCCCTTTTACTTGTGGGCTCGGGACATGGTCAGGACCGCCGTGATAACACCCGTGATACCCCGGTCCGGTACCGAGTACCCCGTCCCAGTGGGCTCCACAGATAGACCTGCAGATGTGGCTGCTAATCTAAGGGGATCAGCCGAGGCATCAGCTATATATGCTGAACCATTCCTTAATTGAGGAATGGAGGCTAGTAATCTATCCCTTGGAACCCCGACCTGATCTGTTCTTCCAATTGGTTGATCCAGACCAACTAAGAACGTGCCACACATGAACAGGCAATAGCTGGCTTAAAGGCTCCAGTCGAAGACTCCTAGTTCCTTTTTAACAGAGTGTCTGCTTTTCGTTCTGATGGGTCCCTAAGCAGACCCCCATCTTCAAGTGGTAACACATTGGTCTTGGAAGACGTGGCTACTGCCGCATCCACTTTAGGAATTTTGGTGCATTCAAGTAATTGGTCATCGTCGAAAGGATATTTCCTCTTGGAAGAGGAAGGCAAGGATCCCCTAGACTCTTGCATTTCCCATTCCCTCTTTATCAGATAGCATCAATCACTGGGAAGGAACGACGCTTTCTGTGAGACAAGCCCACAAACATTACTTCCTGGGCTGTTTTAGCTTCCCTACTGTCGGTGATACCCATGGTGGAACGGACAGATTTTACTAAAGCGTCAACCTCCTGTATGGGGAAACATTAACCGCCTTCCTCATTGGACGAAGAACCCGAATGGGAAAGGTGCACCAATCCTGCTTCGTGGAAAGCACTATCAGACTCACATCCAGAATCAGGCACAACCTGTACTGGCAAATGCAAAACAGGTTGTTGAAGATGGCTAAGCGAGTGCCGGATCTCATCCTGTATAAAGGATTTGAGGTCGGCAGTGCGGACCGGAGCATCCTCATCCAGGGTTTGGGTGATGTATGACTGAGACAGACGCTTACTATAGTCATTTGGCAGAGGCTGAACACACAACACACACTCTTTATGTTTTGATTTTGTCAATTTCTTTTTACCCTGGCCATCAGAAAAAAAGAAAGAGAGAGAAAGAGAAGAACAGGAATCAGTTTACATGGTGATACTATATAAACAACTCACCCCTGTAGCTGACATATATGGGTACCGGCTCTGGAGGTGTAGGCACACTACTTGATTTGGAAGCCCTCTGTTCCTTCCTTTTATCAGTAGAGTTGATATCCCTAGTGGCCGTCCTGTTGCTGCTGCTGCTGCTGCTGCTGCCACTGCTCAGGCTGCCACTATCATGCTGCTTAGCACCACCGGGGTGCACCTCTGCCTCCTTAGGGGAAGGCATGCTGGCACATACCTCTGTGGAGTCGCCGCTATTCATACTTCCCGCGCTTGAGTCCTCCCTGAATTACTCTGTGCCACAGCCCGCCCTGCGCCTCTGGATGCCCAGAATGGAGCCTCCTGCCACGCCCAGACGACCCATGGAGGCGCCACCCAGACCATGGGTTGTGGCAACCATCCAGCGGAGGGGGGAGACTGAACTAGCAGGGATCCCCCGACGCTGCCACTGCCAACCGGGATTCTGCCGTCAGGCCGCAAGTAATATCATCTGTGTGTTTTTTATCATTTGCGGGGTGCGGTTGAGCCCCTTGGGGCGCTGTTCATCCAGCGGTGCGGATGTATCCTTCTGGGCGGCGCGTTTGGTCAGGTGGCAGGGACAATGGGTAGCTATCAGACACTCCGCATCATGTGTATCAGTGTGAATAGCGTCCTATGCAAGCCCAATAGCAAGTCACCTCCCACATGTGTTGTAGGTAGAGGTGATTTTATCTGTCTACACATGGGCTTGCTCCACATAAGGGGGTCTGACTGCAACCTGCTAAGTGCAGTGTTGGTTTTGTATACGGCTACTGATGGTAAATTTTTGTTGCTTTTTCTGATGCTGTCCATTATAAGTAGTTATTCCCCATAAGGACAGGAAACCAACTGAGATGGCGAGGGGGATCGCCCCAGACCCGGACTGACAGGTGGGACTAGCAAGAACTTTCCCTATTAGCCGGTGATGGTGGCGTGGGCGGGGCTGCTGCGCCCCCTCCTCCGGCCGCAGGCAGACTTTAAATAATTTTGCGGCCGCCACCTCTGGGCACAGCAGAGAGTCAGCGGGGCGCAGCATTGAGCTGCATGCTGAATAATGGGCCGCTTGCTCTGGATTGCTGCTGGCCCTTTAACATCTTCTAATGACACGCAGCCGCAGCTTCGGATGTGCAGCCGCGATCGCGAACGCGCTATCGCTGTAATTTGGCCCGCATGCACATACCTGCTGACACCATCCTCTGCATGCCGGCCCGGCTCTGACTAATGGCGGGATGTCAGCATCAAGCTGGCTGCAGCCGCTGCATGCCTGCACCGCACCGGCTGCCTTGGTGAGTGAAGAAGTTGAGGTCCCTGGCCCTTGAACTGCATCATGCTTATGACTCACCGTGGCCGGGACTCCGGTTTAGACAGGCAGTAGCTTCTTCCTTCTTGTCACAGGTGGACCGCGCCTGCCGGTAGTGGGGCCCGGTTGAGTGCAGATCAAAAAATGAAGACGTCTTGCAGGAACAGATTAAGGGGTTAATTGTTTTGTGACGCCACCTATGAGTGCTTCGGTAAGTCTTACAGACGTTGCGGGGCCTCCGGGGGATGGAATGCAGCAAGATGGAACGCTCCTCACAGGCTAAGCGATGATCCTCGGAGGCTGGAGCTGCTTAAGATGTTGTGCAGCAGCTGCGGTTACCTTGAAATGCGGACAGACAGTTCATAAGAAAGCACGGACACTGTAAGTCTCATGGTATACAGCTGTAGGTAGCAGACCGGGTGGACTCAGCAGGTCCCTCAGAGATCCGCGGTGTTCCTCCATTCTATCTAAGTAAGTTGCCGTTGTCGCCCAGAAATACCAGATCGGGTACAGGGAGGCTGCTTGAATGCCCTATCCGGGGTATACGTTCCGGATGTTTAGGGGAGCCTTGGGTCCCTTGGTGGGTACACCGCTGGTTAGACGACTGGATTTGGCGGTGGTGGGGTGCTCCTGTAAAGCGGTCCCTCCACTCCTCTGGTTCGCATAGCAGGGCTGAACTGCTGCTAGCTTCGGTACCAGCAAACCGGCTGTAGATGGGCACGGGATGGTTTTGGACCCGCATGATGATGCCCGTAGTTGGTAGGGAGACGGCCAGCCAGGGTGGCCAGGGGGTCGCACGAGACTGTGCAACCCCCTCTCCTGGGTTGCAGAGCTGGGAATCTGCAGAGGTCTTCTAGGTTGCTGTTGCTTCTCCAGACCCGAGACTAACTCTCTAAGCTGGACTAAACTTCCACTACACACTACCCTTGCACTCCGCCCACCAGGACCTGATTGGCCCTCTATACTAGGTGATGCATGCAGGGTATGGATCTCTGAGTTAACCATTTGCCTGCTGGGTCTGAGAATATTGCTGCTGCATTTATGGCTGCAATACCCTCCTGTGACGCACTTGTTGCGGGGCATCACACTTATTTCTTAAGTCAACTCCTCACATTTACACAGTACATTAGATAGGATGTACTGAGACTGGGGCTAAACTTATTTAATGTATATCCTCAGCCCCAATATGTCCTGTGTAATGTATATTACAGGAATATATTTTACATATGCTATATTGAGGCTAATGAATATATATTACATATATACTGCTCCAGCCTCAGTATATCCAATCCAATGTACTAAAATTTAGCCCCATTGAATAAATACATTAGACAGGATATACTGGGGCTGAGTCATATACATTATATAAGATATACTGGGGATGAGGTATGTACATTAGATAGGATATACAGGAATGAGGTATATAGTATATATCTCATTAGGGGCAGACCCAGACTGTAGTGGGCCCCGGTGCAAGAAATTTTTCGGGCTTTCCCCCCCGCCCCTCATAGTGACAACAAAGTAATGTAAACATACAGCCCAGCACAGCCACCAGGCAATATATACAGTCAGTGCTTTTTTTGTAAAAAAATATTTCGCATTCCCCGAGGCGAGAGCGGGAGGGGGTTGGGGTGCTGTTAGGCGTCGGCCGAGTTTGGGGAGTGGGGGAGGGGTGCAGCCCTACGTCTCGTCATTCACTTCTGATCACTCCATCCATCCCCATGTTCCCTCCATCCTCCAGCATCCTCCATTCTCCATCCCCCTGGTCTCTCCATCCTCCATCCCCCTGCTCCTTTCATCCTCAAACCCACTGCTTCTTCCATCCACCATTCCCCTGCTGCTTTCATCCTTTGTCTGCCTGTTCTTTCCATCCTCCATCCCCCTGCTCCTTCCATCCTCCATCCCCCTGCTCCTTCCATCCTCCATCCCCCTGCTCCTTCCATTGATGTACTATTGATGAATGTTTTTGTAGAGATGGTGGTTCTGATACATTTCTGGAATTTCTGTACTGATGAGGGTTGTGATGCTGTGTTTCTGTACTGATGTGGGTTCTAGTTATGTATTTCTGTACCTCTTGTGGGTCTGGTGATGTATTCGGAATACATCACCAGACCCACAAGAGGTACAGAAATACATAACTAGAACCCACATCAGTACAGAAACACAGCATCACAACCCTCATCAGTACAGAAATTCCAGAAATGTATCAGAACCACCATCTCTACAAAAACATTCATCAATAGTACATCAATAGTAATGTCAGGGCAAACCCATATACATATTTGTATCTCATGAACCTACAACTTCCAGTATGTCATTACTAATGGTAAGAACTACTGGGAGTAGTTGTTACCAGTCCTCATCAGACGAAACATGAACCTCAGTACTGATGAGAATGTTATCACAAATAATCATTTCCACCCAGGTACCTTATAGATGACCTTGTCTCTGATCGGGGTTGTCTTTTTCTTTTCTTTATCTTGTCCTGACGCCATGATGACTTTTCACGTCTTTGCAGTCTTCCATCTTCTCCACTTTTCTGCAGCATATCCTGACACAGTGCCCTTAAAAATAGAGTGTCATTATAATTCTGTCTAAATAAAAATATCTGCCCTACACTGCGCTCCTGAACAAATAATCACACTGTCCTCTCACACTGTGTCCTCTATATTGTACCTTCTCATCACACTCTCCCTGGTGGAGATGATGGTGGAGGCTGCCGCATGGAGGCAGAGACACCTGGTACAGCTGCCATTATCACCACACACAGCCCCACTCCTCCTGCACACCCGTCCTCCTCTCCTCTGTCCTCCTGCACCCACGTCCTCCTCTCCTCTGTCCTCCTGCACCCCCGTCCTCCTCTCCTCTGTCCTCCTGCACCCCGTCCTCCTCTCCTCTGTCCTCCTGTACCCCCGTCCTCCTCTCCTCTGTCCTCCTGCACCCCTGTCCTCCTCTCCTCTGTCCTCCTGCACCCCTGTCCTCCTCTCCTCTGTCCCTCCTGCTGCTCCTCTGTCCTCCTGCACCACCGTCCTCCTCTCCTCTGTCCTGCTGCACACCCGTCCTCCTCTCCTCTATCCCTCCAGCTGCTCGTCTTCTCCTCTGTTCCCCTGTTCCTGTCCTTCTGCCCCCCTGTCCTCTTCTCCTCTGTCCCCCTGTTACTGTCCTTCTGCCCCCCTTTCCTCTTCTCTGTCCCCCTGTTCCTGTCCTTCTGCCCCCCTGTCCTCTTCTCCTCTCTCCCCCTGTTACTGTCCTTCAGCCCCCCTGTCCTCTTCTCCTCTGCCCCCCTGTCCTCTTCTCCTCTGTACCCCTGTTCCTGTCCTTCAGCCCCCCTGTCCTCTTCTCCTCTGCCCCCTTGTCCTCTTCTCCTTTGCCCCCCTGTCCACTATCCTCTGCACAGTTTCCCTCACCTCTCCGGGTCCATGGAGGGCTGGCTGGGTGGAGGAGCCGCCAGCACCGCAGCCGCCTCCAACACACCAACACTTGGAGCCATCACGGGACAAGAAGCAGCAGAGCTCCCAGCAGCTTCCTGTCAGCGTGATCGCTCTCAGCGCTGGGGGGGTCGGGAGCGGGGCACAGTACATGCGAGAGTCACGGCCGGGCGGCAATGCACTGCCAGCGGCGACACCCTCCCTCCCCCACAAAGACTCCAGTTTTCATATGGAGTCTGGGGGAGGGAGGTAAAGAAATAAAACAAAAAACCACTCGCGCTCTCCTGCTGTGTAAATACAGTCCTGCTGCCACCCCCACACACGTGCCGCCTGGGGCGGACCGTTACCCCCACGCTACGCCACTGCTGCAGCCGCCAGGGAGACACCGCACACTGCCGACGGCCCTGGTGGCAGCAGCGGAGACAGCGGCGGTGCATTTTCCGGTACGCCGTACCGGTATGTACCTGTCACGGGTGGCACGGATGACAGGGTGGAGGCCACGCGCAGACGATCCCAGCGTTTGGCCCATCAGCCATAATGGTGGAGGATGGTCCGTCTCTTTCAGGGGCATTTACCTTCTGTGTTGATGGAGAGAAGGTGTGATGAGATCTCTCTATTATGGGGAGACGGCTGTGGAGGTCTTGCGCTCGGTCTGGTTTTATCCACCAATGTTGTAGGTCACTAGGACCCAGCAGACTCCTTCCACCTTTATAAGGAGGTTCATTACCCTTCCTCGGTGCAGGTGATAGTTCCTTGTGCACACTTTATCCTTGCTCCAGCAGAAGCTGAGATTGTGGAGGTTGCTGTGTTCTGCTGTCAGATAAGTGTTTCCTTTTCCCAAATGTCTGTCTTCCCTGGTGTTGGTCTTTAGTTGATAGTGGAGGGGTCTAGTGAACCTCTCCATCTGATCCTTAGATAGGATAGATCTAGGATCAGAGAGGGACGAGGTTCGTGGTCGGCGACAGTTGAGGAGACTGTATAGGGACGTTAGGGCAGACAGGGTCAGCTCTAGGAAGTCTAGGGGTCACCGTCTCCTTCTTGTGCCCTTAGCATTAGGGACTCCTGATTCCCCCCCCCCCCGTCGTTATCCTACGCTGGGTGTCTTCCCCACTCCCAGCGTGACATTATCACCTGCCATAACTGTAAGTGAAGGAAGGGGAGGATTTGATTTTCCTTCCTTTCCTTATGGATCCTGTGTCTGCTTTGGCCCAGCAGCTGCAGACCTTGTCTTTGGAGGTTGCGGACCTTCGGTCGGCTCTGCAGGGACCACAACCGCAAAATGGTGTCTTGGGGAATCAAGCAGTGGGTCCGGCCAGACCGGAACCTAAGGTTGCCCTCCCTGACAGGTTTTCAGGAGGCAGAGACAAATTTACTGTGTTCAAAGAGGCCTGTAAATTATACTTTAGGCTTAAGCCGTATTCCACTGGTGATGAGCAGCAGCGGGTAGGAATTATTATATCATTGCTGCAGGGGGATCCCCAATCCTGGGCTTTCTCTCTGCCACAGGACTCTACTTGTCTCCAGTCTGTGGATGGATTTTTTGACGCCTTAGGCCTCATATATGATGACCCTGACCGTGTCTCTTTGGCTGAATCCAAATTGCGCCATCTCCACCAGGGGACTCGGTCGGCGGAATCATATTGTTCTGAGTTCCGCAGGTGGGCTATGGACACAAAGTGGAACGATCCGGCTCTCAGGAGTCATTTTTGCCAGGGTCTTTCAGAAAGACTGAAGGATGCCCTGGCAGTGTATGAGACCCCCCCGTCCCTGGAGGCAGCTATGTCGTTGGCTATTCGCATGGATAGACGCCTCCAGGAGCGGAGGGGTAGACCTCCTGCAACTGGGAGCCCTTCTCATGGTGGTTCCTTGTTGCCGGGTGGTCACTCGGAGGGCGAGTCATTTCTCCCGAGGGGGGAGGAACCTATGCAGCTTGGAGGAGCGGCGGCCTCGAGGCTCTCCTCCGGTGCCTCCCGGGGCAGGGGGAAGGGGGTCTGTTTTTTCTGTGGGAAAGGAGACCATTTTATCGGGGCCTGTCCCTACGCTCCTAAACGGACTAGGGTGCCGGGACCTCATGTGACTATGGGGGGGGTGGAGGTGGTCGAGCGGGAGGTGTGTGTATCCTCCGTTTGTACTTCCCATTTTCTCCTGAGTGCAGAGGTGGCGCTAGAGAGCAAAACGGAAGGCATTTCTGTGTTTGTGGATAGTGGTGCGGGGATCTGCATGGTGGATGCTCGTTTTGTACACGCTCATGGGCTTAACCGCTGTTTATTGTCTCGCCCCATCCGTATCTATGCCATCGACTCAGCCCCTCTTGCTCAGGGTAGTCTCACACATATCGTACATAACATTAAGTTAACGGTTGGATCCCAACATCAGGAGACGTTATCTTGCTATGTCTTAGACGGTCTCCCCGCTCCCATTGTCCTGGGCTTGCCATGGTTGATTAAACATAATCCCGTAGTGGATTGGCAGTCCAGGGACATTGTGGAATGGAGTGATTTTTGTTCAGAGAATTGTTTGGCTACATCCCTTTCGGTGGTATCTGCTGAATCTCTGCCCCCTTCCTATCGGAGTATGAGGATGTGTTCTCAGAGAAGGGGTGCCGAGACTTGCCCCCTCATCGGGCATATGATTGCCCTATCAACCTCGTTCCCGGAGCTAAACTGCCCAAAGCTAGGATGTTTACTATATCTGGACCCGAAAGACAAGCAATGAAGGATTTCATTTCTGAAAGTCTGAAGACGGGACACATTAGGCCCTCCACGTCGCCGGTTGCGGCTGGTTTCTTTTTTGTGAAAAAAAAAGATGGGGGCCTCCGTCCTTGTTTGGATTTTCGGGAATTGAATCGGATTACTGTCCGTGATCCATACCCCCTCCCTCTGATCCCTGATTTATTTAGTCAGGTTGTGGGTGCCAAATGGTTCTCCAAGTTGGATTTGAGGGGGGCCTACAACCTGATTAGGGTCAGAGAGGGGGATGAATGGAAAACTGCGTTTAATACCCCGGACGGCCATTTTGAAAGTCTCGTAATGCCGTTCGGGCTCACTAACGCCCCGGCGGTTTTCCAACATTTTGTCAATGATATTTTCCATCATTTGGTGGGTAGATTTGTAGTTGTTTACTTGGACGATATCTTGATCTATTCTCCCGATATGGAGACGCATCAGTCCCATGTCAAACAGGTGTTGCAGGTCTTACGGGACAACAAACTGTATGCTAAACTCGAGAAATGTGTTTTCGCCGTTCAGGAGGTTCGTTTTTTGGGGTACCTCTTGTCGCCGTTGGGTTTCCGGATGGATCCGGAAAAGGTCCGGGCGGTGCTGGATTGGGAACAGCCGGACAATCTACGGGCATTGCAACGCTTTTTGGGGTTTACCAATTTTTACCGTAAATTTATTAAGAACTATTCGGTACTGGTGACGCCTCTTACGGACATGACTAGGAAGGGGACGGATTTTTCTGAGTGGTCCGATTCTGCTCGCCAGGCTTTTTCCTCCCTGAAGCGTTGTTTTGCTTCCGCGCCTGTTCTTTGTCAGCCCGATCTTTCTCAGCCCTTCATTGTGGAAGTGGATGCGTCTGAGGTGGGGGTGGGGGCTGTGTTGTCGCAGGGCCCTTCGCCTGGGAGATGGGTGCCCTGTGCGTTCTTCTCCAAGAAGTTGTCTTCGGCCGAGAGGAATTATGATGTGGGTAATAGGGAGCTGTTGGCTATTAAGTTGGCTTTTGAGGAATGGCGGCACTGGCTGGAGGGGGCTGTCCATCCCGTCACGGTTATTACCGACCATAAGAACCTGTCTTACCTTGAGTCCGCCAGGCGTCTCAATCCCCGGCAGGCCAGGTGGTCTTTGTTTTTCACGAGATTTAATTTTACCGTCACCTACCGTCCGGGGGTTCAGAATGTGAAGGCGGATGCATTATCGCGTAGTTTTCCGGGTGGTAGTACTCATGAGAGTCCCGTCCCCATCTTGCAGGAGGGGGTGGTTGTTTCTGCTCTTTGCCCTGATCTGGAGGGGGAGGTGTTGAAGGTTCAGGGGGCGCCCCTGCCTCCTGCCCTTCTGGGAGGCTTTTTGTGCCGTTCTCTTTGCGCCTCAGGGTGCTGTCAGAGCATCACGACTCTGTACTGGCGGGGCATCCGGGGGGTAGGGCCACTTTCGATCTCTTGTCTCGTCGCTTTTGGTGGCCGGGGTTGAGGAAGGACGTAGCGGAATTCGTATCCGCCTGTGGTGTGTGTGCACGTGCTAAGGTTCCGCATACCCGTCCGTCTGGGTCTCTCGTGCCATTGTCTATTCCTGAGAGGCCATGGACACATTTGTCAATGGATTTTATCACCGATCTTCCGGCGTCTGCGGGCAAGACGGTGGTACTGGTAGTAGTAGATAGATTCAGTAAGATGGTTCGCTTTGTGGCACTGCCCGCACTTCCTAATGCTCGGACTCTGGCACAGGTGTTCGTAAGTGAGATTGTGAAACTTCATGGGGTGCCCTCCGATGTGGTTTCTGATCGTGGTACTCAGTTCGTCTCCAAATTTTGGAAGGCTTTTTGTACACGTTTGGGGATAACGTTGTCCTTTTCTTCTGCTTTTCATCCTCAGTCTAATGGTCAAACCGAACGTGTGAATCATAATTTGGAGACTTACCTGAGGTGTTTTGTCTCTGACCATCAGGAGACTTGGGCAAATTATTTGCCCTTGGCCGAATTCGCCCTTAATAATCGTCTTCAGGAGTCCACTGGCAAGTCATCGTTCTTCGGTGCATATGGGTTTCATCCTCAGTTTGGTACTTTTAGCGGTACGAGTCCTTCCGGAGTTCCGGAGGAGGACCGTTTTACCTCGTCCCTCTCCTCGGTTTGGCGGGGTGTACAGCGTAGCTTGAAGCTCTTAGGTGACAGGTACAAACGTATGGCTGACAGGAAGCGTGCGCCAGGTCCGGACCTATGTTTGAATGACTACGTGTGGTTGTCTACCAAGAATGTGAAGTTGAAGGTGCCCTCTTGGAAGTTGGGGCCCAGGTTTATTGGCCCCTATAGGATAACCGCCGTTATCAATCCCGTGGCGTTTCGTCTTGCGTTGCCTCCTGCTCTTAAGATTCACGATGTGTTTCACAGGTCGCTCCTCAAGCCGTATGTGCCGTCGTCTAACCCATCTCCTTTGCCTCCTGAGCCCATCTGTGTGGCGGGGAATCTGGAATTCGAGATCTCGAGGGTGGTTGATTCTCGCATGTTGCGCCGTTCTCTTCAGTATTTGGTGCACTGGAGGGGGTACGGTCCTGAGGAGCGGATGTGGGTGCCGGCGTCGGAGGTGTCCGCCGCAAGGCTGGTCCGCGCTTTTCACCGTTCCCATCCGGATAAGCCTGGTCCTGAGTGTCCGGGGGCCACTCGTAGGAGGGGGGGTACTGTCACGGGTGGCACGGATGACAGGGTGGAGGCCACGCGCAGACGATCCCAGCGTTTGGCCCATCAGCCATAATGGTGGAGGATGGTCCGTCTCTTTCAGGGGCATTTACCTTCTGTGTTGATGGAGAGAAGGTGTGATGAGATCTCTCTATTATGGGGAGACGGCTGTGGAGGTCTTGCGCTCGGTCTGGTTTTATCCACCAATGTTGTAGGTCACTAGGACCCAGCAGACTCCTTCCACCTTTATAAGGAGGTTCATTACCCTTCCTCGGTGCAGGTGATAGTTCCTTGTGCACACTTTATCCTTGCTCCAGCAGAAGCTGAGATTGTGGAGGTTGCTGTGTTCTGCTGTCAGATAAGTGTTTCCTTTTCCCAAATGTCTGTCTTCCCTGGTGTTGGTCTTTAGTTGATAGTGGAGGGGTCTAGTGAACCTCTCCATCTGATCCTTAGATAGGATAGATCTAGGATCAGAGAGGGACGAGGTTCGTGGTCGGCGACAGTTGAGGAGACTGTATAGGGACGTTAGGGCAGACAGGGTCAGCTCTAGGAAGTCTAGGGGTCACCGTTCCCTTCTTGTGCCCTTAGCATTAGGGACTCCTGACTCCCCCCCCCCGTCGTTATCCTACGCTGGGTGTCTTCCCCACTCCCAGCGTGACAGTACCGCCACAAAAAAAGCACTGGATACAGTCCAGCACAGCCTCCAGGTAATATATACAGCCTCCAGGTAATATATACAGCCCAAAAACAGCCTCCAGTTAATGTATACAGCCCAGCATAGCCTGGTATAAATATATAGCCCAAGACAGCTTCAAGGAGGATATATATATATACTAGATGTGTGCCTGATGCTATCGCATCGGAGGGCGAGGATCGGTGCGGTGGCGGGATGCGGGGGGCGGCTAAGTGGACACACACACACCTACACACACAGACACACACCTACACACCCCCTTCCGGTCTCACCCGGTCTCACCCATCGTTGATGGAACCTTGAACCGGGAATGAGGTGGTCAGCGCAGGATGGAGGGGGTTAATGGTGGAGCATAGGGTCAGAGGGGGGCTCCATGGTGGGTGTTGGAGCTCGCCCTGTGCCTGGCTGGGCTTCAGGGAGCGGTCCGGTGGCAGTGGCTGGTACTGGGCATGGCGGCTGCTGGCGTCGAGATGTGCAGCTGGGAGCGATACGGTGGCTGGTGCTGGCCATGGCGGCTGCTGGCAGCGGGATGTGCAGCTGGGAGCGGTCCGGTGGCGGTGGCTGGTACTGCGCATGGCGGCTAACGGCAGTGAGATGTGCAGCTGGGAGCGGTACGGTGGCTGGTGCTGGCCATGGCGGCTGCTGGCAGCGGGATGTGCAGCTGGTAGTGGTCCAGTGGCGGTCGTTGGTACTGGGCATGGCGGCGAGATGTGCAGCTGGGAGTGGTCCGGTGGCTGGTGCTGGCCATGGCGGCTGCTGGCGGTGGGATGTGCAGCTGGGAGCGGTCCGGTGGTGGTGGCTGGTCGTGGGCATGGCAGCTACTGGCGGTGGGATGTGCGGCGGTGCCCATATCCAATATGGCGGCAGGCGTACTTCCGTCCCCGCGGTGCATTCTGGGATACGGGTATGGAAGTGCGGACATGCCTGGGGGAGAAGCTCGGCTGCATCACAGAAGGGACCCCCAGGACCCACCTTCCGAAGGGGGGGTCCTGGGGGCCCAGGACCCCCCTTCCTTGATGCATCCAAGCTTATCCCCCTAGCTGGGGGAGAAGCTCGGCTGCATCAAGGAAGGGGGGCCCAAGGGGGGGTCCTGGGGGAGAAGCTCGGCTGCATTAAGGAAGGAGGGGGCCCCTACGAGTCCTAGGGGCCCCCCCTTCCTTAATGCAGCCGAGCTTCTCCCCCAGGACCCCCCCTTTGGAAGTGGGGTCCAGAGGGAGAAGCTTGCCTGCATCAAGGGGGTCCTGCACCTAGGGGGTCCTGGGGGAGAAGCTCAGCTGCATTAAGGAAGAGGAGGGGGCCTCTAGGAGTCCTAGGGGCCCCCCTTCCTTGATGCAGCTGAGTTTCCCTCCTTATGGCTCTGACTGTCACTGACACTTTCCCCCTTCCCCCACCAAAGCCGTGCTCTGGGGCTCTTACCTGGCCGGAGCCCTCGGTCACCTCCACCCTCTCACTGTATTCTGGAGAAGGTGTGCTTCCCCTGCCTCCAGGAAGTGAAGCAGCGCCGACTCTCCCAGCCCCCTCTGCCTCACTGAATGCCGCGCTGTAGTCCGGGCGGGCGGTGGCGTAATCAACAGCACCCCCCCCCCGCACCACCCACGGAACTGGGAACTGAGTGCAAGAATAATGCCGCGGCGGCGGTGTAGTTAACAGCACCGCCCCCCCCCCCCCCGGAACTGAGGGCCGGAATAAAGCTGCAGCGGCGGCGTAATCTAACAGAAAACTCCCCCCCCCGGGACTGACTGACTGCAAGGGTGCAAGGGGAACGGACCCGCCGCTGGAGCCTTCAGGGGCCCCCTAGGTGGTCGGGGCCCTGGTGCAGCTGCACCAGCTGCACCACGGTAGTTCCGCCCCTGTATTTCATCCCTGCATATCCTATCTAATGTACATAACTCACCCCCAGTAAGACATGCTGGTAGGATGTTTAGATTGTGAGCTCCAAGAGAGACAACATTACTGATGTATGTAAAGTGCTATGGAATTAATAGCGCTATATGAATGAATAAATATTATATTATTATTATATCTTATAAAATGTATATACCTAAGGCCCGGTATATCCGGTCTAATTTTTATACATCAGCCCTGTATATCCTGTCTAATGTATATTCCTCAACCACAGAATGTCCTGTGTAATGTATACACTGGGGCTGAGGTATACACATTACATAATTATAGCCTCAGCCTAATGTACTGTATAAACCTCAGTCCCAGTGTATTCATTAGACAGGACATACTTGGGCTGAGGAATGTGCATTTGTATATATGGTGTCAAGGTATAAACATTAGATAGAACATGCTGGGGCTGGGGTATATAGTATACACCTCAGCCCTAGTATATCCTTTCTAATATACAGTTGTGGCCAAAAGTATTGACACCCCTGCAATTCTGTCAGATAATACTCAGTTTCTTCCTGAAAATGATTGCAATCACAAATTCTTTGGTATTATTATCTTCATTTAATATGTCTTCAATGAAAAAACACAAAAGAGAATGAAGCAAAAAGCAAAACATTGATCATTTCACACAAAACTCTAAAAATAGGCCAGACAAAAGTATTGGCACCCTCAGCCTAATACTTGGTTGCACAACCTTTATCCAAAATAACTGCGATCAACCGCTTCCGGTAACCATCAATGAGTTTCTTACAATGCTCTGCTGGAATTTTAGACCATTCTTCTTTGGCAAACTGCTCCAGGTCCCTGATATTTGAAGGGTGCCTTCTCCAAACTGCCATTTTTAGATCTCTCCATAGGTGTTCTATAGGATTCAGGTCTGGACTCATTGCTGGCCACCTTAGAAGTATCCAGTGCTTTCTATCAAACCATTTTCTCATCCTCAGTATCTGTATTATTCTGCATATATACACTGCACAGTACCACTTCTCCTGTCCTGTACACTGGGTGTAAACCTCAGTATTACTGATGAGCGAGTATGCTTGTGACTACTCGGTACTCGCACGAGTATCACTGTACTCGGGCTACTTGGCGAGTACCGAGTAATCTCGCGATACACGTGCTGTACTCGGGGTCCTCGTCCTCATCCCTGCATGTTGGCGCTCTTTAGAGAGCCAGCCCACATGCAGGGATTGGCTGGCAGTCACTGCAATGCCACAGCCCTGTTAGTTGTGGCATTGCAGTGATTGGCCGTCCCGCACAGCGTGACCGAGCCTTTATAAGACCCGGCCACAATGTGCTCTGCACATAGCCATCCAGAGAGTCAGTGTAGGGAGACTGTCTGCTGCTGCTTAAGGGACAGAATTGCGGCCCTCATAGGTAGATCCGGAGCAGGGCGGCAAACTGCTGCTGACCACAACAGTCCTTCTCAGGACTAATCTAGGAGGATATAGGCAGGGTGTAATATCCATATCTAGCTTTCCAGTGACCAGAACAGTCCTCAGGAGACTGTTGGAGCTGACTAGCTGTATACAGGCAGGGTCTAATATCCATATCCAGCTTTCCTGTGACCAGAACAGTCACCAGACTGTTGTAGCTGACTAGCTATATACAGGCAGGGTCTAATATCCATATCCAGCTTTCCTGTGACCAGAACAGTCAGGAGACTGTTGTAGCTGACTAGCTCTACACAGGCAGGGTCTAATATCCAGCTTTCCTGTGACCAGAACAGTCACCAGACTGTTGTAGCTGACTAGCTCTACACAGGCAGGGTCTAATATCCAGCTTTCCTGTGACCAGAACAATCACCAGACTGTTGTAGCTGACTAGCTCTATACAGGCAGGGTCTAATATCCATATCCAGCTTTCCTGTGACCAGAGCAGTCACCAGACTGTTGTAGTTGTCTAGCTCTATACAGGCAGGCTCTAATATCCAGCTTTCCTGTGATCAGAACAGTCCTCAGGAGACTGTTGGAGCTGACTAGCTGTATACAGGAAGGGTCTAATATCCAGCTTTCCTGTGACCAGAACAGTCATTAGACTGTAGTAGTTGACTAGCTCTATACAGGCAGGCTCTAATATCCAGCTTTCCTGTGATCAGAACAGTCCTCAGGAGACTGTAGGAGCTGACTAGCTGTATACAGGCAAGGTCTAATATCCATATCCAGCTTTCCTGTGACCAGAACAGTCACCAGACTGTTGTAGTTGACTAGCTCTATACAGGCAGGCTCTAATATCCAGCTTTCCTGTGACCAGAACAGTCACCAGACTGTAGTAGTTGACTAGCTCTATACAGGCAGGCTCTAATATCCAGCTCTCCTGTGACCAGAACAGTCCTCAGGAGACTGTTGGAGCTGACTAGCTGTATACAGGCATGGTCTAATATCCATATCCAGCTTTCCTGTGACCAGAACAGTCACCAGACTGTTGTAGCTGTATACAGGAAAAATGCGCAAGGGCGTTGACAAGGGACAAGGAAGTGGACGTGATGGTGGTGCAGGCAGAGGCCGAGGTCGTGTGCAAGCACTAATTTCGCAACAACAAAGTGGCACATCTACTCGCTCGCACGTCCTGTCCCAAACTCTTGAGGCCCGCAGCAGTACACCGCTCTTGAACCAAGACCAGTGTCAACAGGTTGTTACTTGGATAGCGGATAATGCTTCAAGTCAGATTGGCACCTCCACAAACACCCTGTCTTCCACACGGTCAAGTGTCAGTAGCCGTGATACTGCACCGCACATTTCCCAACCTGATCCTCCTTCCTACCACCAGGCCGAGTACACGTCCACGGACATTACTGATCCCACACTAGGACACTCGGAAGAGCTGTTCACGTATCCATTCGCAGAATCTGGCCTCTCGCCAGCTCCTGTTGAAGTGGGTGATGAGATGGTATGTACAGATGCCCAAATATTTGAGCAGCCACGTTCTCACGAAGGGAACGTTGGCAACGTGTCTCAACAAGGGGTGGACGATGATGAGACACAATTGCCAGGAAGTCAGGAGGAGGATTTTGCTAGCGTTTTGTCAGAGCGTGTTTTCAGTGCCGCAGGTGGAATCATTACTGATAAATGCATCCGCCTGTCAACTGAAAATGCTGACAGGCTGACTCTGATCAAGATGAACAAGGTTTGGATTGGGCCAGACTTCACCACACCAGCAACAAATGACAGCGGAATTAAAATTTTGTTATGGGAATTTGCCATGTACCTCCACTCACCCATGGGTACACACTTCTGGACTTTGGCTAATCGCTGGACTGCTCCTCCTCATGTGCCACCATGATGACCGTTACAATAGTTAGGCTGTTGTTTCAGGTATACCCCCAGTGGTAAATTTTTCGCCCATTCTTTTAGAATGGGCATTACGACGACAGGAGACCAGCTCCTTTTCAATGGGAAAAATGTTTTGAGGCCCTCCTGCACGTCTCTATCCAGGGACAATGTGGAGCCTCCCAATTTTTGGCTGCCCTGCCAAAGGGCAATACTACAATACACCCACTTCAGGTTTACAGGCCCTCCTGCACGTCTCTATCCAGGGACAATGTGGAGCCTCCCAATTTTTGGCTGCCCTGCCAAAGGGCAATACTACAATACACCCACTTCAGGTTTACAGGCCCTCATGCATGTCTGTATGCATGGGTCATTGTTGAACCTCCCAATTTTTGGCTGTCCTGCCAAAGGGCTATACTACAATACACCCACTTCAGGTTTACAGGCCCTCCTGCACGTCTCTATCCAGGGACAATGTGGAGCCTCCCAATTTTTGGCTGCCCTGCCAAAGGGCTATACTACAATACACCCACTTCAGGTTTACAGGCCCTCTTGCACGTCTCTATCCAGGGACAATGTGGAGCCTCCCAATTTTTGGCTGCCCTGCCAAAGGGCTATACTACAATACACCCACTTCAGGTTTACAGGCCCTCTTGCACGTCTCTATCCAGGGACAATGTGGAGCCTCCCAATTTTTGGCTGCCCTGCCAAAGGGCTATACTACAATACACCCACTTCAGGTTTACAGGCCCTCCTGCACGTCTCTATCCAGGGACAATGTGGAGCCTCCCAATTTTTGGCTGCCCTGACAAAAGGCTATACTACAATACACCCACTTCAGGTTTACAGGCCCTCCTGCATGTCTCTATCCAGGGACAATGTGGAGCCTCCCAATTTTTGGCTGCCCTGCTAAAGGGCTATACTACAATACACCCACTTCCTTACAATGGGCACTTCAGGTTTACAGGCCCTCATGCACGTCTCTATCCAGGGTGCGAGGTAGCAACCGGGGAACCCGCTTGCAAAACGACAAGAACACGTGTTTATAAGTTAACCAATGTCTACCCGTTTATTTTCACATATTAACAACATAACCCGGGTAGCATGTTTGACACATATCACATTGATTAACAACACTTTACATAAATACACCATACATTTTACATTTAACATCACATAACACTTATATTGCACATAACATTTTATAGTAACCCGGGACCTGTAACCATCTCTGTCCCCATTGAAGCTCTACTAACAGCTCCCGGGGTGGCTACGGCCTCCGGCCTACTTATACTATACATAAGTTACAGTACGATGATGACCCTTCCGGGTTCATAACAGGGATTGGCAAACCCTAGTAACCCGGGGCTGCGGCCTCCGGCCTAACCACGCGTTACACAGTACGGGAGCCCTTCTAACCCCTGCTTCTGACCTTCGTTACATACGCCTCAACGGGCCCTGTGGGTCCCAATGGCGGTACCTGCCGCCTGGCTTTAGTCCCCCAGCATGATGATATACATTCACCCGTAGTCAGGAATCCTGCCTGACCGGGACCTTACACACCGTATGTGATCCATCATTCAAACGTCCATGGATCACACACCTGCTCACAGCCCACATCCATGGACTGTGGCCCCTCCATGGCCCATTACAGGGACTGGCAAACCATAGGAGGCGGGAACCTCTACATCCGTTACCTACTGGAGCCCTCTTACCCCTGTCTCTGGCACCACAGGCACACTCACCCCATTAGAGGTCGTGGTTGAGGGACGGGTACCCTCTGCAAGCAGCAGGGCAAGCCTCCCTCTCGTCCCAAGGACTGAACGCCTCCAACATCATCCATACCAGCTGGGTCACTGTCTCTCCACATTATTATACATGGGTCTTACATAGGTCATCATCTCTCATTCAGGGCCATTACTTACGCCCTCATACACATAGTTCATCGGGTCCCTTAACGGAGTACTCTGACTCGGACCCAAAGGCGGTCTATGCCCGCTTGGCACACTACATACAATTGCCTCCACGGGCTACATACATTCCGGTTTATCAGGACCTTTAACGGACTCCACTGAGTCGGTCCCAAGGGCGGTCTATACTCGCCTAACATGATCTACGCACACCAGGTGCACAGTTCACACGATCGCTCGGGAACTGCTTTCTTACCGGGCACGGATCCGGGTCTCGCTACCTGGGTCACAGGTTCCACCAGGCATCCCCACAGGCTCCTTTCCCGGGCGTGTTTCACCCCACGCCCGGTCTAGCGTCCACGGGTCAACCACGGCTTCCCCCTCTAGGTGCGGACACGACCACGGACCTCGGCACCGGCATGGAGCTAGCATGCTCCCATCATGTCATGCACACAGAGCCTTGGACTGCTCTGCACTCAGGCTGGTCTCAGCTTCCATCTCAATCACTCTCAGCTTCCAGGATCAATCTCAGCCTCCAGAATGAATCTATATCAATCACTCAGGTGGCCGGCTCTTATCGTGCCAGCCACTCCCACATGGACACACCCCCTCAGCTGCTGTTAATCAGCCTGTCACACAGCTCAGGTTAACTCCCTGTGTTCCGGGTTGTCAGCACTCACTCATTACATCCTATTCCTCATGGACTCCTCGATCTCATCTCACTCTCACTGCCGCTCATTAGGCTCATGACACCTCATTGTGTTCAGGTTGGTTCACACAGTATTATCATCACAGGAAAACCGGCCGGTGTGCACAGGATCATCCTCTGATCCTACATGTGATGTACCCCGGCCATGAGGATCATGCCGGCGGTGCCTCACAAGGGGCATTGGTGAACCTCCCAATTTTGGACTGCCCTGGCAAAGGAAAATACTACAATAGACCCACTTCCTCAAAATGGGCACATTATGTCATGACAGGGCTTCATGTACGTCTCTTCTCAGGGACATTGGAGTGCTGCACAATGTTTTCACGTAAAATCTTTAATGTAATCACAAAAAGTAACATACACCAGCTGTATCTCACTATTGGGTATGTGCCCTTAACATTTCCACCCTGAATATTCATTTTGGTGTCATTTTGGAGGGTTTTCTGGAGACTCCGTAAAGTTGGCGTGAAACTCGGACAACATTGTTCACAGCTGTGACTTTTGAGTGAGAAAAGCTTACATGGGTCTTCCCCATGGTGTTGCCATGTCATTTCAGCACTCTTCTGAGACTTTTGTGACATTTTTAGGGTTTCTACATGCTGCCGGCGGTCATTTCATAAAAATACTCGGGTCTCCCATAGGATAACATTGGGCTCAGTGCTCGGGCCGAGTACACAAGTATCTTGGGATGTTCGGCCCGAGCTTCGAGCACCCGAGCATTTTAGTACTCGCTCATCACTACTCAGGATATGTATTAAGGTGGAGGCACACTATCATGCATCAAAAACGCCGCGTTTTTGATGCATGACAGTGATGCGAGTGCTGTGCGTGTTTGGTCCGAGTGTGGTGCTAGTGAGGTGCGAGTGACTGTATGGAGACTGCGGGGGGCCAGTAATTTTGACAGCACACGGCTGCGAGTATCGCACCGTGTGCTGTATTGGGTGCGAGTTTGACTCGCACCCATATACTTATAATGGCCTCTCGCGCGAGGGAATCGTGTGCAATCGCAGCATGCTGCGATTACACTCGCATTGCCCTCGCAAAGCGAGTGTAATGCGTGAAACTCGCATTGGTGTGACCTGTATCATTGAAAGATACAGGTTCGAGTTTAATGCGAGTTTTTCTCGCTTTAAACTCGTGCGAGTTAAACGCCAGTGTGCCTCCACCCTTATTCTGTATATATGCACTGCACAGTACCACTTCTCCTGTCCTGCTGTCAGAGAGGTGGTATTGGACTTCGGGATTTTCAGCATTTAAATGGCGTTTAACCCCTTAAGGACCGAGTCACTTTGCAGCTTTATGAGCAGACTGTTTTTTGTAATTTTGATCGGTGTCCCTTTATGAGGTAATACCTCTGGAACACTTCAATGGATCCTAGTGATTCTAAGATTGTTTTTTGTGACATATTGGGCTTCATGATAGTAGTGAATTTAGGTCGATAATTTTTGAGTTTATTTGTGAAAAAATCAAAAATTTGACGAAAAGTTTGCAATTTTCAAATTTTTTATTTTTCTTCTGTTAAACCAGAGAGTTATTTGACACAAAATAGTTAATAAATAACATTTCCCACATGCCTACTTCACATAAGCACAATATTGGAAAGTAAGATTTTTTTTTGGTAGGAAGTTATAAGGGTTCAAAGTTCATCAGCAATTTTTCACTTTTTCAGCAAAATTTACAAAACCATTTTTTTTAGTGACCACATCACATTTGAAGTCCCTTTGAAGGGCGTATATGACAGAAAACACCCAAAAGTGACACCATTCCAAAATCTGCACCCCTCAAGCTACTCAAATCTACATTTAAAAAGATTATTAACCCTTCAAGTGCTTCACAGGAACACAAGCAAAGTGGAAGGAAAAAATAGACACTAATTTTTCCAACAAAAATGTTCTTTTAGCCTCAATTTTTTCATTTTCACATGGGCAACAGGATAAAATGCATTCTAATATTTGTTGGGCAATTTCTCCTGAGTACACTGATACCTCATGTGTGGTCATAAACCACTGTTTGGGCGCATGGCAGGGCTCAGAAAAGAGGTAGCGCAATTTGACTTTTGGAGCTAATTTTATATTCAAAAAGTCAAATGGCGCTAATTCACTTTCGAGCCCTGCTGTGCGTCCAAACAGTGGTTTATGACCACATATGAGGTATTGGTGTACTCACGAGAAATCACCCAACAAATTTTAGGATGTATTTTGTCCTGTTGCTCAGGTAAAAATGAAAAAATTGAGGCCAAAACAAAATTTTTGTGAAAAAATAAAGTACTATTTCATTTTTACAGATCAATTTGTGAAGCACCTGAGAGTTAAAAGTGCTCACTATGCATCTAGATTAGTTCCTTGGGGGGTCTAGTTTCCAAAATGGTGTCAGTTGTGGGGAAGCTCCAAAGTTTAGGCACACAGGGGCTCTCCATAGGCAACATGGTGTCCGCTAACAATTTGAGCGGAAAATTAGCTTGAATTGTTAGCAGACATCATGTCGCGTATGGAGAGCCCCTGTGTGCCTAAACATTGGAGCTCCCCCCACAAGTGACCCATTTTGGAAACTAGACCACCCAAGGAACTTATGTAGGTGCATAGTGAGCACTTTGAACCCCCTGGTGCTTCACAAATTGAATCTTAAAAATGAAAAAGTACTTTCTTTTTTCACAAATTTTCTTTTTTAATTTTTACAGATTCATTTGTGAAGCACCTGGGGGTTCAAAGTGCTCACTATGTATCTAGATACGTTCCTTGGGGGGTCTAGTTTCCAAAATGGGGTCACTTGTAGGGGAGCTCCAATGTTTAGGCACATAGGGGCTCTCCATACGTGACATAGTGTCCGCTAACAATTCTAATTGTTAGCGGACACCATGTTGCATATGGACAGCCCATTATCTTAATGCATAGTGAGCACTTTGAACCTCCAGGGCTTCAGAAATTGATCCGTAAAAATGAAAAAGTACTTTTTTTCACAAAAATGTTCTTTTAGCCTCAATTTTTTCATTTTCACATGGGCAACAGGATAATATGGATCCTAAAATTTAGTGGGCAATTTCTCCAGAGTAAACTGATACCTCATATGTTGTGGAAAACCACTGTTTGGGTGCACGGCAGGGCTCGGAAGGGAAGGAGCGCTATTTGACTCTCCAAGTGGAAAATTAGCTGAAATAGTTAGTGAACACCATGTTGCATTTGGAGATTCCCTGATGTGCCTAAACAATGGAGCTCCCCAACAAGTGAGATTTTGCACTGATGATTTGGGGCTCCGCTGTATTTTTGGTCACCAGCACAGGTACAACAGGCAGGTACAGGCTGCCACCCACCCCCAGCTGCCTAGTTTTACCTGGCTGGTAATCAAAATACAGCGGAGCCCTTTAAAATTATTTCTTGAAATAATTTTTTTTTAAAAATGACGTGGGCTTCGCCGTATTTTTAGTTTCCAGCCAGGTACAACTAGGCAGCCAGGGGCTGCCAACCACCCCTAGCTGCTTAGTTGTTCCTGGCTGGTAAACAAAATACAGCGGAGCCCTTTTTTAAAATTATTTCTTGAAATAATTTTTTTTATAAAATGACGTAGGCTTTGCAAGATTTTTAGCTTCCAGCCAAGTACAACTAGGCAGCTGGGAGCAGGAATCTACTGCGTGGAGAGGCCCAAGCGTTCTGGGCCCCCCACGCTGCAAATTGCAGCCCGCAGCCACCCCAGGAAATGGCGCATTCATTAGAAGCACCATTTCCTGGCGCTGTACCCAGACTCTACCAGTTGCCCTGGTGCCGGTGGCAAACCGGGTAATAATGGGGTTAACGCCAGCTTTGTATTGGCAGCTGACACTAAGCCCGAGGTTCATAATGTCAGGCCAATGTTAGACCCGGCCATTAGGAACCTCTAAGTCAATGATAAATAAGACACAACACACCGTGAAAAAAATAATTTTATTACAACAAAAAACACAAACACATATTTCGACTCGATCTTTATTACCGCCATGCCCTCCAATGTAGTACACAACGATGGTCCCATGAGGGTCAGTCGCCTCCAGAGACTGCAGCAAAGGATCAAGGGTCCTTTAGCTGCAGTCTCTGGGGAGTCACACTTATGCTGCACTGTAGGGCAATGATCTGCAATACAATACAGCTTTCAGGTTATCAGATGTCGCCATGGCAACCTCAGGTTGCTATGACAACCTGAGGTTGCCATGGTGACATCTGGTAACCTGACCCAAGTCCCAGAGATCACATGATCTCTAAGGCTTGGGTCAAGTTACCACATGACGCCATGACAACCTTAGGTTGCCATGGCAACCTCTGGTTACCATGGTGATCCACCCATCACAATTACATTATGATGGGCCGATCACCATGGGGAGAGGGGAGCAACCCTGCACTCCCTCTCCCCAGACCCTAAATAGCACTTAGGGGTGACACAGGGACAGCGACCACATAGTGATCGCTGCCCCTGTCAGATCGCTCCTCTCAGCCTCATCTCCTCCATGCAGGGATGAGGCTGAGTGGAGCGGGGCAGAGCGGATCGGGCAGCACAGGGTGGAGGAGGAGAGCGGGGAGCAGACAGAGGAGGAGACCTTGGTGCCAACAGAGGAGGTGAGCAGGGAACAGGTCGGAGGAGAAAGAAGAGAAGGGAGGAGGAAGCGGGGAGAGGAAGGAGGAGGAAGTGGGGAGAGGAAGGAGGAGAGCAGAGGCAGAGGTGAGATGTCACACGTATAGATATTGTGGACGACGCACCAACCATCCAGCGAGCAGGTATCGTTTGCACAACCCAGCGAACGATACTTGTTCACTGATGTGAATGTAGTGAATGACATAGTTATCCTGGTGTCACACAGAACAATGTAGAAGGTTCGCTGATCGTGAATCGTGTGATTATCGTAGTCATATCACGGTGTTACACGCAACTAATGAAAAATAGGAGATATCTGCTGCAACACTGACACTAAATGTGCATAATTCATGAGTGCAATGAGCGGCCGAGCTGCACAGATAATACAAGTAAAATGATAAAATGTATTATAGCAATCACTGCTCCAGAATTTAATGCAAATAGGAAGACTACTTAGCTTCAGCATTGGCCACTGCGGAGTGCCCGGTAACCGACGCCAAGGTGCTTCCACCTCACCGGGTCCTAACACTATGACTAAACAGAGTTGTGCAATGTGAATGGGTTTATCTGCCCTTATTTCTAATTGAAAAAGGAAAAGTATGTGCTGGACTCCAACAAGATGGAGACCTCAGCTGGCTTTTGGGCGGGGAAGGGGGAGGGGGAAGAGGGAGCTCAGTCAAAAAGGATACATAATTAATATTATGGATGACTGGCATCTAACCTCTAAGTGCAGGTGCAAGCAGAAAACCTTGGCATCGGTCACCGGGCACACCTGCACTTTAACCTGCAGGTGTGCCCGGTGACCGATGCCAAGGTTTTATGCTTGCACCTGCACTTAGAGGTTAGATGCCAGTCATCCATACTATTAATTATGTATCCTTTTTGACTGAGCTCCCTCTTCCCCCTCCCCCTTCACATTGCACAACTCTGTTTAGTCATATTGTTAGGACCCGATGAAGTGGAAGCACCTTGGCGTCGGTCACTGGGCACTCCGCAGTGGCCACTGCTGAAGCTAAGTCTTCCTATTTGCATTATATTCTAGGGCAGTGATTGCTATAATACATTTTTTTTTTTATCATAAATGATGTTTATTGAACATATTTTATAATACAAATAACAAGGACAAGGGCATAGACTTAGACAATTGTCCACATGAGCATAAAACGTTACATTTGTCTCGTGTGGCATCCAATAGAAGTTCGAGTTATTTGGACTGTAGTAGTATACCATTGTCCTAACAGGTAGAATGAAAAAAGAAAGAAAAATAGAATAAATGTGAACAGTAATAAGGAGAGTGGGGGGGGGGGGGGGGAGGGACTAGTGACAGGGAAGGAGGGGGGAGGGGGGAGGCTCCACCTGGGGAGGGGAGTGAAGGGGGGGACGTGAAGGGGAGGGGGAAGGGTGAGGGGGAAAGTTCGGTATGGAGGGAAGGAGGGGGGGGAAGACTACATCGGGGTAGGTTCCGGAGAGGTATGGGTATTAAGTAGGCTTCAAACGATCCGTCATTCCTACGGGGGGAGAGGGATCGCCAAGGAGTGTTGAGCCCAGCACTCCCATGCCTCTCCAACATAGCGCTTATGTCCTGCCTCCTGGGCTAGGGAATATTCGTACGTGAAAATCGTGTTCAGTCTGTCCGCTTGGTTGCGCAACGTGGGAGAAGAGGGAGATTTCCAGCACGCTGAGACGCATTGTCTCGCCGCTATGAGGACAAAAGTAGTCATGAAGCGGGGGATCGGAGGCAAAGCCTCTACATCCATGTGCAGCAGTGCCATCTGGGGAGTGAGAGGTACAAACGTATCTACTATGGATCTCATCAGACTCTCGACTGTGGACCAGAACTGCACGACTCTGGGGCACGACCACCACACATGGGCCATCGTGCCTTTCTGTCCACAACCTCTCCAACACAGAGCCGAAGTCTCTCCTCCGAACATGGCCACTCTGGCAGGAGTCAGGTACCAACGCAAGTGCAATTTTTTAAGTTGTTCAAGGTGGTTAATGCACTTCGTTGCGTTTGTCACACATCTTACTGCTCCCTCCCAATCCTCCTCGTCTGCTGTGAAATTCAGTTCTCTTTCCCATCTGGACCTATATGGGAACGTAAAGTGTTCGTCGGCATCTAGTAATCCCGCATAAAGGGTTGCCAAACCTTTCGTCTCTCTAGGGGCCAGACCTAGGACGGCTCTCATGGGAGACGGAAACGGAAACCGGGAGGACCAGCACCTCCTGGACCCACCTGTTGTCAGGAAGTGTGACACCTGGCACAATTGAAAGTATGAGCCTCCTAAAGTTGGATGTCGTCGTGTAAAGTCTTCAATGGAGACGACTCCCGAGGGCCCCATGAGGTCCGCCAGAGTGGTTAATCCACTCTTAGTCCACTGAGTTAGTCGTAGAGACGGGATATGGACTTGAAGGGCTCCAAGCATAACCTCTGCTGGAGAGAATGTCCTCCATTGACTTGGCGTACGTCTCCAAGCCCTCAGGGTGGCGTCTATCGTCGCTAGGGGGCAAAGAAGTCTGATGGGTTTTAACGCATCTGCCGTCAAAAAACTCCTCAAGGAGCCTCCTGGTACCTGTGTCGCTTCAATTTGAGCCCACCCAAGGTCAACTCTGTCCGTCCACCACGCTCCCAGCGGTTCCAGAAGGGCCGCCCTATAATAAGCTGTCATGTCTGGGACTCCCATGCCTCCACCCCTCCATTTCTTGAACATCACTTTACGTTGAATCCTCGGTCTCCTGCCTGCCCATATGTATCCGTCTACCGCCCGCTGAATACACGTCAGTAGCGCGCGGGGAAGACCAGTGGTACACATCTGAATATGTATAGAAATCGGGGCAGCCAAGACATCCGGAAAGCCTGGATCCTAGCTACCCACGATAGGGTCTGCAGAGACTGAGGGTTTGAGGCTCCCGTCAATGTCTTCAGGATATTGTCTATGTTTCTTTTTACCACCTCTTCGGACGGGCACAATGTAATGCCAAGGTATGGGATACCCCCTGGCGACCACTGAAAGGGAAGAGAGGCCGACAGGCCCGCCACCATCTCTGGAGATATATGGACCGGGTATACCAGTGAATTAGAGGCATTCAGTTTATAGTACGAAATAGTCCCGTATGATTCCAATAAAGAGAGAACTCTCGGGAGGGATACTTCCAGTGAGGTACACGAGACGATAACATCGTCCGCGTACAGGCCCACAGTGTGTTGCCTGTCCCCCACCTGTATCCCCTTTATAACACTATCGGCCCGGACGGTTGCGGCCAGAGGCTCGATCGCCAGGACATAGATCAATGGAGACAGCGGGCAACCTGTCTCGTCCCATTAGTTATATCAATCGGATCTGACAGGTAGCCCGAGGAGAAGACTCTTGCCGAGGGGTTTGAATACAAGCTCAAGATGACCGTCAGAGATGGGCCCTCTAACCCAAACTTACGTAGGGTTTTGTCAAGGTATCCCCAGTGCACCCTGTCAAACGCCTTCTCCGCATCTATTGACAGGAATGCACTGGGGGCCTTACCTCTCTCAGCAAGCTCGATGAGAGACAGCATTCTCCTCGTGCCGTCCCTGGCCTGACGTCGAGCCACAAACCCCACCTGATCCGGACTTACCAACTTTGGAATCATCTCAGCCAACCTCAGCGCAAGAAGTTTTGAGTAGATCTTAAGGTCAGTGTTTAGTAGCGAGATCGGCCTATAGCTCCCAGGGGGCTCAGGGCTTTTCCCCGGCTTGGGGATGGTGATTATAGTTGCTTCTAATGCCTCCTTCGGAATGGCACCAGATGACCTCCAGCTATTGAACAATCTGAGCAGAAAAGGGGCCAAGACGAGGCCAAATGACTTATAGTACTCGTTAATGAAACCATCAGGACCTGGGGCAGAGCCTGATTTCAAAGTGCCGATGACCTTGAGCACCTCCTCCCTTGTAAATGGCGCATTAAGGGCATCCAGATCTACCCGTGACAATGTGGGCAACTGTACCTTGTCTAGGAATTCGTCAATATTAGCTTCTGTAGGTTGTACCGTCTCATGGTCTAGTCTTAAATTATATAGTCGCGCATAATATGCTGAGAAGGCTTCCACAATCTGACGGGGGTCTCTCACCAGGTTCCCAGCCTGATCCTGTATTGCCGTTATTGCAGACTGCCCTGTCCGCTTTATCAGTCTTCTAGCTAGTAATCTACTTGCTCTATCTCCCTGTTCATAATGTCGTGTTTTTAATTTGCAGAGTCCCGTCTCGTACTGTCGCAGTAAAAGAGCACGCAGTTGGGTACGTAGAGTCGTGATCTGAGCCTCCAGTCTTCGGTCGGGGTTAGTTTTGTTTAAAGTTTCAAGGGAATGTATCTGGTCCTCCCACTCCCTCCTCTGGCTATCTCTAGCCCTTTTCTGTTGTGAAGCTTTCTGCAGGAGTAACCCCCTCATCACTGCTTTGTGTGAAGCCCACAAGGTCTCATCCGTGGTGTCTCCGGTGTCATTGATCTAAAAAAATGATACAATATTGGTGTCCATTTCCCCCCTCACGGAATGATCCAAGAGGAGGTCAGGGCCCAAACGCCAACGACGAGGACGGTCTCTCCCCCCTCCCAGGTCCACCTCCAGCGACACCGGCGCATGGTCTGACCAGGTGATCACACCCACTTCAGGCCTCCGGCACCGTTCCATGGCCCCATCATCTACCAGGAAGAAATCTATCCTGGAGTAGGAGCCATGAGGGCCGGAGTGGAAGGTGTAGTCCCTTTCGTCAGCATGTAAGTAGCGCCATATGTCGTGGAGGCGGAACTCACGGGCCAGAGGGAGAAGGCTACACCGTGCCGCAGCAGAAGGGGCTGAGGAATCTAAACGTGGTTCCATGACCGCGTTGAAGTCGCCACAAATTATTAAATGGCCCTCAGACTCCAATTTCAGTTTTGTGAGGAGAGCCCTTAAGAAACCTCTCTGTCCCACATTCGGGGCATAAACGGTAACCAGTGTAAAAACGACCCCGGAGACCTCCCAGATCAAGACCAGGTATCTGCCCATCTTATCCGAAACAACCTTTCTGCACACAAATTGAACGGAAGCACTCACCAATATGCAAACTCCTGCTGATTTACGGTCACAGTTGGAGAAGAAGGTGTTTGGATACCTGGGGTGTTTCAGCCGGATATTATCTCTCTCAAGTAGATGGGACTCCTGCACACAGACCAAATCCGCTTTTTTCCGCTGGACCTCTCTCCACAGGAACGACCTCTTGTCCGGGGAGTTAAGGCCCCGTACGTTCATGGACACGATTTTCAAACTCATCTTTACCAAATAGGTGTCAAACCCACCTCTCCAAGGAAAACAAACAAAGGGTCAGTGGAAAGGGAGAATATCTCGGAGCCTCTGGACTATCAGGGGGTTAGTGGGGGAGGGGAGGGGGGGGGGGGGAGAGGACAGGCAGGAGTGCGAACAGAGGAAATGAACTGGGGTGACTCTGGGTGGAAAAAAGGGGGGGGGATGATAGCAAGACAGTGGGTTGTATTGCAGGGGGGGGTGGGTAGGGGGGAGAGGGGGGGGTTAGGGAGGATTAGAAAAGAGAATAGGCGAGCAGGGGGTGGACGGGGAGACAAAGAAACTTAGGGCAACAGAAGACAACTAGAAATGAGAGAAAAGAAAACAATGCAACTGTATATGCTCACAAAGTCCTGAGCGTGGGGGAAGAGAGACTGGAGAGAGGAGAAGGGAGGACCACAGTCAGGAACTCCCTTAACTCCTCAGAATGAGACCCTCTGGGCTACCACCACCCACGGGGGAGCCAAGTTACTCCCTCCAGGTTATCAACCGGCGCCTCCCATGTGAGTCAAACTCAGGGGGGGGACGGTGACAGAGTATCCCTCTTCGGGACGAGAAAAGGTCTATCAGGCAGGAACCTATCACCCTGGTGACTTCGTCATCACTTGTTTCTTGCATCGTCTGATGGGCTCTTACGATCTCTGCGATCTTTGGGGCTAGTAGCTGTTGAATTGGAGCCAGAAGCGGCGGTGGGCATCATACGCCAGTCTCTCAGAGTCGCACGGAGCTTGGAAGGAGAGGAGAAGTAGTGACGTGTGCCTTTGTACCTGAAGGTCACGCTCACCGGTGATCCCCAGGTGTACTGTATGGCGCGGTCCCGTAAAATGGCACAATATGGGGCAAACTCCCTGCGTCTTGCTAAGGTTCCCGGGCAAAGGTCCGGGAACAGGGACCATGCATTGTATGGGCTGACTGTGAGCGGGTGGTTGCGCAGTGATTGCATCAAAGGGTCTCTCATTCTAGGGGACCTCAGGTGGACCATAACGTCTCTCGGTACCTCGCGTCCAATGCGAGGCGACCTGGGGAGACGAAATATTCTCTCTATAGCCAGGTCATCCATCTTCGCCTCTGGGAGCACCAGAGACAAAAAAGGCTGTACAGTCTGAAGCAAGTCCTCTTCTCCCTCTACTTCAGCTATGCCCCTTATTTTGATGTTTCCCCTTCTTAGTCTGTCCTCCAAGTCGTACGAGGTGGCTTTCACAGCTCTCAGTTCCACATTCACGTCACGATACAAGTCTGCCAGTTCATTATGCGCCACCGCCAGCTCACCCACCTTCCCCTCTATATGGTCTGTGCGTTCCCCCAGGGCCGAGACGTCAGCTCGTATATCACCTACTATGCGGCGAGTATCGTCTTCAATGGCCCTGCACAGCTCATCCAGAAAGCCCCTTATGGAATGGCGGGTGAGCGGGACATGCTCCTCGTCTCTGTCGTTCCGGTCATGAGATTGGCTGCCTTCCCGCGAGTCGCGAGGCTGTTGGCGCGCACGCTGAGAGGAGCTTGGGGAAGGCGAGGCGGGAAGCGCCATCTTGGGTTCCTGGGCGCGTTCAGTAGCAAAGAAGTCTGTGAGCTTCTGTGCAGTGCTGCGGCTGCGAGTATTCGATCGCGGCATGCCCAGTCGCTTAGGGGACAGTCTCCTGCCGTTTGTGTCACTCAAGGTGAGTCGTTAGGAGCCGTTAGTCACCGAGTATTCGGTCGCTGCGGACGGAGCTCTCTCACAGTGCGACCTGCATGTCTCAGCGCAGGCAACGCCCCCCTGCTATAATACATTTTATCATTTTGCTTGTATTAGCTGTGCAGCTCGGCCGCTCATTGCACTCATGAATTGTGCACATTTAGTTGCAGCAGATATCTCCTATTTTTCATTGTGCTTTTTTTTCTGCTTACACCTGCACTTAGAGGTTAGATGCCAGTCATCCATACTATTAATGGTGTTACACGCAACGATGTACAAACGATGTCATTTGTACGACTCCAAACCTGTGATGTTTAAACGATATTGTTCACGATATCATATTGTGTAATGGGGCCTTAAGAAAACCTTCAATCTTACGGTCCATGGGACCTTTTAATTGCAAAAAGAATTATTAAATGGGAGGGCAGTCTTCTTCGCAACACCTGGACATCCACTTTTGGGAGTTGCCACTTGGAGCACTCACCATCAAGGGGAACTCTATGCTTTAGCTTAGATGGAATACAGAGGCACTTTTCGTGGGTTCCCATTAATGCACCATCAGGCTCTGAATGTTATCACGGACATGGAACCCCTTACGGATTTTGGCATTCGGACCCCCGAACATCTCGTCCTGAATGGAGTGAGAGACTTCCACCTCCTCCACCCACCTGGTATTGCGCACCATTATCCAATAAATCCTCCATATTGTCCGAGGAAAATAAATATTTCTTTTTGTCTGACACAGAAGGAGCCATAGACTCCTCCAAGTCTCCTGAAGCCTCAGGGTCTGATAAAACAATCTCGCCTGACGCAGAGGTAGGTTCCTCAAGGGCTATCTTCCTCTTTTTTGCTGGAGGAGTTTTAATCAGGAGTGGTGGATCAGACATAGATCATGGAGGACTGGACCTCCTGCCTAATAAGGGTCTTGATACTGTCCAGATACTGTCAGGGACCGTTGTTCAGCACGTAGCATGTCATCAGCGCAGGGTTCAAGAAAAAGACCAGAGAGAGATCGTGCTTTACTGATCCGTCCCACCGTACCCGAGTAAATGCCAGTGAAGCCAAGAGTATGCAAGCTGCTTCTTTAGTCCATCAGTACTTCCATCCAACGCGTTTCGGTACAGACCTTGTACCTTCCTCAGAGATATGCATATAATTTATTTACAGATTATCCTGTCCCTAAATCTACACTTTTTTTCCTCCAAAAGTAAAATTCGGCCTCTGCAGTGGACTTTGATCAGGTCACACACAGACGGGGGGAAAAAAAGGCCTGGTCAAAAATTGAGCAATAATGCTGATCAGTGATGTGCGCCACCGATCAGCGCTTAGCGACCATACAACGAGGGTGGTTGAAATTAAGGAAATATTAAAGAAAAATTGCCCTGTGCTAAAAATTATGCGCAAACGCTGATCAGGGAATCGCGTTACTGATAAGTATGCAGCGGCAGCAGGACGCACACGGGGAAGGATGTGAGGATAGGGGGGGGGAAATATGGGTTCAGGGCCTGGATAAAGTCAGGGATCTTTATAGTCTTCAGCTGTGAAACAGCACAGCCTAGCATCAACAGTACCACAGAAACACGGATATTTCTTGAGGTAGAATCACAAGTCCTAGCAGGCAGAAGTCGCAGCAGCACAGATCCACTCTGTACCTTGTACCTCAGTGGAATTAAAGTAGAAGGAGCAGTGACCACTGCATGACAGTGTGTCACCGGCAGTTCATTGGATTGTTGCTTTATTGCGACCATTCAGAAGATTGCAGGAACAGAAGGTGCATGCAGATGCTTAAAGGGGTTTTTCCACGAACAAGGTTCATTTAAAGTTCATTTTAATAAAAAGATCTTGGACTAATAATAATTTCCACAAGTGGATGTGTTAAAAAAAAATGTCCCTGTTTAAAAAAAATGTCTGTATATTTTTTTTGAGTCCTCTTCTCAGGAGATATATGATCAGACCATGTCCCTGTACAGTCAGACACATCCATTACACTGTACATAGCAGGGACACCTATATAAGATCTCAGCACAGGAGATGTGGTATGATCAGACCATGTCCCTGTACGGTCAGACACATCCATTACACTGTACATAGCAGGGACACATATATAAGATTATCTCGGCACAGGAGATGTGGTATGATCAGACCATGTCCCTGTACAGTCAGACATATCCATTACACAGTACATAGCAGGGAAACATATATAAGATTATCTCAGCACAGGAAAAGAAAATTTAACATCCAATTGTAGAACTTATTATTATTCCAAGACCTATTGATTAAAATGAACCTTATAATTAACCTTGTTGGTGGAAAACCCCTTTAAGACGAGACATGTGACTAAACATGTTAACAGGAGAGGGCTTTAAAAATATGATTGCTGTGACTGGCAGGTCAAATTTTATTGGCCAGTTGCAGTGATCGCTGATATGGGTGGGGGTGGCGATGCCCCCTGGGCGCTGATATCAGATGGTCTGCTCTCATAGACAACAATCATCTTTACCAGATCACTGCATTTATTTATTTTTTTTCATTTTACCACATGACGGAGCAATACAACCAGCACTACAAAATGTGATGTACTGATACATCAAATATGGGGAAAGGGTTTACATTTCTTACTTATATCTAAGTGCATGTATAAATGTATGGAATAGAAAATATGTACTTGGATATAAAAAAATCATCATGAGCAGGTAAGAAATGTAAATGAAAAGAAAGAAAAATTACACCAAGAAACTACATAATATGGAAGAGGTGAAATGTCAGAGTAATCAACACAAAGTATTAAACATAATATACTTTTTATTTTCCAAAACAAAAAATGTACATAAAATAAGCTATTGAGTTTTCAAAGCTGTAACATTCCAATCCCATCATTGTTCAAGGTAAAGAATCTACTTGTGCGTTTCAGGAGTCCTTGAACAAGAAAACATCAGTGTCAACGTAAAGACGTTCAGGGGTTTGCTTGAAGCAACAGCAAGATACAGAAATATTAGTAGGAAAGAGGATATCTTCATCTCATCAGCTCCTTGCTCAGGCACCGTCGTTCTGAGGGTCTCCACAAAACCACAAATGAGGACATCCTGAGCACTGGTCACCTGGGCATACAATGTGACTGTAGATGTCAGGAGACGGGTGGTCATTAGGCCATCACTAGGGATCTAACAATTACAGTCAAAGGGAGCACTTGAGGGAGAAGTATATATTTTTTTACTTTTACTGCCATGACTTGGCACAGTCAGTTTTTAGAAACAAGCCATGAAACCCCTTAGGCAATCAGAGATTATATAGTACACACATTATGCATATTTCCTTAATAAGAGCTGGAATAAATACAGAAAAACAGGTAGTCCGAGACTGAGGAAGAATAATAAATTACATTTACTTGATGGTGTACATGGATATAGAAGTAAAAAGGAGCGTCTAAACTGTACAAAGCAAACTGAAGGTGCACGGTTAAGAGTGGGTTCACACTTGCTCAAAATGGGGGCATCTGCATCTGGCCATGCATCTGCAAACTGATGCCACCGCAGCTGTCAGATGACCGATCTGGACCTTGGGTGTCGGGAGGAGCGATTAGGCAGGAGGGAGGAGCGATTAGGCAGGAAGGAGGAGCGATTAGGCAGGAGGGAGGAGCGATTAGGCAGGAGGGAGGAGCGATTAGGCAGGAGGGAGGAGCGATTAGGCAGGAGGGAGGAGCGATTAGGCAGGAGGGAGGAGCGATTAGGCAGGAGGGAGGAGCGATTAGACAGGAAGGAGGAGCGATTAGGCAGGAGGGAGGAGCAATTAGGCAGGAGGGAGGAGCGATTAGGCAGGAGGGAGGAGCGATTAGGCAGGAGGGAGGAGCGATTAGGCAGGAGGGAGGAGCGATTAGGCAGGAGGGAGGAGCGATTAGGCAGGAGGGAGGAGCGATTAGGCAGGAGGGAGGAGCGATTAGGCAGGAGGGAGGAGCGATTAGGCAGGAGGGAGGAGCGATTAGGCAGGAGGGAGGAGCGAGAGTCCAGAACAGAAGCTTTGACATGTGTTGCGAGGTGCAGGAAATGAAGTCTGGGCAAGCTCAGGACAGATCCGCACCCTCCGGAACAGTCCACTATTACAACCCATTCTATTTATTGACGAATGAGGACGCATTCGGATTTTAGTTCAGTCCCAAAAACGCAACTTCATGTGGCCAGTGAGGGTGACAAAAAAAAACAAAAACTCATGTGGTAGGATCAGGTTGAATCCTGATGCCACTGCATGTACCTGCGGCCCCATGTTAAGTCTAGGGACACATGCCTGATCAGGCTTCAGGATTTGGACGGATTACAACGCAAGACAAAAAAAATGCAAGTGTGAATTCACCCCAACAGGGTGTATGCAACATAAGGCTATGTTCACACACACAAGGTTTTATTGCAGCAAAATCGCAGCAAAACCTTAGGGGTTTCTAGTAAATCCAGATTTTTTGGCAAGAGAAAAACAATACGTTTTTTGCTGCATTTTCGTCTGTAGAACACTGCAAGAAAGAATTGACATGTTCGTCCTGTTCAAAACGCAGCAAAACCTGTGCAGGTTTTATTTTCTGCAAAAAACTAAAACCAAAGTGTGTGGTCAGCTTCTCCCTGAATCACATACATTTTGCTGGGAATCAAAAACGCAGGATTAGATTAGCATAGATTAGCATAAAACCAAGGTAAAAACAGAGCACAAAAACGCAGTAAAGCCACAGTGTGTGAACAAAGCCTAATTGTGCAAAGTTCATATTCTTATTATTCCAATCTAAGTCCCTGAGAAGATCTTGGGACGGCACTTCACGAGATGAAGTAAACGGTTACTCTAAGTACACGGAGCCCTATATACATCTCTATACGTAGATACTGTGCATCTATAGAAAACACATCCAAATATAATATGTGATGTCATTGCTAGAGGACTGAAATGTCACAAACTGCTTTATGGTCAAGTAAATAGGATGAGATTAAGCATATTTTTTTTTCACTGCAGGACTGGTGCCTCTAATGTAAGTTCTCTGGCCCTAATCTACTTACCAGTTATCTTTTCCTTTCAAGTTGTGACCTACCAGATCTCTCCAATGGTTGCTGGGCAAGTCGGAGGAAACTTAATGCAAGTCTTAGAGGGCCAGAACAAGGCTCTCATAGAATTACATTGAGAGCTTGCACCGTTCTGGTCAGTCAGAAGTTGCAGTCACAAGGTGGTGGATCGAGACCAGAGCCGAGTTGGGAACAGCTATAGACAGCGGCTCTTAGGTACATTTCTAAAGGGAACATAGTACAGTGGTACCAATCCAGCAGTGAAGTAAAAAAAAAAAACGCTAAAAAAATGCTGAGTAGGTGTTTGGGGAAGCAAAGTGACAAATGAAAGGTTTTTAGCCCCATCAGTGACATGTAAAAGGTAAATGGCACTACAGGGTGGGCTATTTATATGGATACACCTAAATAAAGTTGGATTCAAAATGGCCGCCATGGTCACCACCCATCTGGAAAAGTTTCCCCCTCCCATATACTAATGTGCCACAAACAGGAAGTTGATATCACCAACCATTCCCATTTTATTTAGGTGTATCCATATAAATGGCCCACCCTGTATATATACTTGGTAATATGTAATACAGAATTTAATGTAGCTTACAGGGTAAAAGGATTTACTTGTGGGCACCCCACATTAGTTATATTCTGAGATCTCATGGAAATTGTATATATTAAAAGGGAACCGATCACCCCCCCAGGGAATTTTATACTGTACCCAGCAGGTTACCCATCCTGTAAATGGGGTTCTAGTAACCCCTGTATGTGCCCAGAGTGACCCCACATACCTGAGATATGAAGTTATATTCAGTGCACAGCTGGGCTGCGATTGAGTCACGGAGGCAGCCATTTGTGTCACGGTGGGGAAACGTCTCTCCGCCCCTCCAGTCTGCTAATCCCGCCCTGCTGGATTCAAATCTCCTGCCTCTCCTCTGGCCGGCGCTTGAGTGACAGCGGCACTCGCACCGGCGCGGTTGTCAGCGGGCCATAGAGCAATGCTGAAGTCTCGTGAGACTTCACTAATCTCATGAGACTTACGCACTATGCACTGGCCTCCGCTGAACTGCGCAGGCGCGGGTGCCGCTCTCAGTGCCGAAGTCTCGCTAGATTAGTGAAGCCTCACAAGACTTCAGCTTTGCACTATGGCCTGCTGACAACCACTCCTCTGTGCCGGCGCAAGTGCCGCTGTCACTGAAGTGCCGGCCAGAGGAGGGGTAGGAGATTTGAATCCAGCAGGGTGGGATTAGTAGCCTGGAGGGGCGGTAAGACGTTTCCCCACCATGGCACAATTGGCTGCCTCCGTGACTCAATCGGAGCCCAGCTATGCACTGAATATAACTTCATATCACAGGTATGTGGGGTCACTCTGGGGACATACAGTGGTTACTAGAACCCCATTTACATGATGGGTAACCTGCTGGGCACAGTATAAAATGCCCTGGGGGGGGGGGGTGGGATGACAGGTTCCCTTTAAATAATTATTAGAACTTCCTCCTTCCATCCTTAATTGAAATAAAAAGGCAATAGTTATAATGGCGCCACCTGGTGATTGAAAATGAGTAGACACAATCAGTAACTAAAGTGACCTTTATATGATACTCTACCTTTTTTTCTCATTTTTTTTTTTTTATTTTACAAAGAGGTACAAACAGATACTTTATTTTATGGAGCTGCACCTACAATGTAAAGGACACTAACTAAAAATGATGGCTTTAAAAGCCTTTTGCTAAATGACCCAGAACAAATATGAAAAAAAAAGGAAAACAAAAGGCAGCCGGAACTAAATGATCTCTGTCATCTAAATGGGTTTTCGATCACAAAAAAACATTCCAAACCTTTATTTGGTGAAATTAAGGTAGCGACAAGTAACAAAGGCTGAGTCGCGCAAAGTGCTTTACAATGCTGGGCTATGATGGAAAGCATTTCCCGGGAGCTGGAGAGATGACTGAGTGCTTTTGTATTAAATGTTGAAGCTTTCTCCACATCCACACGTTCCTTTAATGTTTGGGTTGTTAAATACAAACTCGCTGGAAAGTTTGTCCTCTACATAGTCCATTTCTGTTCCTAAAAGAGTTAGCTGAGCCTTCTTCTCGATGAACACTCTCACTCCTGCCATTAGAGAAAGAACAAAAACACGACTTTAGGAAGAGCAACATCACAACCCTTACTTTATTCACAGAAAACTCAAGGTATGTGTACATAGCATCTTAAAGATGCTGGCCTAAAGATGTACTGATGTCTATTGTAGTGGCTTTATATAGAAATAGGTCTGCTCACCAGGAGAGGAGGTGACAGAATTAGAAAGTTAAAAGAGAGAGAAAGTTATTGGATCCACACACTGGACACATTGGAGCCACGGGGCTTGAATAGGGAGTACGAAATAATAACATAGATTTTTCACCTATGACATGTTCTCATATTTCTGGAAAGACTTAGTGTATGTCTCTTTAAATTCCCTATTCTTGTACACCGCCTCCTTTATTTACTTTACTCATATATCTTAATGATATACTCAGGTGATCATACACATCTGCTGTGTTTATAGTCTGTGAGGGATCTGGTCAAAATCGCCATAGTGACATAAGATCATAACATCTATTTACTTATACAAATAAGTTTTGGTGTACATGTTTTTGTATGTGCCTTAACATTCTTGTATATATTTTCTTGCAGTTCCCTGAAGCTTAATCTGATGGCACCACGTCCCCACTGGGCACTCACAGCGTCAGCATGTAGTAAATTGTTCACACAAGCTGTTTCATCCAGCTCCTTTCCCGGCTCTGTCCGGGAGGACTGACGTCACCTCTTACATTTCCCCGCCTCCTCTCACTTCGGTAAACTCCGGCTGTGTCCGGAATGACGCTTCACGTCGCGCGCATGCGCACAACGATTGTAAACAATGAGACGTCACGGGCCGCTCGTTATTTAAGGACGGCGTTCAGCGTGGACGCTGCTCCATACTCGCGGTTCACTCGCACTTATCACTACTACGTGTGGTCAGGTAAAGCATTCCCTCTCTGGGACTTTTCATTATATTTAGCTGCGATTTACCATAGTTACAAGTTTGTTTATATTGGGGACACTTGTTTCTCTATAGTGGGTCCATACTATCCCGGAACTAGGACTAGCTGCTGACAGCACTACTTCATATGACAATCTGGTAATGTGCCATGTTACGTCTCAGTGGTGCCCATTTGGTGATGGTATATTGTTGTACTTCTGCTTATACCACTTTACTTTTATTGATATTAGGTACATACGTATGAGATCGTTGGCACTATTTATAAGAGTTTTTTCTTGACTTGGTGATAATTATATTCCAAGAGAAGTCTCAATAAAGGTAACAATCTGGCACTTTTACCTAGATTGTCATACTCCCATAACTTATGCATTCTAGATATGCTTGTTATTAATATGATTTTTCTAGTTACCAGATATAGTATTGGCACCTGACTTATAAAAATCCGCACAAGATTACTTAGCGAAAACCTCAGATTTAAAGGTATACACACACTATTGTTTTTTACCTTGGATGATCTATTTGCTTCTTGAGACTAGTTATTGAGTTTATTATGTTAATGAAAGAGAAACGATACGCATATTCAAGAAGGTGTTAGGCTATAATTTGTTTGTTTGATATGCAAATTGCAATATAATTATAGGTCTTATGACTGCATTAACACATGTTCTGTATCTTTGATTTTATGGCATTTGAACCAGCTGTTACGTGATCAAGGCAAGTAATGCCGAAACGTTGTGGATATACAGCATTTCTGTGAGATCAGAACCAAATAAACTATTTTTTTGCTTCACATCAACCATACCTGGATTTCATTTTCTCCTTTTGAGTGTGACAGAAATACCTATTATAGTATTGTAGTGGCTTTGCCATAGGGAATTTTTTATTTTATAAATTTCATATATAACATATTGAAAGAGGTCAGAAGAATGGATCAGTCACTTCTTTTGGCTGCTTCACGTTTTCAAAGCTTAAAGAGATTAATAGAAATTACAATATATGAACAGCAATGCAAAAAAGACTTGCTGTGCATATGTTCGTTCATTCATAATATATAAATACATATATACTAGATGGTGGCCTGATTCTAACGCATCGGGTATTCTAGAATATGTATGTAGTTTATTTATTAAGAATAATGCAATGAATACACAGGATTTTCCGGTTAAAATACATACATTATCATTTAAATCCCGCCCCAATATCGCAGATTGTTCGTGGCCGCCCCTTTAAGACGTGGTTGGGGAGCGCCCCTTTAAGAAGTGCCAACCAATCAGCTACGCAGAATTTCCATTACAGACAGACAGAATTAGACAATTATATAGTAGATTTTTTAATTTATTTTTTTAAAGCACCTGAAAACCACCTGACAGACATTGTGTCTACATCGGGGGTCTCAAACTCGGCTGGGTTGGTGGGCCGCACGTTGAAAAAAATTGATATCGGGGGGCCGCATTGCTTGTAGGACTAAGGGTACCTTTACACGCCGCTACGGCAGGATGGATGCATCCCGCTACTTCACGTGCACGAGCACGCTCAAACGGTTACAAACGCTCCACGCATCACCTTTACACGCCGCCATAAGGTGCGCTACGCTACGTGACATCTGTAACTAGCTGCATCGCCGGGTGTCTAAAGTAGCCATCTGTAGCTCAGCGTACTCGCTTCACACGCCGCCACCACAGAGTGATCTGGGAGCAACAAAGGCAGGACGTAAAACAAATAGGCGTGCCACAGTCCTGTACGCCGCGCCCAAACCACTACCATTGGCCAACACTACGGAGTTCTGATTGGTCACGACGGAAAGGGCGGATGGCCGAGACGTGACGTACTAGTGATCGGACAGTGGCACGGAATAAGCGCTTGTGACATGGCGGAGTGCGGCGAATGCATCTAAACCGATGGGAAAGCGTCACCCTGGAGCGGTGGCCAGTCACATACCCAGTGTGCATCAAAGTAGCGGTTCCGGCCTATGTGTACGTAGTAAAAGTGTTTGCCTTGTCACGCACGATCAGCGCTTGTGACAGCGGCGTGTGGCGATTGCGCTGAGGTGCGTTTGTGCGACACACATTAGCGGCTTACAACACACAGTATGTGCGTTCTCTGTGTAAATTCTATCTGTGTCAACTATGGCTAACTATGTGGGAATACAGGCTGAATGGTGTTAATATTTCTGCTTACAGATGTGAATGTAGTGGAACTGCTCCCAAGGCAACCTGTGAAAGGTCTGTGTGCCAGTGTATTTGAAAACACCTGAGAAGAATATGTCCTGCATCAATGTGCTGTGTGCAGGGGACCCTCTGCCTACAACAAAATAAAGGCTCATGTACGCACAATGGCCACAAACACTGTTGGGCAAAAGACTTTGCAAAAAACATGGCTACCCACCACATATTGTCTGCACAATCCCAGCCAATAGGTGGCTATGACATCCCTGGCCCCCACCAAAACCTTCATCACATTGCCCTCCTCCCCCAAGTAATCAGGCTCTCACAGATGATTTTGGATCCAACATAATATTTTTTAATCAAATGCATTCATCGTGACCTTGGATTAGAATGAAAAAAAAACATACAGTAAAAACAATGGACAATTAAAGTGCATGTCACATTCTGGAAACACATTACAGGGCTAACAAATTGACCACACATTGTAACCTGTGCAGCAACACAAAAATTATAAAAAAACCTAAACTAACTAACTAACTAACTAACTAACGAAACATTATGCACATAATGAAACAAAAGATCCAGAAAATGGGAAACACAAAAGAAAAGGGGCGCAGCTAAACTGCTGTCACCTCCATTGCAACCTCAAATACATCTCCCAGAGCCAGCCACACTACATGGCCTGGTCCTGCCAGCTCACTGCACCAGACCCATTGAAGTAGGAAAAAATAAATTCCCTTTTAAAAGTAGTCACTCCAATGACATATAACTCAACAAAAAAGGAGAGAAATCCCCTTTCTTTTTAGGAATGATTAATAAATTAAGTCAAAATACAAATAAATTCCAATTCTTTATTTATATTTCATATCAAAAATATTAAAATTATTGCACAGAGCATTCCCTCATATGGGACCAATCATATTACAGCCTAAACAGTATATATTACATAGTACATTTTATACTCAACAATTCATTCTATCACTGTAGTGTAGTATGTATTTCACGTTGTATCCACTACTAGTAAGATCTAATGGACTTCCAGATACATAGGCCAAACCTTTTCAATCTTAAGTGGCTACCCACAAACTATCAATCCCTATTAAATAAGGTCTATGTTGTTGTAGAGTAGCAACTATTGTGAGCTAAGGCCCGATCACTCGTCCAACCTTGTTAGATAGTTGTTAGTTAGAGCATGTACCTGATAGAAACTGCTGTGCTGCAATGAGAGGGGACATCATTGCAGCACAGCAGTTTCTATCAGGTACATGCTCTAACTAACAACTATCTAACAAGGTTGGACGAGTGATCGGGCCTTAGCTCACAATAGTTGCTACTCTACAACAACATAGACCTTATTTAATAGGGATTGATAGTTTGTGGGTAGCCACTTAAGATTGAAAAGGTTTGGCCTATGTATCTGGAAGTCCATTAGATCTTACTAGTAGTGGATACAACGTGAAATACATACTACACTACAGTGATAGAATGAATTGTTGAGTATAAAATGTACTATGTAATATATACTGTTTAGGCTGTAATATGATTGGTCCCATATGAGGGAATGCTCTGTGCAATAATTTTAATATTTTTGATATGAAATATAAATAAAGAATTGGAATTTATTTGTATTTTGACTTAATTTATTAATCATTCCTAAAAAGAAAGGGGATTCCATTGAAGTAGGAGCAGTAAGCTTCTCTACTGTCCCTGGCCTCCTGCCGAGTGCAGCCATGGCTCTGCGGCTGGAGTGGCAGAATCACATGGCCCTCATCACGCCAAGACCCTGGACGGAGCTCCCCTGTTGTAGCGTCTGCATTATCTACATAACCTCCTGGCGTGTATGATGCTCTATCCCTACGACGCAGGAAGTTATGCAGCACACAGCAGGCCAGCACTACCGCGTCAATAGACTCCGGTTTCATATGTATAGGCGTATGGAAAATCCGGAATCTATTTGCCATTATCCCAAACGCATTTTCAACTACACGGCGGGCCCGGGATAGCCGGTAGTTGAAAATGCGTCTCGCAGAAGTAAGGGCCCTCTGGGGATATGGCCGCAGTAGGTGTTCCTGAAGTGGGAATGCTTCATCCGCCACAAACGCAAAGTTGAGATGTTCGGTCGTGTCCTCATTTGAGGGTAAGTTTAGCCCACCACTCCCTAGTAATGTTGCCAAGGAGCTGCGTGCAAACACCCCCCCATCTGAGTTGCGACCGTTCATTCCAACATCCACGTAGAGGTAGTCATAGTGCGCATCCACTACAGCCATGAGGATTATACTACAATACCCTTTGTAATTGAAAAACAAAGAGCCAGAGTTGGCAGGTTTGGTAATCCTCACGTGCTTACCATCCAATGCCCCGCCACAGTTGGGGAAGTTCCACCGGCTTTCAAAGCCTCGGCCTACCTCCAGCCATTCTGCGGCGGTAAGAGGCATTTTCAGGTAGGATGGCTGCAGAGCTCTCCAGATGGCCCAACACGTTTCAGGGATCAGGCGGCTCAGCAGGGGCAGGGAGACACGTGACAAGTATGTGAGGGATGTCATGGACTGCCCTGTAGCCAGGAACCGCAAAGTGATAGCCAACCGCTCAGCAGCTGATACTGATGGTCGCGTAATAGTGTCCTGACGCGCTATCATTGGCCTAACACGCTCCAATAGGAAGGTGAAAGTGTCCTCCGACATACGGAGATAGTTTCGGTAATCATCAGGACAGTTAAGCTCCAGCTCCCGCAACAGCTGCATGTGTCCCCGGGTTTGCCGCCTGAGAAGCCAATCCCGGGTCCACAACCGCCGCTGTCTGCGCCTCATCAACCTTTCATACCGATCCTGAAGCCACATTTGCTCTTCCACCACTGCGGCAGCCACGATAACATTGCGGTCATGGATATTCTGCATCCTCAATATCAGCACCTGGAGAGGACAATACACAACATGAGTACATAGAGCAATATGTGGCCATGTCAGCAGGTTAAGCAAGCCACACCTCTTTTCCATGACACACTATAGCCAAGTGGATGGGATCTTTTGGGAGACCACAAAACACATCCCGGAAGCAAGGGAAGGCAAACACCCAGTAGTCACCCCAAACAAAATGGAACACGGCCAATGATAGTGGCCTCCTCTACATCAACTTCAATCGGAGGGTCTCAAAGTCACACATCTGCACCTAGGTGAGTTAGAAAGGGACATGTGTCACCAATAATGTCACTCTAAAATGTCCCAGAATCCATTACACAGACCATAATTATAATTTGCTACATTTAAAATTAGCTTCCCAAAAGAATTCTTACATACCCAGATATGCCAGGTGGAGTAATCCTACATGAACCAAACAACATTGCACATGAGTGTGGCTGGGTAACCATGGTTACATATGTTTTTGCTGGTGTCATTTTTGCTACACATCTATGCTATGTCTGGAGCGCCACACCTCAAAGCCATGTGTGATCCTATCCCGTTGGACCCAGTCTCCATTGGCCACAACCAGCATGCAGAAATCGATCCAGTTGACATGAGTAACACATTTCTGTCTACAGTCCTGCAGCCATTCTCCTGTATGATGTCTGGAAACAAACACAGCAATGTATGTCTACAAAAGTGTGAAGCCGCACACAAAATGCCTACTCAAATTCCACACAGTACACTATATCGTCCCCAACAATACAAACCCCTATATAGTCCGCCGAAGCAGTCTTCTGCGGTCGCCAAGAATCATTGCCCCGTGCATTCCACGGATGTTTGGTACATGGTTTTAAATTGTAGTCCCATGGATGGAGGAACAACAACATGATCATGTGTGTGCACATTAGATGTAGTATGTGCAGTGTTTGAACAGACCCCGCCCTCCTTTCTCATGTGGTTAAGCTTAAACATTTTGGACAGTACACAGGTACTAGCTAGCACACAATGTGTTTCCTCAGATGTTGGGCGAGAGGTATGTACGCACACACCGTGTACAGGTGTGTTTAAATAGGTACATTGGGGTCTTAAATCATGTTGTAAACATGTGTAGGTGGACACATATATCCGGAGATGGATCATTTCGGGACACATGTGTTTGACTTGGGAGCGGTGTGACATTGTGAACATGGGTGACACACGCAAAGTTTAAAGGAACCAAATAGCAGCATATATTCCCCATATTCCAACCTTATGAGCATGTTTATCCTTTGGCATCGTTTTATCAAGTTCGGTATGCGTTGTGTAGTGACTGTATGTTTGTGGTGTGTTTTGTCATCGGCAGATGCCGAGGGGTACTGTGGAATTCGAAACCCAGTTTCTCACGGAGTATCAGTGGCACGAGTGTTTGTGGCGCAGCTCGCTGCCTGAATATAAAAATCAGGCAGCGAGGGCCGAGGCCTACAGGACTCTTGAGGCTCTGGGATGGAGCCAAGGGTAGGCAGGAGGTGGGACCGGCATGCGGTGGCATTAAAAATTAAGAACATGCGGGGGTCGTTCATGCGGGCTCACAAAGACTACCTGCGCCGTCGCTCAGGAGCTGGAGCTGAGGAGGTACCATCACCTACCCTATGGTACTATCCACTCTTCACATTCATCCTGGGCGAGGCTAGCTCGCGTGCAACGACCACCAACTGCCCCGTTGCTGCGTCCCATGTAGGCCCGGCTGAATCACCATCTGCGCCACAGGAGGTGGGTAATTGTGTTACAGTGGTGGCCCACAATGTTTCCTTCACATGTGTGCTTGTCTAAATCCTTTACAACAACCTTTTTGGCATATTTTCATCCTTGCTGGTGGAAACCTTTGGGTGTCAATCAATCTGCCCTCCTTCCAGGACTTTGTAGCCTTCTAAATTCTATGCTTACAGCCGTATTGCAATGTTGCATCTTCCACAACATCTTGTTATGTTTAGGTGACTTATTTAAGGGTTTCAAGCTTGCAGGTGGTTTGATTTTAAACAGCCACATAGTACCATGTAGTAAATGGTGCTGCCACACATGTGTGTTGGCTTTGGTGCCAGTGGGTTATAGGTAGTTGAATGTGGGGTGGGTTCTCATCATAATAGGAGTCCAAACGGAAAGGTGGCCAATATCTGTCATTGGGCAGGACAGCCCCCAGTATCAAGGTGTTGTGGTGACATGTACTAATTTGTTTATGGCTCCGTGACTAACACCTAATTCTGTATTGAGCCGAGTTCCTGGAATGGTCGAGGTGAGTGTACAGGAGAACTACTGGTGTTGTGGTATTTAACCTTTGGTGCTTTACTGTGTTTTTCCTCATTTCCAATCTTGGTTTGTGGGCTTGCTGTGTGTGGGAGTGCTATATAGAGTCCTGTTGTCAATGTATTGAGTGGATCTTGCCTTCACTAATGAGGTTTTATTTTTCTCCCCCCACAGGCCCCAGAAGAGGACGGCTCCATTGCGGAGCAATCTGTCGCTGATGATGCTCAGCCAATGACATCTGGGGCTGAGCAGGAGGGCGGGGCGAGTGATGTGGGTCCGGGCCCAGGGCCCAGCTCCCGGATCCGTCGCCGCCGACGTCCAGCACCACCAGAGACGGAGCTGGGCACCTGGGCCCGACGCGTGCTGTTGGACGAACAGAGGACCCACAATCGACAGCACCGCCCTCTACATGAGCAACAGGTTGCGAAGGATGGAGCCGCTCCAAAAACAGATCCTTCTGCGGGTCTTCAACAATGCCGCCGATGATGGGGCCCTTCAATGGGGATGCCACATCCCCCCTCCCTATGCAACACACCTTATGGCCCCTTTCCCCAGCCGCCCCATCTCGCCCGTGAGAAGACCGGCCCCGCCACAGTCAACCCATCCTTCCCCCCAACACGTCGTCGTACATCAACACGTTCTCGGGCAGGTCGGGGCTGCCCTGAGAGGAGGGGGGAGCCGGCATTGTCAGAGCCGACAGAGGATGAAGAAGTTTGACACTAGTAGCCAATGCACAGAATTGGAACTCTGGACTTTTCCATGTGGAGGAAACTCCTTGGTTGTTTTGTTTTGTTTTCTTTAATACTTGTTTGCAGAATTGCTGCATATGATTTGTTTATGTTTCTTTCAAAATACGATATTAGTAAATTTTTGTTCTGACACAATTGTGTATTTCTTTTGGGTTAGGGTTTTTGGGGGTCAGCGTAGGTGAATGGTGTTGGTCACAATATAGGTTGGCCAAAGCCACACAATATGGGCCAATGTCCTCAGAGCAGGATGACCATAGGTTCCTTTGTAATGTGGTTGCACTTTGACAAAGAGGTGTGGTAATGTGGGTGACATAGTTACCTGATGAACATGTTTACGCGGCAAATATTATTGTGGTGACATGAAGGAGCCAAATACAAAGTTAACCAGACATTTTATGTGCAACATACATGTGTGCCAGACATTTGCCACAATACACAGAATGCTGTTTCCAGATAGGGCTAGCCAAACCACACTCCTGATGGTCCCAATGTGGGACAGGATAGGTAAAGAACGCAAAGGGCTGTCCAGTCCACACTCCTGATGGTCCCAATGTGGGACAGGATAGGTAAAGAACGCAAAGGGCTGTCCAGTCCACACTCCTGATGGTCCCAATGTGGGACAGGATAGGTAAAGAAAGTAAAGGGCTGTCCAGTCCACACTCCTGATGGTCCCAATGTGGGACAGGATAGGTAAAGAACGTAAAGGGCTGTCCAGTCCACACTCCTGATGGTCCCAATGTGGGACAGGATAGGTCAAAGGGCCAAAGGCCTAGCCATCCCACAATCCACCATTTCAGATAGTGGAACACTATAAGAAAAGAGCCCAACGGGGGCAAAAACATAAAAAAAACATCAAAAGCCAAACAGGCAACATCTGTAATTTCCAGGTCCAACAAGGACAACATATTTGGGGGTCAGGGGAGCACATTTTGTTTCGGGAGTGGGGAGATCTCAATGTTGGCCATCCTGATGTTGCTGGACGGTAGCCAGCATGTCAGACAGGCGGGTGAGATCCTGGATTCCCCGTTGTAGGGCCCGTTGCAGTCGGTGGGCAAACTGGTGGTGGGCCCTCACCACGTCCTCCATCGTGGGTACACCTGTATTGTGTGTGGAAAAAAACATCATTACTTCAGAATCCTACCTCTGGTCTTTGTGTCAGGTTCACACAACCAATATTGTCCTTACCCTCGGGCTCAACATCATCCTGACTATCAGGGGGTGATGGGGAGGCACTGACACTCCAGCCCGCAGCTCCAGCACGTTCTCCATCTGCAAGAGTGGGTGAAGGACATTATGTCAGAAATGCTTAGCTTTCCCATTTCCCAACTAGCAACAACACTGCTTAGAGTGTTCCGCCCTAGAATCCAACTAAAATAACTTATCGCCATAATCATCCAAGGCAGCCGCATTTGGAGGTTGAGCCAGAGCCTCATGTTGGCGACCAGGCGATGCCACCTCTGCCTCCACCAACGCAGGCTCATCATGGTCCTCCTCCTCCTCATGCCCTGGTGAGGGGCTATTCCCTTGTGGGGATGGTGGTCCAGCTGCGTCTTGCCGCGGTGGGGTTGGTGGTCCAGCTGCGTCTTGACGCGGTGGTGTTGGTGGGCCAGCTGCCTCTTGCCGCGGTGGTGTTGGTGGGCCAGCTGCCTCTTGCCGCGGTGGGGTTGGTGGGCCAGCTGCCTCTTGCCGCGGTGGGGTTGGTGGGCCACCTGCAGGCAGTTGTGGGGGAGCCTCATCGGGTGAAACTTCAGCATCTGCAGATTATGAAACAATAATTAATGTGTCAGCATACTGTTTAGGCTCTGAGATGTATGGACAGTTCAATATTTGGTATATGTGTTTGCTGTAGTTCAGATATGGGATGATCTCATGTATTCTGTATGGCGTATGTATGTGGCATTATTGTGTGGAGGGCATCTAACACTGTGGAGTCATCTTGGGTGCCACATGAACATTAGTTGTAGGCAGATGTGTAGGCAGTCTATCTATAATGTGCTGCCTGTATTGTCCCCCATTGCATGTCTGCCGGTGTCCCTCTCACTATACCTAGGATGTTTGTCAACTAATTTTTATGTTTTTGTTGTGCTTACATACAATACAAAGCATGTGTGGCCCTCTGAAGTACTCACCACGCAACCTGGCAATCCTGGCACGGATGTCGAGTATGCGGCCTGGGCATTTGGACTTCAGGTCCGCGATCTTCTTCTGCACAGCTTTTGCGACCCTCACCACCCCTAGTTTATTCAGCAGAGCCCGCTGAATCCGCCGAATTGTGGCGCGATTACGCAGCCTGGGATGACGGTGGTGCCGGTGACCCCAGTAATCATACCGGTCACAGTGGTCTATTAGTATGATGAGTTCAGCCATCCCCCACGTAGCAGCGCGGTGAACGGCCGCCATGACTGCAATGGTGTGTGCAGAGGAGGGGCTGGCACCTTGCAGGCAGAGTGAAAATGAAACTATCGTAATTACGTCATTACGGCCACGTTCCGGGTCACGCACCCTTTGAACTAGTCCTACGCGCAGTGACACGGGCGAAGCACTTCTGCGGCACCTACTGTACAACACCCACAGAGCGATGCGTACAGCAATCCTGTGCGCTGTGTACTGACTACTCGACTTCAATGCGGTGTGTGTATACGTGCATCAGTGTTTGAGTTGCGCGCAGACACTCAAGGGACACTTTTATGCGGCATCTGCAGTTCAATAAGGCAGGCCGGTCCGTAACACATACTTGACCGCTGTGTCCAGCATTATTCATTATGTGTTTACAGGATGTGCACACTGTATATGAGGATCATGGGCCATTTGGTTTGGTTTACCGTAAGTTTGGGGCCGCGTAATTGTACTACGGTATGATCGTGCATACGGCGCGTATGTGTAGTGCTGAAGGGACAGCTCATCCAAGATGGAGGGCTGTGAGGTAAGGGCCAATCGGACCGCAGCTGCTTCCACCAATGATCGCACATGGGGCGCGGTAACACGGCGCCTGGGTCACGCCTTAGCTACATTGCAGCTACATCGCCGGGTGTCCAGAGTTCCCTTCCGTAACTTCTTTACACGCCGATGCATCTTGCTACCATCGGCTTTGTAGCTCTCTGTTTTCGAGCAGAGGTCGTAAACAGATGTATCTGTTGCCGGCTGTATCGTCACGTCTTCAGACGCCGCTACGACGGGCTATATTGGCGCTACAAGCTACAATTGTAGCCTGTAGCGGGATGCATCCATCCTGCCGTAGCGGCGTGTAAAGGTACCCTAAGGGTACCGTTACACGTCGCAACATTGCATGCAATTTCACAGGCAATTTGCTGGTTGCAGTGAAATCATGGACACATTGTTCTATTTTCTTGCTGTGTACAAATGTAACAATGTGTTCATGATTTCACTGCAACCAGCAAATTGCCAGTGAAATTGCATGCAATGTTGCGATGTGTAACAGTACCCTAAATGACATTTTAGCAATACCAGAACTTTTTGCTCAATCTAGCAAAATACAAATTATGATCTTCTTGTAGGGTTGTGTCAGAATGTTCTTTTACCAACTGCTTGTTAAACATGTCTGCAGATAGAACCCAGTTTCACACAACGATATCATTGAAACGTCACTGTTTTTGTGATGTTGCAGCGACCTTGTAGCGATGTCACTGTGTGTGACAGGTATCAACGATCAGCTCGTTGATCAATTGGTTTATGGTCAGGACCATAAATCTGTCGTTGGTCGTCCGCTGGTCAGCACGCATCGGCATGTGTGACAGGGGCTAAACGACCAGCGTTAAGCGGATCAGGCTGGTAACCATGGTAAACAGCGGGTATCTAGGCAGCGCGCAGCGCCTAGTTACCCGATGTATACCCTGGTTACCAGCCTTCTCCGCTTACAGGCTGGTATCCAAGGTACACAGCGGGTAACTAGGCAAAGCGCTGTCCCTAAGTACCCGCTGTGTACTTTGGATACCAGCCTGTAAGCGGAGACGGCTGGTAACCAGGGTATACATCGAGTAACTAGGTGCTTCGCGCTGCTTAGATACCCGCAGTTTACCATGGTTACCAGCCTGCTCCCGCTTTCTGCAGCCTGGTAGCGGGAGCTGGACATCGTGGAAAGAATATTTTATTCTTTTCCATGATGTCGTTGGTCCACTGGTCGCTGGTGAGTCTGCCTGTGCGACAGCTCACCAGCGATCAGCTAGCGATGTCCCAGCAACCCGATCGTTGGTCGGATCGCTGGGACATCATAGCGTGTAATGGGGCCTTTATTCCCAGTGAATGGATCAGATGGGAGACGAAACCAAAACAAAAAAGCTCAGCACATGGATGGTGTTAAAATAAACGCATTAAAAAGCAATTCCAAACCAAACTAAAATATGGACTAAGAGCAGGGGAAGCGCTCTGATTACTACACATCTGTAGCTGTTACAACAGAAAAAGATCCTTTTTCTATAGGAATGATGACAATTGATATCCAGATACAAATAATTTCAAACTTTATTTATATTCCATATAAAAAAATCCATTAAAATATTAAAACAGATCCAGAGCATATCCTCTTAGGGATCCACAAGATTACAACCACAGCAGTATATATTACATAGTATATGACATTCAATTTATACTTAACAATTCTTTAAATAGCCACAGTATGTACATTACCACTGTCTCAAAGTGGCACGGTTTTATGGTATTACACTTGTCTATAGAGAGAAAATATATGGGAGCTGGAATGCTAAATCCGGTTGCTAACCACTGATAACCTCACTCACACTGAGGTATCCTATATTCAATATGGTATCACCAAACCTACACCTTCAGCATTAAACAATTCCCAATCTTCAACCTTATATATATACTCCAAAAACCTCTATAGAATGTTAAGACATATACCTGATCCTGACCGCTGTGTTGTAGCTGTGGTCCCTTCTCCCCTACGTCCGTTTCGCACCTCGCCCCCCGGAAGCATTCCAGCTCCCATATATTTTCTCTCTATATACAAGTGTAATACCATAAAACCGTGCCACTTTGAGACAGTGGTAATGTACATACTGTGGCTATTTAAAGAATTGTTACGGTAAGTATAAATTGAATGTCATATACTATGTAATATATACTGCTGTGGTTGTAATCTTGTGGATCCCTAAGAGGATATGCTCTGGATCTGTTTTAATATTTTTAATGGATTTTTTTATATGGAATATAAATAAAGTTTGAAATTATTTGTATCTGGATATCAATTGTCATCATTCCTATAGAAAAAGGATCTTTTTCTGTTGCAAAATCTTGTTTTATGGAGTGAATAATTTTAACAGGGATATTGTTTTAGGCTACGTTTGCGTATTTTGCTGCGTTTTTTTGCGCGCGCATTTTGCCGCGTTTTTCAGCCGCGCAAAAAAGCGCAGCAAAATACGCAGGGGCTTTCACACACTGCGCTTTCTTTCCCCCAGAAAGCGCAGTGATGTCACAGAGGGGAGGAAGAATCCTGCTTCCTCCTCCCCTCTGTGACAGCTGTGGCCGCCCATTAGATTCCACAGTGTGTTAATACACACTGTGAAGTCTAAATTAAACTAAAGCAAGTGTGTGAAAAATAAAAAACAATGAATACTCACCTTCCGACGTCTTCTCCCGCTGTGCGATTCCCGGTTCTAAGTCAGATCTCGTCTGACAAGACCTGTGGTGATGTCAGAGGGGGGGCGTTCCCGGGCACTCGCGGTCATGTGATACCACATGACCGCGAGCAGCCAATCAGCGATGGGACCGCCCCCCTCTGACATCACCACAGGTCCTGTCAGACGAGATCTGACTTACAACCGGAGACCAGACACCGGGAGAAGGCGTCGGAAGGTGAGTATTCATTGTTTTTTATTTTTCACACACTTGCTTTTGTTTAATTTAGATTTCACAGTGTGTATTAACACACTGTGGAATCTAATGGGCGGCCACAGCTGTCACAGAGGGGAGGAGGAAGCAGGATTCCTTCTCCCCTCTGGGAAAATACGCAGAAGTAGCTGCGTAAAGAATTGACATATCAATTCTTTACGGAGCTGCGTTTTCTCCCGGAAAACGCACTGCGTATTTTTACGCAATGTCTGCACTGCAAAGTGAATTTCCCATTCACTTTGCTGGCAGACAAAAAGCACATTGCGTATTTTGAAAAGCGCGCGTAAAAAAACGCGGCAAAATACGCAATGCGTGAACGCAGCCTTAGCCGTTTTTACATCTGTAGCTGTAATGTAAAGCAGTTATGTAGGACAGCAAAAATCTATAAATTACAAGTGTCCAAAAAGGTACAGAGATTGCATGATATGGGTACATAGAGACGGAGACCTAGCAAGCAGAAATAAAGTGTAATGACTTGGATATAAAAGTGCCTAGTGCAAAAAATACAGTGAAAAAACAACCACTTACAATCCTTTACACTCTGTAAATATGGGAAATGTTAAAAATAATGTTAATATGGAAAATTACCATAAGAATTGAAGGAAAACTGTCAGGTCAAAAATCCATGTGTAACCGCTATCATTTTCTAATTCCTCCCTCTAAACTCTCTCAATATGTATTTTTTTATTTATATTTCCCTCCTATCTTCTGTAAACGTCAAATAAAGAGATTTATTCCATCTGTCACTCACAGTGAATGATCGACTTAGTTCTCTGCTGTTCACTCCCCATAGCATGAATATGCATGTCACATCACAGCGCAGGATATCAATGGGGGGACTGTATTCTCCTCTATGTACTCTGTGTGCAGCATAACAAGAGGTGAACTACAACACAGAAACTGTCACAGCACAGCAAAGTATCTGCTTTACAGAAACATATGGAGTCTAGGTAATGCAGACCTGCAGTAGCTCTCTCCCTCCGTGGTGAGATCAACTGAACAGACCTGTAAGTGAAACCTGACACTGCACTGTTAGCAAAGGGAGGAAAGAGCTGCTGAGAGGGAGTGCATAATTACATGACAGTTTATACAGCACAGGACCGTCTCTGCTTATAATGGGACAGGACTAATGCAGCAGCTCTCTGCAGGGTCAGACAATATTGATAACATGGAAACTACAAACAGTACAATAATGATTTTACATGTTTTTAAGAGGTCTGAGCAGGCACTATTCAAGGGTACTATCAGTATCATACTGAAAAATGACCTGACATTGTCCCTTTAAATGCTTAGTGCCCAAAAAATAATTCTGCAATAAAAGAATATATGTACTGTATATACTATATCAATCTGCATGCAAAAAAAATGGCTAACAGAATTTCCAATATATAATCAAAGAACTCAAAAAATAGAGTGCAGTATCCTATGCAATAGTTGGTCAAGAAAAAGCACAATGTGAAAAGAATTGGTAACTTATATTACACCTCATCTATGTCGATGTAACATATTACTCAATATTGGTAAGGAGTATTTATTTATTTAAATAAGGGGTAGCAATTATTACGTTCATGGTATAAGTATAGAATGCCTGTATCTTTATACATCAACTAAATGTATAATAGTAGAACTCAAAACGAAGTGCAGTGTCCTATGCAATAGTAGTACCAGAAAAAAAAAAAAAAAAAAAAAAAAACACAATAGGAAAAGGGTTAAATCCCAAAAGATATGTCCTGCATGGAATCACCAATAGTAGCACAAAAGGTCTCCTGACACATGTTTTGGAATTGCTTTCTCATGAGGGGTGTGGGGTGAATGAGCACTGAGGAGCCTTACATTAGAGGGCAGATTTACTTCAGGTGCAGCTGATGATCTGGCGCTGCCCAGGAGATGTGGAATGATCAGACCATGTCCCTGTAGGGTCAGACACAGCCATTACACAGTACATAGCAGGGACACATATACAAGATTATCTCAGCCCAGGAGATGTGGTATGATCAGACCATGTCCCTGTATGGTCAGACACATCGATTACACAGTACATAACAGGGACACATATATAAGATTATCTCAGCACAGGAGATGTGGTATGATCAGACCATGTCCCTGTACGGTCAGACATGTCATTACACAGTATATCACAGGGACACATATATAAGATTATCTCAGCACAGGAAAAAAAAATTTAAACACATCCAAATGTGGAACTTTTTATTATTCCAAGAACTATTGCTTTAAATAAATTTTGTTTGGTGGAAAACCTCTTGAAGGGATAATGACTTACCATTTTGAACCACCTCCTCGTCTGAAACTCCCTTGGTCTTTACATATTCTAGATAATAAGATAAGCCATTGCAGCCTCTTGTACGGACACCTACTTTCAGGCCAATCTGGAAGAGAAAATCTTATTATAGACTGTATGACCAGCTCTAGGATTACACCAAGCTTTATAGTTTCATTAATCTTGCAGAGTTACTTTCTCAGCATTGAAAAGAAAAAGCTCTTCATTGTAACAACCATGTTCTAAAGACTGGGGATTGATTCAAATAGATTGCTTTATGCTATACATGCCTTGAATGCAAATAAAATGGATATTCACAGACCCAGCTTGGTATAATTTCCAGACTCAAAGCTCGTTTTCTCATACTCAAGTAAGAGAATACATCATTTTATTACACTGACCTTACTGTAAGTGATGTATTATGTGGAAGAAATCAAAATAACTAAGCTAAAAAAATATTATTATTTGTTTACTTTAAAGGGGTTGTCCGGTCTAAACTGATAATTCTACGGTCACTCTATGTGACTGCAGACTTATCAATCCTCCCAGCGCCCGCACTGTGTTGCCAGGACTCACCGGATTTTAAGCTGGAAACAGACTGCAATTATGACAGTAATTAAAGTAGCATTATACTTACCAAGGAGCGTGCTTGTAACATCACTTCAGGGTCCTGCTCATTAACCTCGGCTTTATTCACTGGACTGTCTCCAACAGCCAATCACAGACGCTCATTCTTTGTGACAGTGTCTGCGAATGGCTGTTGCGCACCCACCTTTTGTGTTGGCGTCTGTGATTGGTTGCTATATAAATTAGTGTATTGGCAACAAACCGCCATTAATAATGAAAAAAGGAGTATGAAATGGGTGAAACGGGGTTCTCTGTGTTTTATTTAAACTATAGGATTTTTCTCTGCGCTATGTTTAACTATTTACTCGCAGGATTGATAATGAGTGTGTCTCACAGAAGCCTGAATATTACCAATACAGTGCTTAATGACATGTTGTCAATACTCAGCTGTAATGAACCCCTTCTCTCACCCCGATGCCCCCAAACCAGGAAGAACCAAGTAAAGCGCCAGGAATTGGTGCTTTTAATAAATGGGACAGGTGTTGGCTGCTATTCTGTACCCTGTGGGGGTCCAATAACTATGAGCCCTCACCACACAGTACCAAACCCCAGCTGCCTGGTTTTACTTTGGCTGGCAACCAAAAATAGGGTGAAGCCCACATTTTTTTAAATTATTTATTTGAATAAATAAATAATGGGCTCCACTGTACTTTTTGATTCCCAGCCAAGGTAAAACCAGGCAGCTTGGGGTGGCATCTCATGGCTGTCAGCTTTACCTGCGCTGAGAATCAAATATACGGGGGACCCCCACGCAAATTTTATTAATTTTTACAACCCTATGACGATTGGTTGCCGTTGGCAACGAACCTATCACAGACGCTTGCACAAAGAATGGAAGAGAAAATCACAGGCGACTGTCACAGAGAGTGCGAGTCTGTGATTGGCTATTGGAGGCAGAGACCAATGAATAAAGTAGAGGTTAATGAGTGGCTCGGAAGTGGTGTTACAAGCACATTCCTCATTAAGTATAATACTGCTGCTGATTTAATCACTGTTTTGCTTTCTTTTACAGCTCCCCTACTGACCATTTTATAACTATAAAGTTTGGGTTTGGACTCAAGTTCGGGTCAAATGCAATACCAAAAAAAAGTCCAGCCGGATCCACTGATCCTGAACATCTGCGAGTTCTTTCATCTCTACTAACAAGCTAACAAAGGGTATCCTGTTCCAAAAACCCCTTGGTAAAGGCCCAAGATATTCTGTGGAAAAGTCAGCAACTGAGCAATTTTCCTGCAGCACCACCCCAAATAACTCAAGTACCATAGATAAAATATTACACACATCAGTGCAGTCACAGTATAACGCATGGAAGGGAAGTGTCATGATCTCAGAAAGCTTCAAGTAAGTGCTATAGGTGTGCTAACATATAAGATTCCTGCATTGCCATCTGCCAACTTGGAGAATGTGTTTTAGAAATTAATTACCCCTTTAATAACAAATCTGATATTGCAAATCATTGTCCTACTTACATGGTCAGGTTTATCTTCTAGTAATTGCTTCACTTTGTTCAAAGCAGACGGTGTCTGTAAAAGTATACAATTTTGATTTGGTGAAAATCAGAATTGAAGAGATATCACATAGGTACAGCATTCATGTTCCTAAATCTGACCAAAGGGTTTGTCCACTACTCAAGTTAAACAGATGAAAGATTATCTATATTATATACACAGTGTCTTTAAAAAGTATTCACACCCAAGGAACTTATCCACTTTTTTTTCACATTAAACCTACAAACTTATTCTGGGTTCACATTTGCGTATTTGTCTGCATGCTTATGGCATGCAGACGCATATGCAGTGCAAACGCAGCCCATACTGGTGTGAACGCATTGGAGAATCTCTGCATGCGTTCACATTAGTATCAGCCCGGCCAGCCAACCAGCTGTCTCGGGGGCGGCCGGGAGGAGGAGATCAGCAGCAGAGATCTCCTCCTCCCAGCCACAGCTGATCTCCCGCTGATGTCAGTGCGGGGAGATTTGAAGATACAGCTGATCTGTCAGCTGTTTAAATCTCCCACGCTGACACCGAATAGGGCGATATCAGTGCAGGAGATATGAAACAGCTGATCGCTGCTTCAAATCTCCCGTGCCAACATCACCTATTCGGTGTCGCAAGAGATTTAAACAGCTGTCAGATCAGCTGTATCTTCAAATCTCCCGCGCTGACACCGGCGGGAGATCAGTGGCGGCTCTAGCTGATCTCCAGCTGGCCGCCGCTGATCACCGGCAGCCACCGGGAGAGATTTCAATGAGATCCACAGCGTTCTCCTGCGCTGTCATGCGGAGGACACTGCGAATCCATTGACTTCAATGCATGGTTTGTGCGCTTGCGGGCGCCCGCGAACGCACAAGAAAATGCAACAGGCTGCGTCCAGAGTGCACTTCCGAGCGCAAACGCAGGCACATGCGTTCCCATGTTAAACATAGGAACGCATGTGCGCAAGCGTTTGGCTGCGTTCAGTGCGCTGTGTTCCACACGCAAGTGTGAAGGCAGCATTAAAGGGTTATTCCCATCTCAAAGATCCTATCCAGATATGGAGTAGGTGTAACAATAATAATATTAGCAAATACCTCCAATTAGAAATATAGAATAGTTTCCCATATTAGCTACCGTATTTTTCGGACTATAAGACACTTTTTTTCCTCCAAATAGGGGCATTAAATACATTTATGGCCCAAATGTAACATGTGTGGGTTTGCTGTGGGGGAGAGGCAGAAGTGAGCTGGGATCGTAGGAGGCAGGAAAAGGTCACCACTGCAGGAATTCGGCAGCTTGGGAAGTCTCGTGGACCCACTGTTTAATGTCCTGTAATATTCACTGCTGCGTGCCCCCATTCATATACTCACCCTCCAGCATCTACATATGGTATTGTTCCAAGACCACTATGGCCCACAGCACCATCTCCTGCCCGTAGCTTCCAACAAAATAACATACTGTTACATAATAAAGTTAATATTAATATGTTATTTATGTTATTAAATATTTTACCACATTTTTTTGATTCAAATCTTTTTTCCACTTCTAAAATCTAGGTGCGACTTATGGTCCGGTGCGTCTTATAGTCAGAAAAATACGGTATGTTGCTTACCCCATGTAGGACACTGCAGTGACTTTAGCATCCATGGTTATGACCATGCATATAGTGACAGTTTGTGACCTGTTAGTGGTCGTAACCATGGCTACCTAAGCTGCAATGTCCTGCACATGAATTAAGCGACACAGCTAAACAGGAGAACTATACCATATTTTTTATTGAAGGCATTTACTATTATTACTTCTACTACATATTAGGATATGATCTTGGAGATGAGAATATGCCTTTAGGGGCCTTTTCACACAGTTTTTTTTGCTTGCGGCAAGCCCCATGCATTGCCTATGGGGCTTGCGGTAAGTGTGCAGCAGGTGCAGCAAGTGCGGCTCCGGCAGTTGCGGCAGCAGAAAAAAGAAAACCCGCGGTCAGCGGCATATTTTTTTGCGGCCGCAACTGCCGGAACCGCACTTGCCGCACATTTACCGCAAGCCCCATAGACAATGCATGGGGCTTGCCGCAAAAAAAAACTCAGTGTGAAAAGGCTATAACTGTATTTTATTGGGATTTTATGTGATATACCAACAAAGAAGCTAGTATTTGTGAAGTGTAAAGGACATGGTTTTTTATACATTTAAAAAAATATATATACTGTATATACTCGTGTATAAGCCGACCCGTGTATAAGCCGACCCCCCTACTTTTGCCCCTAAATCCTGGGAAAACCTATTGACTCGTGTATAAGCCGAGGGTGGACCCCAGCACAGGTATACAGCCCCCAGCAGTGTGGTATACAGCAGCCGCCCCAGCGGTGTATACAGCAGCCGCCCCAGCGGTGTATACAGCAGCCGCCCCAGCGGTGTATACAGCAGCCGCCCCAGCGGTGTATACAGCAGCCGCCCCAGCGGTGTATACAGCAGCCGCCCCAGCGGTGTATACAGCAGCAGCCCCAGCAGTGTATACAGCAGCAGCCCCAGCAGTGTATACAGCAGCAGCCCCAGCAGTGTATACAGCAGCAGCCCCAGCAGTGTATACAGCAGCAGCCCCAGCAGTGTATACAGCAGCAGCCCCAGCAGTGTATACAGCAGCAGCCCCAGCAGTGTATACAGCAGCAGCCCCAGCAGTGTATACAGCAGCAGCCCCAGCAGTGTATACAGCAGCAGCCCCAGCAGTGTATACAGCAGCAGCCCCAGCAGTGTATACAGCAGCAGCCCCAGCAGTGTATACAGCAGCAGCCCCAGCAGTGTATACAGCAGCAGCCCCAGCAGTGTATACAGCAGCAGCCCCAGCAGTGTATACAGCAGCAGCCCCAGCAGTGTATACAGCAGCAGCCCCAGCAGTGTATACAGCAGCAGCCCCAGCAGTGTATACAGCAGCAGCCCCAGCAGTGTATACAGCAGCAGCCCCAGCAGTGTATACAGCAGCAGCCCCAGCAGTGTATACAGCAGCAGCCCCAGCAGTGTATACAGCAGCAGCCCCAGCAGTGTATACAGCAGCAGCCCCAGCAGTGTATACAGCAGCAGCCCCAGCGGTGTATACAGCAGCAGCCCCAGCGGTGTATACAGCAGCAGCCCCAGCGGTGTATACAGCAGCAGCCCCAGCGGTGTATACAGCAGCAGCCCCAGCGGTGTATACAGCAGCAGCCCCAGCGGTGTATACAGCAGCAGCCCCAGCGGTGTATACAGCAGCAGCCCCAGCGGTGTATACAGCAGCAGCCCCAGCGGTGTATACAGCAGCAGCCCCAGTGGTACACAGGCGCCCCCCCCCATGATTAGAAACAACGCCCAAATGGGCTTGGGTATAAAGGACAAAAACCTCCACATAACAATTTAAGTGGGGGAGATGTCTAAAGCATAAAGGTGTTCAAATTAACATTTTAAACAAAGAGGACAAAAAGCACTATGCGAAACGTATCGTTTATTAGAAGACGTCAATAAAATAGATAGTAAGGTGGCAACAAACAGTACATGTACAGAAAAACCCAAACAGGGTAGAGGGGGCACATGATTGATATAAAATGTCAACAGGGTAAGCAATCTTTCATAATATGGTACAAAGTCCAGCAAGTACAATGGTAAAGAACACAAAGTTCACTAAAGTAAAACAAAAAGTAGCGAAAAATTACATCACAGTATGATCAAATACAATCACATACAATTAAAGTGCCAGTGCAACATGTAGCAGGGACAAAAAATCCCTAACATGGTCATACTAAGGCGCTTCTTTTTGAGAGCAAAGTAAATGCTTAGACTCACTTAGACCAATGATTATAGCATACCCATAATGAGTATACAGGCCGCCCCCCATCAGTATACAGGGCCCCCCCTTGCTGCGGTAAACCTGTAAAGTAATAGATGATTATACTTATCCCCGTCGCTGTCCCGCCGCCGCCATCGCGCTCCTAAGCCGCCATCGCGATCCTCCAGCTTTATCCGTCTTCCTCCTCCGGTGTGGGCGCAGGCAATGACGTCATTGTCTGTGCGCCGATGGAGGAAGACGGATGAAGCCGGAGGAGTGCGATAGCGGCGGCGGCGAGGATAAGTATAATCATCTATTACTTTACAGGTTTACCGCAGCAAGGGGGGGCCCTGTATACTCATGGGGGGGGGGCGCCTGTGTACCACTGGGGCGTATAACTCGCATACAAGCCGAGGGGGGTACTTTTCAGCCCAATTTTTGGGCTGAAAAACTCGGCTTATACGCGAGTATATACGGTAAATCTGAAAAATGTAAAGTGCATTACTATTCAGCCCCCTGCAGTTTTGCCTTCAAAACTCAACTAATTAGTAAATTTGAGTATGGCCCAACTGCAAACCTACAAAAACATGGTTGTCCACCTAAACTGACATCCCAAGCAAGGAGAATACTAATTAGAGAGACAGCCAAGAGGCCCATGGTCAGTCTGGAGGAGTGCAGAAATCCACAGCTCAGTTGGGAAAATGTGTTCACATGGAAACGGTTAGCCGTAAATTACACAGGGAAGAGAGGCAAGAAGAAAGCCATTGAAAGCAAACAAGAAGGCCTGTTTACAGTTTGCAAAAAGCCATGTAGGTGACACAGCTAGCATGTGGAAGAAGGTGCTCTGGTCTGATGAGACCAAAGAACAACTTTTTGGACAAAGCCCAATGTGTGGCGGAAAATTAAAACTGCACATCTACCTGAAAGCATTGTCCACATCATCAACAAAATGGTAATGGCAGCACGTTCCTAACAATTTGTGCAAAAACGTATAGGGCCATTATTACCTGATACCTCTTGCGAAAATTAAAAATCTTGGCATAAAACATTTTAGTGGGGAAAATGTCATGTTTTTCTTCGAATTTTGCAAATTCATTAAAGTGTGAAGTTTGTAAAATGGGGTGACTTATGGTTGATCTCAGCTGTTCGGGCACCTTAGAGGCTCTGCCAATATGACGTGGCACCCACAAACCATTTCAGAAATATCTGAACGTCAATACAGTACGATACTCCTTTTACTGAGCTTTGCATCGTGGCTGAAAAATAGTATCTGACCACAAATGGAGTATTGGCGAACTCAGGAGAAATTGCGCGGTCCGTTTCCTCCTACTAGCCGTTTTATATCCATAGCCCAAAGTTACACAAATCTGTGAATCATCTATGGGTTTCAAATGATCGCTGCACTCCTTCGACAAAGTCATTGAGAGAGGTAGTTTCCAAAATGGGGTCACTTGTGGGTTCTGCTATTTTGGATCCTCAAAGCGACATTAAATCTGCAGTTATCACTGGCCAAATCTGTGCTGAAACTAGCACTCCTTCCCTTCTATGACCAGCAACTTGCCATGTGCCCAAGCAGTCCTTTTTTACTGACATATGGGGCATTGACGTGCTCAGTAGAAGCTGCACAACAAATTAGGTAGTCCATTTTCGTCTGTTGCCCTTTTCATTTTTGCAGTCCATAAATATTCTGTCATGTATTTGTGGGTTCAAAATGCTCACCACAACCCTAGATAGATTCCTTATGGGGTGTAGTTTCCAGTGTCAGTACCGGGAAAGACATTCAAGTGACCGCAACAATAACAACAGGGCTGACACTAGCGGATCCTCAGAGCGTGCACACACAATGTGAGAATTCACTTTAGTTATTTATTTCAACATATAAATATTTTAGTTTATTTTTCAAAATGAACAGTCCAAGAATGGGTGACAAAGATTGAAACACTCATCAAATTATATACTTTGAATGTTTCTTATATACAACAAAAACCTGGCATTTTAATAGGGGACGGGGGAGGGGGGAACTTCAGAATTTTTATACCCACTGTATAGTACTGCTGCATGTGTAACAACCTGTATAGTACAGTGTAAACACTGTCCAAACTACACGATTGATTAAAACAGGTGCTGGCCCGTGCAGCAGGTGTGGGTTTTGTGGCGATCCAGCAAATCCAGCAGGTCAAAAAAAACACGGTTCGTTACGGGTTTTTGACTTGCCGCAACTGCCGGATTGTGACAAAAATCGCACCTGCCGCACGTCCCATAGAGAATGAATGAGGCGTGCCGCAAGTTGGCCGTTATGCAGCAGATGAGGTAAATCTGCCAAGAATCAACAAAAACACAGATGTGAAAGGGGCCTAAACTCCTGAGCCTGCTCTATACACCCAAACCTGACATGGTGGGACATATCAATAATCCTTATATCGGGAAGGTCTTCAAATCTAATTTTTACAGTATAATCCTTGGCAAAATCTACTTGTCATTGATTTTGGCAGCAGAAATTTGCTAACACACGTAAAAGTAACCTGTTGGCTTCAACTAGCTGATCCTTTGTCTAACCGTCTTATCTTCCTCTCCCAATTGTACTAAAGATGCACAGTAAGCAATTCAGAGCATGGACGTTTATGGGGAAGATAACCCACGGCCAGTATAAAGGAGCTCATATTCATTCTCCAAAATAGACACAATTTGGTAGTCTGCTATTCACATTAAGAAAGTGAATGGCGGGCACACAAATCAGGTAGTTGGATGCCAGTGAAGGAATCCAATGTCAAATGTGTTATAAATTACTGCACTCAGATGCTTATTCTTTGCATAAGGTGAATTTTATTTGATACAATGTGACTATACACAAGAGCGACTTAGTAGTACTGGTCAGGGTCACTGAAAAGAAATGTGGCCCAGGGTATGGTGATGACAGGTTACTATCCGTAACCATCAATATGGGTAGGGCTAGGTGACTTGAACCCAGGACTGTAATTGAAATCTGTGGTGGTGGTGGCATAGCCTTCAAAGTCTTAGGCGCGGTTCATGAGTATATCCTAGTATCTGTATAGTGCCTGTTGTTCCGATGACTTCGGTGTTATGATTTTTATCTAGAGTGGCTAAAAGCAGTCAGGTCTCCTGTGTGACCCAACTCCAGTGTATCTGGTTCATTATTATGTTAAGTTGGGACACAGTGGATGTCAAGCTGGTATTTAATTGAGGATTAGCATTCGAGTTACAGGTTTTAGTATCACTGGTAATATGTGTTCACTTGGGTTCATTAATGGTGGTTTCTTGTCCAGCACTCCTGTGCCAAGGCTGTGTGAGACAACACTTGTGTACAGTCACATTGCACAGGTGAGTTCTATTTGATACAAAGAATAAACATCTGTGTACAGTGATTTATAACTTTCATTGCTAATCATATCAGGCAGGATCGGATCTTGGAAGGGTAATTTACTGATTACATCAAGCAAGGCTGGCTTCACACCACGTGTTTTGGGATCCTGTTCTGTCCGTTTTGAAAAGGACAGAACAGGATCCCTTTTTGCCTCCCATGTATTCCTAAGGTGCCGGATTGGTCATAAATGGCCATCCGGTTTTGTCAATTCAGTCCCGGATCAGTTTGTGTCCTGTTTTTTCCCAGCCCCAAAATCAGAGAAAGCACTGTTATTGGGCTCCGATGGAAAAAAAAAAACAGCCAGAAACGATTCGGTGCACATAGTATGGGACTCTATGGGCACCGGATCCGGGATAAAACAGGATCGTTTCCCGGATCCGGTTTTAGTGTACTGAGCATGCTCAGTACACTAAAACTGCTCTGTTCCCGTGTGACATCGGTGTAATTTCACTTTAGCAGTGTATCTACATACACTGTTAAGGTGAAATTAAATAAAGCAATGGTTTAAAACAATAAATAAAAAATAAAAATGCTCACCTCCGTCGAGTGACCCGCAATGCACGGCGTCCACCTCTGATGGCTGCAGGACCTTAATCAGCTGACCAGGTAGGGGGAGGCAACCCAATCAGCATGTGTCACATGACAGCATCAGCTGAGCGGTTTAAATTGCCGCTGATCGGTTTTGGTGGGCGATTTAAACCGCTCAGCTGATGCCGTCATGTGACACATCAGCTGATCAAGGTCCTGCATCCATCAGAAGTGGACGCCTCGCATTGTGAGTCACTTGGTGGTTGGAGCTTTTTTTTTTTTTCTTTAACCATTGCTTTCCTTCCCTTTCGCAATGTATGTAGATGCATTGCGAAAGTGAAAGTACAGCTCCCAGCTCTTTGTGTCCGGATTCCTCAAAATCCTGGATCTGGACACAGAAATGGCATCTGGAGTTACACATCCAGTCCTGTCCGTGTGGTCCTGCAAAAAACAGACCCCACGGACAGGAAAAAAACCATGGTGTGAACCCAGCCTAAAGTCCCCTTCACATGACGTTTTGTTCCTGTCCGTGGAGTCCGGATTTGTTAATCCGGATGCCATTTGTGTCCGGATCCGGGATTTTGACGGATCTGGACACAGAAAGGGCTGGGAGGAGCCGACCCTGCATAGCGCAGGCAAGCAGCGTCAAGACTGACTTTCACTTTTGCAATGTATCTACATACATTGCGAAAGCAATAGTTAAAAAAAAAAAAAATAATAATGCTCACCTCTCCACCAGTTATGCCGCAATGTGAGACTTCCACTTCCGATGGCTGCAGGACCTTAATCAGCTGATTTGACGGGGCAGCAACCAGATCAGCTAATGTGTCACATGACAACAGCTGAGCAGTTTAAAATCACCCACTGATCGGTTTTGCAGGTGATCTAACCAATCAGCTGATGCGGTCATGTGACACATCAGCTGATCAGCTTACCGCCCTGCCTGGTCAGCTGATTAAGGTCCTGCAGCCATCGGAAGTGGACACCTCGCATCGCAGGACACTCGAAGAGGTGAGCATTTTTTTATTTTTAACCCATTGCTTTCTTTAATTTCACTTTAGCAGTGGATGTAGATACACTGCTAAAGTGAAATTACATGGGAACAGAGCAGTTTTGGTGTACTGAGCATGGTCACTACACTAATACTGGATCCAGGAAACGATCCTGTTTATTCCCAGATCTGAGCTCCATACACCCCCATGTTATTTGCCGTGGACCGCAACAGACCCGATTTTGTCCAATTTGGTCCACGGCGCCCAAAATCAGAGTAGTCTCCGATTGTGGGTACATCAAAAAAATGGGACACAATCGGCTCCGTGACAATTTGGACACAATCGGATGGCCATATAGGACCAATCTGTGCCCATAGGGCTACATGGGGGCCAAATCAGATCCATGGCTCAGTTTTACAACGGATAGCCACGGATCCCCAAAAAACATGATGTGAAGAGGGCCTTATAGTATTTTCTGTCCAACTAATGCCAAGAGAAGGGGGGCTGAACTAATAACCTTAGGCAGTCAGCCAGCCTCTCCATCACATCACCGACACAGAGATGGAGAAAGTGTAATATGGTGGATGTGAAGCTTTCTGAACTCCTGCTGCAATGGGGTAGTATTTACAAATAAAACTTACCAATACATACAGTAGTTTATCAAAAGCATGATTCTAAACCAGCAACACATTCTTACACCCTCAGAAAAGCCCTCCCATGGATCAGAATGGCAGTCTAAAAGGTTCAATTTACTGCAATTGTTCTGGGCCATTGAAATGCATGGGATGCTAGTATTGAGGCAATGATTCCAGAGGGAAAATGGGGACAGATAGAACATGTTGGGCACGATTCATTACATTTTCTTGTCTAAAACTGGACAAATGTCGCTTTTTCTTTGTTGAAATTTGTAGTTGTGCAAAAACTGTGGCTTTCTGGTTATTAACACCAGTGTCAAAAAGTGACTGGGGCTTAATAGAAAGGGAAGCAAATTCAACAAAATCTACACCACAAAAGTGGCAAACACAGGCTGGTGCAAACCTCGGAATTAATTTTGCTCATCTTTCTCAAGAGCACTGCTCAAGACTGGCATACAAAGTGGCAGTCTCCATGAATGGAGTCCTACATGGCTCACACTACTGACCACAGTCTGGATCTGTCAACAGGGAGGAGCTGAAACACCAGACAATGGTGCGCATTGATGTTTTGGGATCTTTTTTTTTGGTGGGGAGGGGAGGCTGGACGGTAAGTATAGTTCTAGCAGTAGTTTTGCTTATTTTTGCCATTGAGCTCAACCAGATACAGTGTTGGCCAAAAGTATTGACACCCCTGCAATTCTGTCAGATAATACTCAGTTTCTTCCTGAAAATGATTGCAATCACAAATTCTTTGGTATTATTATCTTCATTTACTTTGTCTTCAATGAAAAAACACAAAAGAGAATGAAGCAAAAAGCAAAACATTGATCATTTCACACAAAACTCCAAAAATGGGCCAGACAAAAGTATTGACACCCTCAGCCTAATACTTGGCTGCACAAACTTTAGCCAAAATAACTGCGATCAACCGCTTCCGGTAACCATCAATGAGTTTCTTACAATGCTCTGATGGAATTTTACACCATTCTTCTTTGGCAAACTGCTCCAGGTCCCTGATATTTGAAGGGTGCCTTCTCCAAACTGCCATTTTTAGATGTCTCCACAGGTGTTCTATGGGATTCAGGTGTGGACTCATTGCTGACCACCTTAGAAGTCTCCAGTGCTTTCTCTCAAACCATTTTCTAGTGCTTTTTGAAGTGTGTTTTGGGTCATTGTCCTGCTAGAAGACCCATGACCTCTGAGGGAGACCCAGCTTTCTCACACTGGGCCCTACATTATGCTGCAAAATTTGTTGGTAGCCTTCAGACTTCATAATGCCATTTACACGGTCAAGCAGTCCAGTGCCAGAGGCAGCAAAGCAATCCTAAAACATCAGTGAACCTCCGCCATGTTTGACTGTAGGGACCGTGTTCTTTTCTTTGAATGCCTTTTTTTCTCCTGTAAACTCTATGTTGATGCCATTGGCCAAAAAGAGAGAACATTCTTCCAAAATGTTTTAGGCTTTCTCAGGTAAGTTTTGGCACACTCCAGCCTGGCTTTTTTTATGTCTCGGGGTAAGAAGTGGGGTCTTCCTGGGTATCCTACCACATTCCCTTTTCATTCAGACGTCGACGGATAGTACGGGTTGACACTGTTGTACCCTCGGACTGCAGGGCAGCTTGAACTTGTTTTTTTTTTTTTTTTTTAAATCAGATAAATTTTATTAGAATCAGCAAGGAATAACAAAGCATAATACAATCCTTCACAATGTCAATTTTTCCCCCTTGTATAAACCTCCCAAAAACTGCCCCCTCCCCACAAAACAACAGCCCCCCCCCTTTTCCCTTACCCAGGCTAGACAACAATCAATCTATTCCAAATACTAACACGCTCCCATACATTTAGTGTTGACAGTGTTCTCACTAGTATCAATCTGTACCGTTATATCGTCAATTTTTCTTTTCCGTCCCCATCTAGGGAGGTTAGCCACAGTGCCATGGGCTTTAAACTTCTTGATGACACTGCGCACGGTAGACACAGGAACATTCAGGTCTTTGGAGATGGACTTGTAGCCTTGAGATTGCTCATGCTTCCTCACAATTTGGTTTGTCAAGTCCTCAGACAGTTCTTTGGTCTTCTTTCTTTTCTCCATGCTCAATGTGGTACACACAAGGACACAGGACAGAGGTTGAGCCAACTTTAATCCATGTCAACTGGCTGCAAGTGTGATTTAGTTATTGCCAACACCTGTTAGGTGCCACAGGTAAGTTACAGGTGCTGTTAATTACACAAATTAGAGAGGTATCACATGATTTTTCTAACAGTGCCAATACTTTTGTCCACCCCCTTTTTTATGTTTGGTGTGGGATTATATCCAATTTGGCTTTAGGACAATTCTTTTTGTGTTTTTTTCATTGAAGACAAATTAAATAAAGATAATAATACCAAAGAATTTGTGATTGCAATCATTTTCAGGAAGAAACTGAGTATTATCTGACAGAATTGCAGGGGTGTCAATACTTTTGGCCAACACTGTATGCAAAGAACATCAATTTTCATCAGTGATTTTCAGTGTTAGTTTCTACCAGCAGTGTTTATCATTGTTGTTTATTTTTTTATTTGATATGCGTCTCCATGATTTGGTGCGGACTACTTCATCCACAAAAATACACAGACAGGGTAACAGCTCCATAGACTATAATGAGTAGGTACTTTTTATGTGCGAAATCTACTGTCCTATTCATTACCACAAACACATGCCAAGGGGACAGTATATAGAAAAAAAATAAACACTCAGTCTTAGTCCGGGGTCAGATGGGCGTATAACACAGACAACAATCACATCACAGTGCATAAACTGGTCATGGCTCTCCTGACCCAAGTGTGACAGCTTCATGTATTTCTATGCAGCTCTCACACTCGGGTCAGGAGAGCCACGACCAGTCCATGCACTGTGATGTGATTGTTGTCTGTTACATGCCTGTCTGACCCCAGACTTGCTCACCGATCAGCAGGCACAAAGCTGGATTCAGCCTAGGCTCCTCCCTTATCTCTGCAGAGACATGGCGCTCCGATGTTGCAGTTCTACCAGTCGTCAAACTGCTCAGGCCTGAGATTGGCTGCTGCAGTCAGGGAACTTGAGTAGCAGACTGTTGGAATAGAGAATTCCCTACTTCTGGTCTCTGTACAGCCCCGGCCTGTGCTGGCAGGCGAGTATGGCAAGTATTATTTATTTTTTTTACATAACTCATCCCTTGGGCTTTCTTTTTTGCCTACACATCACTTTCAAGAGGACCTGCCACTTGCAAGTTTGCGTAAACTAGCTTGCAAAAAAGTTTCACTGTGTAGCCCCATTGAAGAGAGATATTCATGTTTATTGCAATTGGAGCTCAGTATGTGAAATCTCTACTTTGCAGTCCAACAGGGCATTTCTTCAGAGTGCTCTCTTGAGGTGCGCATGGATGATTGCATGTGTTTTCACTTCCTCACTCCCAGAAGCCGCCAATTATATCTTGAGATTGCTAGATCACCTACCATGACCGGCAGAGAGAACCTGCACAAACCTAGAGAAGATTCAGAAGAAAAGCCAGCTAGTCTGCAAAGAGTAAATTTCACATATGCTTCAGAGAAAAAAAACACAAATATTAATATCCCAGGGATTTTTTAGAAAGGTATTTATTTTTTTGAGAAAATCTTCCTTGTGACTAGTAACAGATCTGTGCAACCACATGTTCACCTGTCACCTTTAAAGGGGTGGTCTACTTTAAGGAAATGGCTCACAAACTGTAAAATACATTAAATAAACTTAGCTTGTACTCACCTTGAATGCTGCACCTGCTCCTTACAGCTGCATTAGCCCCGGTGTTTTGACTACAGTGGTGACATCATCAACAGTGCTTGTTACCACTCTAGACGGTCATTGAGCTCAGCAGGTCGTGCACCAAGGAAAACAGTGCACAACATTGTGTGTAGTGTACGAGCTGCTGTGCTCACTGAATGGCTAAAGCAGGAATGTGCGCTGTTGATGTGATGTCACCACTGTAGAAAAACCACCAAGATTGGAACACTGGATAGAAATAGGCGCTGCACCCAGGAAAGGAGAGTGCCTGCTGAGTGGACAACCCTGTTAAGAAAAGACTTTGTACCGACACTGCAAATATTATGTAGTAGCCATTATAAGATGTGCCTAGAGAGAATCAGCAGACTACAGGTCATGACAGTGCCAGGAGGTGCCCAGGGAGAATTAACAAACTACAGGTAGTGACAGTGCCAGGAGGTGCCCAGGGAGAATTAACAAACTACAGGTAGTGACAGTGCCAAGAGGTGCCCAGGGAGAATTAACAAACTACAGGTAGTGACAGTGCCAGGAGGTGCCCAGGGAGAATTAACAAACTACAGGTAGTGACAGTGCCAAGAGGTGCCCAGGGAGAATTAACAAACTACAGGTAGTGACAGTGCCAGGAGGTGCCCAGGGAGAATTAACAAACTACAGGTAGTGACAGTGCCAAGAGGTGCCCAGGGAGAATTAACAAACTACAGGTAGTGACAGTGCCAGGAGGTGCCCAGGGAGAATTAACAAACTATAGGTAGTGACAGTGCCAAGAGGTGCCCAGGGAGAATTAACAAACTATAGGTAGTGACAGTGCCAAGAGGTGCCCAGGGAGAATTAAACTACAGGTAGTGACAGTGCTAGGAGGTGCCCAGGGAGAACCAGTAAACTACAGGTAGTGACAGTGCCAGGAAGTGCCCAGGGAGAACCAGTAAACTACAGGTAGTGACAGTGCCAGGAAGTGCCCAGGGAGAACCAGTAAACTACAGGTAGTGACAGTGCCAGGAAGTGCCCAGGGAGAACCAGTAAACTACAGGTAGTGACAGTGCCAGGAAGTGCCCAGGGAGAACCAGTAAACTACAGGTAGTGACAGTGCCAGGAAGTGCCCAGGGAGAACCTGCAAACTACAGGTAGTGACAGTGCCAGGAGGTGCCCAGGAAGAACCAGCAAACTACAGGTAGTGACAGTGCCAGGAGGTGCCCAGGAAGAACCAGCAAACTACAGGTAGTGACAGTGCCAGGAGGTGCCCAGGGAGAATTAACAAACTACAGGTAGTGACAGTGCCAAGAGGTGCCCAGGGAGAATTAACAAACTACAGGTAGTGACAGTGCCAGGAGGTGCCCAGGGAGAAGCAGCAAACTACAGGTAGTGACAGTGCCAGGAGGTGCCCAGGGAGAATTAACAAACTACAGGTAGTGACAGTGCCAAGAGGTGCCCAGGGAGAATTAACAAACTACAGGTAGTGACAGTGCCAGGAGGTGCCCAGGAAGAACCAGCAAACTACAGGTAGTGACAGTGCCAGGAGGTGCCCAGGGAGAATTAACAAACTACAGGTAGTGACAGTGCCAAGAGGTGCCCAGGGAGAATTAACAATCTACAGGTAGTGACAGTGCCAGGAGGTGCCCAAGGAGAACAACAATCTACAGGTAGTGTGAATGCCAGAGAGGTGCCCAGGGAGAAGCAGTACATCTATAGTGACATGTCCTGCAGCCAGGAGATGACTCCCTACAGAGGGTGTGCCCACTATGTGCCAGCCTGTTCTCACATTATAACGTGCGGGTAACAGATATGATCGCTGTGGTAAGGTCATCCCTCACCAGGCCGCGGTACCCACCAGTGTCAGGGCCGCCCGGGTGGCCTGCAGCTTCCTCTTACTGACCGCCTTGATCGTCGCCCTCACAAGCGAGGTGGACATGTTGCCGTTTTCGCCCTCTCCCCCATGAACCGGACGAGTCAGCTCCCTGCAATAACAGACTCAACAAGCAAGGAGGAGATGGCTCCGCCCACCAACGTCTAGCTGATTGGACGAAGGTTGTGTATCCGGCGGTGAGCCGACACTGCGCCTGCGCGGCCATCAGTAGGCGGAGCTTGTTGTCCTTGTTGTTACACAATTCGCTGGGGGTAATTGAAAGCTGTCAGTGTTGTACCAGAGCCTAAAATAAAGCTGACCATACACCGGAGAACGGCAGCTAACATGGCATGGTTTAAGCGATCATTTACAAGATTCCAAGGGTTAAAAATAATGACAGCTTCTCTGGCATCGTATACAGGGGACAGCTGGGACGTCATAACTATAGTACACATTAACGCTGCAGCCAATCACTCAGCGGATCTGATGCTATATTGCATTGTTGTGTGAAATCCCCGGATGTTTAATATAGTCATACCTTTTTCCTTGTAGATGTGTGAGAGTGCCCTGGGGCGGCAGGGTGAGGGTGGCCTGGGGCGGCAGGGTGAGGGTGGCCTGGGGCGGCAGGGTGAGGGTGGCCTGGGGCGGCAGGGTGAGAGTGCGCTGGGGCGGCAGGGTGAGGGTGGCCTGGGGCGGCAGGGTGAGGGTGGCCTGGGGCGGCAGGGTGAGAGTGCCCTGGGGCGGCAGGGTGAGGGTGCCCTGGGGCGGCAGGGTGAGGGTGGGCCTGGGGCGGCAGGGTGAGGGTGGCCTGGGGCGGCAGGGTGAGAGTGCGCTGGGGCGGCAGGGTGAGGGTGGCCTGGGGCGGCAGGGTGAGGGTGGCCTGGGGCGGCAGGGTGAGAGTGCCCTGGGGCGGCAGGGTGAGGGTGGCCTGGGGCGGCAGGGTGAGGGTGGCCTGGGGCGGCAGGTGACGGCTGAGTAATAATAATAATAATAAATATATAGCACCAACATATTCCGCAGTGTGGCGCCCTGCTCACACAGGTAACCACAGATCTCCCTAATGCACAGCAGGGTTTCCACAGCAGGTACCTACTACATACAACACCTTCCACCCCGACACAGTAGGGGGAGCTCCACTTGCTGCCCTTAGACTAGATCCCCTATAAATACTGCTGCTGGGGGAGGAGTTAGTCAGAGAGTGCAGACGCTAGGAGAGCTGCAAAGACATCCTGGTGGTCGGTGCTGCGATTAGGCCCGAACCAGTGACCCTGAGTGGCCCTTCTACATCCCGCAAGCCTGAGTGAGACTGAGGGCTAGGAGCAGAGAACGCAAAGGGAGCAAGGAACTTGAGGGAGTTCATCCCAGGAGAAACACCGGATATTGGGGATCCGCACCTATAGGACCACAGTAAATCCTGTTGCACCGTGGATGCCTCGGCTACCCGGTTTGTCCCTCCTGTGAGTCAAGAGAGGGAGCCAGACACAGCAGGGCAGAGCAGCAGTGATCAGGAGAAGGTATCCCGGAGACCGCACATGAGGAGAGGAAGACACTACAGTCAGGAAGAGAGAGGCTGCAAGCATGCTGTGCTTCAGGCAAACACTACAGAACAGCGGAAGCCTTATACCCACTGTGCAACCTGTCTACCCGTCAGTGCCCTGGATCGTTTTACCTGTTCAACAACAGTAAAAGGTAAAAGAGACTTTCTTGTGTGTGTGTATCCTTCCTTTCCACTCCCAGTATCCTCCATAGACTGTTCCAACTCTCACTATACAACCCCAGCTCCACTCCAACCTGTCCCTCCTCACTACGCTGCCCCGAAGGTCCCAGTGTGGCGCCCTGCCAACACAGGTAACCACAGATCTCTCTAATGCACAGCTGGGTTTCCACAGCAGGTACTTACTACGAACAACACCTTCCACCCCGGCACAGTAGGGGGAGCCCAACTTGCTGCCCTTAGGCAAGATCCCCTATATATACTGCTGCTGGGGAGGAGCTAGTCAGAATGTGTGCAGACACTAGAAGAGCTGCAGGAAAGTCCTGGTGGGACTGAAGGCAGGGAGCTTAGAGAAGAAACAGAAGCAAGTGACAGGTAGCTCGAGTTGTGAGTTCGTTCCAGAGAAGCCGGATATTGGGGATCCGCATCGGTGGGAGAACTACAGGCCCACAGAAAACCCTTTGGCACCGAGGAAGCTTCAGCTTCCCAGTCTCCTGAGAGAGTCAAAGAGAAGGATCCAGGAACAGCAGGACACTGCAGTGCCCATAGAAGGTCGTCTCAAAGACCGCACAGGAGAAGGAGATACAGAGAAAGGAAAAGAGTGGAGCAAGTCAGGATATAATAGACTGTGCTTCAGCAAACCTTACAGAGTAAGGAGGCCTTATAGCTGTGGGAGCCCACTGTGCAGCCCGGTCACCCGTCAGTGCCCTGGATAATTTACCTGAATAATACCGGTAAAAAAAAAAGGTAAAGAGACTTCTGTGTGTGTGAATCCTTTCTCTCACCCACTGTGCCCCTCTACAGACTATTCCTACTCTCCCTCCACCATCTCAGCTCTGCTACAACCTGTTCACCTCACTACGCTGCCCCGGAGGTCCCTGCCGCAATCCCACCGACCTCCGGAGGACTGTAGCGGCGCTGGTGATCCCTCACCAGATACTGCAGGTGGCTTCACAACTAGTTGAGTGAATGATGTTGCTTTTAAATTTTTTTATATGAGCACTAAATAAAGGAATATCCATTTTGAAGAAATATGGACCCAGTGTGCTGAATTTTCTTTGAGATTTGTCTATGGCTTCACGACTAACTTGTACATAATCCCTGTAAATACCCTTTTCAAGAGCATCGCTCCCCAGGACACGGGATCAGGCGCAGCCGCCATTCCCCGTGACAAAGTTAACCCCCTCACTGCCGCCTGATACCCGAGTACCCCATTCCCTGGGGTGCAACACGCCTCTTTCTGGCGTCACAAACAGGATCCTGTGCCCGGTATTACCGGGTACTGTGTGCCGTTTATTGACTGTAACGTGTGACTGTTAAGTTCCTCCGCCAGTACTGTGCCGAAGACCAGGAAGAAAAGGGGCGTGCCAGTCTGCAGAGCGCGAAACTTAAACCTGCCCCTCACTCAGCCGAGCATTCCCGAGCGCTGCGGTCCGGAAACTCCCGAACTGTTTAACCCTTCAACGGCTGGCTGTAATTCACTAGGGGGGCCTCCAACATGTCGGCCTTCTCCAGCGACGACGAGGCTGCGTACGCTGACCCCCAGAATTACCCCGGACACTCAATGGCTGCCTCCGGTAGCACTGCCAGCACCCCCAGCGCTCCGGGTACAGTCACCCCGATAATGCCCATGTCATTTCCATACATCCCGGGGACCGAGTGGTTGCCCCAGTATGATGGCCACCCTGATACACTGGATGAGTTCAGGCGAAAGATCGAAGGCGTCCTGGCCATGTATGCTATGACCGGCCAACAACACGCTACGATGGTACTCAGACAGTTAACTGGTGCAGCAGAAAAAGAAAGTGTGTCCTGGTCTGTTGCTGAACGCAGATCAGCCCCTGCTCTATTTGATAAACTGAGAGCTACCTTTGAGGAGTGCAATGAGGCTGATATATGCATGAGATGACATCAGAGCTTATGCCTGGCATCTGGAAAGAGCACTGCGTGCCCTTATACATGTCAGCCCTGCCAGTGCACAAGATGAGAACAAGCTCCTCATTGAACAGTTCACATGGGGCCTGCTATCCCCTGAGGACAGTAAAAATGTACACTGGTGGTCATTAAGCAATCCCGATGCAGATTTTAACACATTGAAAGTGTCACCTAGGCCACGGCTCAGGCGCTGCCACCCGTGACATCCCCATGAGAACACCCACTGAGCCGGATACCCGAGTACCCTAGGGCTCGACATTTACACCAAGAACTAGACTTCTCAAAGTATTCCAAAATGCATAGTCTTACGTCCAGAGTATGAAACAACAACTCTCCCTGGGTTTTTGAGTTATTGCAAAAAGATGATAGAACCATTTCCTAGCTACTATGGAACTTGAAATGTACTTTTGGATAAAAGAGTGGTCTGGTTTTAAAATTATCCCATCATCTAAGATGGTTGTGAATGGAGGATTAATTGAGATGGACTGCAGCTCACGTACATACCAGGCTGAGGTTGAAGCTACAGGAAGTATCGTTTTGAGGGTAAGGTTTTGTTTTTTCTTCTCAAAATTTAACCTAGTGGCTCAATAGAGCATCAAAACCAAATTTAAGTCCCAAGGAGCCATTTAGGACTATTCAATAATCGTGAAGCAAGAGTGGACCTAATAAATCTATGGACCCAGGGGTGGTCTGCAATCTTTATCGAAGAGGGCTTCTAATGCAAATATCTGCACTTTTAACATACTTGTCGAGAAGCCCTTTTCCAACCCCTTTTGCAGGAACTTTAACACCACCAAAAGTGGGACCTGCTGACACTGGAAACTTAATGCCCAACCTGAAAACTCAAGGAATTTATCCCAGACCAAAGAAGATTTAATAGATGTAATCTTTTTCCTACTCATTAACAGGGTAGACACTAGGTTCCCTGGTTGACAACAATCCCCTCTCAGGGGCCATGCCGTGAGATGTAGACTATGCACTCAAGGGTGAAGGACTGGCCCCTGAGACAGGAGATTGGGCACCTCAGGAAGAATCCATGGGTCCAAGGTTGACAAATTTCTCAGGTGTGTGAACAAGACCCTCTTTGACCAAAAGGGAGCGATTAGAATAACTCAGAGGAAGGAAGGGAGTTTTGAGGGGAAGGGGAGAGGCAAGACCAAACCACCAGTCCAACAGGAGTGCATCTATACAGTCAGCAAAAAAAAAAAAAAAAAAAAAACCTAAGTCCCAGAGAAAGTCTGATCTACCCGACTGTTTTGCCTGGTCGCACAAGAGGTCCATTTCTGGTACCCCCCATTTTACACAGAGCTGATCGAAAAAGTTCCGATTTAGGGACCACTCCCCCTGACATACCGTACGTCAACTCAAGAAATCTGCAACTATATTTTCTGAGACTTTCAAATGACGACCTGTGAGAGACAGACGATTTTGCTCCACAGTGGCAAACAGTGTTCTTGCTTTGGACACCAAGCGTTATGATCTGGTGCCCCCCTGATAGTCATTTACACAAGTGTTATGTGAGCTGACAGAAATACTGCATGTCTGCCTATAATGTGTGAAGGTACCTTCACACACAGCAATATTGCTGGGCAATTTCACTGGCAATTTGCTGGTTGCAGTGAAATCACGGACACATTGTTCCATTTGTACACGGCAACAAAATAGAACAATGTGTCCATGATTTCACTGCAACCAGCAAATTGCCAGTGAAATTGCCCAGCAATATTGCTGTGTGTGAAGGTACCTTTATGGAGAAAAGAGATACAGGAGAGAGCGCTCCTGGTGTGATACCCAGTGGCCAAGTGGAGGATTAAAACAGGTGATGGGCACTCGCCTGTCAGGGTTAAACAGCTGGCATAACCCAGTGCCTGTGGTTTCTGGTGCTTAACGTGCACCGAATCTGGCTTCCAGGTTCGGGGAGAAGGCCGGTCACGTGGGTAGTCACGTGGCTGTGACATCACCGCAGGTCCCATGCTTGTCTCACGCAGGTCCTGGTAAGTTAATTACACTGCCCCACCGATTTGTGCAGCAGCCCACTGCTCACCCTTCATTAGGGCAGTGTTTCCCAACTCCAGTCCTCAAGGCACACCAACAGGTCATGTTTTCAGGATTTCCTTATCATTAGACTTATGATGGAATTATCCCCTGTGCAAGTGATTAAATTATCACCTATGCAATCCTAAGGAAATGCTGAAAACATGAACTGTTGGTGTGCCTTGAGGACTGGAGTTGGGAAACACTGCATTAGGGGACCTGTTGAAGGCGGAGCTTTCTGCTGAAAAACGTTGTGAGGACCTAAGTAAAAGGAAGTAACATTTCTTACTACCAGTGTCCTACCTCTGTCTGAGCGCTCCTTTCTTACAGCTGCTTCATTCTCTCCTTGCTGTAATGTGTAATGGGTGCAAAACCCCCTGGTCAGCCCTTGTGACTGCCGTCCAGTCTTTTAGATTTGAAGACCCATCTGTCAGCTCTAACTTCCCATTGGGAGGGCATCCATGGTGACTATCACCAGATCTGAGATGGACCAAGGAACTCCTTTTCTCAGGTTGCCTCCACCATCCACCAATTTTGAGTCCCGGACTATTGCAGACAATCGGAACTTTGTGTTTAGACTTCTGTCCCCCTGTCTGGACTGATGTGTTCAAATCCACAATCAGGATCTGCTTCTGCAAATCCCATCGGATGGCCAGGATGTTGGCTGTTAGAGACCCTTACAAGGATATGACAGCTCTTAAGGTTATGTTTTTCAGCTTTTAAGCCTCCTTTACCATTTAAATAATGTTCACAATCTTTTATTCTGAAAGCAGAGAAAAATGATTGAAAAACATTTGAACTTGCAATGGATATATTCTTGACTTGTCTAGGTTTACGAGCTATCACACATTTGTAAGTATGGAGAGGACTTAATCTATGGCTGGCACGCAGTGGGTTCTCGTTTCTCCCATTATGAGGAAGTCGACCAGATAAGAAAACATCTTGGTAATCTCTTAAGGTACGAAGTAATTTTTCCCATGATTTTTGTAAAGACCCTTGGTGCTAAAGAGATGCCAAAGAGGAGGCATTGATATTGAAGGTGTACCAGGGTGCCGATGAGTTCCACTGCCAGCATGAGAAATTTCTGATGCTCTTTGTGGATGGGGAGTTGGTAATGGGCATCTTTAAAAATAGATTACTCCCATAAAGCATGCTGGAAAAGGGAATCTGACTGTAGACATTAAGGTTTCCATCTTGAACCTTTCCACTGTAATAAATTGATTTAAATGTTTTAAGTTGAAAATTGTTCAGAAAGACCCATCTGGTTTCCGAATGAGAAAGATTGCTATAAAAACCTTCTTTCTGAAGATGGAACATGAGTCCGAACCCCTTTTTCCAGCAAAGCTGACACTTCCTGCTGAATGTGAGCTCATTTTCCTGGTATCGTTTGAGACACCAACATCTGATGGGGAAGGAAGGGGGGGGAGGATAGAAAAATTTTGTAATTTAACAACCTGAGGCTGCCTTCAGATTTGCAGATGCCTCCGCAGCGTTTTGCGGAGGCATCTGCAAGCATCTGCATGCAGACGGCAGCCCCTATGTTTATAATGGAGCGCATGGCGGTCTGCAGATGCTTGCAGACCGCCGTGCGCACCCATTCACTCCTATATGTGATCTGTACGCAGGCAGATGCCTGCGTACAGATCACACACTCTCGTCCGCACCAGGGACGCAACATGTCAGCATCTGCAGACCGCCGTGCGCTCCATTATAAACAAAGGGGCTGCCGTCTGCATGCAGATGCTTGCAGATGCCTCCGCAAAACGCTGCGGAGGCATCTGCAAATCTGAAGCCAGCCTGAGAAAGGGAATTTACCACCCATTGGGAGGCTGGCAGTGAGGCCTAATGAGAGGCAAACTGTTGCAAAAACTTCCTACAGGTGTTTGGCATCATTGACACTGACTTTCCTTTGTAGTTGGGTTTGTTAAATAGAAATCCACTAGGGTACCTTTACACGCGGCAACTTTTGGCGGCGATAGGAGGCAATCTAATGTGCGCATGCACATTTTTCACGGTTGCCTCAGATCGCCGAAGGCGCTTTTACACATCGCAATTTCGCCCTCAACCTAAGGCGACGTGTTGCACTGGAAGTTGCCACATCATCAGCCGGAAACATCCAGTAGACTCCAGTCGCCGCTTCACACGCCACAATCCCCAAAGGAATGTGGGTGTGCATGGTTAGGGCCGCAAGAACATAGGCGTGACAGACTGGTGTATTCCGCGCCCCAAACACGCTGATTTGACAACGCAATAGCGTCATGATTGGCCAGCCTGCGCAGGAAGGCTGGCTAATACATGACGCCATTGTGTGGTGTGAATGGACAGCTGTTCAAATATGCCACAGTGTCAAGTGACAGTCAATGGAGACAGTAGGCACCACTATTCATCGCTGACGGGGCGTGGTCCGCAGCACGATGTGGCACACCTCCGAGAAATCAATAGGCGACGCAGATTACATTCCTATCGGCCGTTCACACGGCAAAAGCCGGGAATGTCGCCTTCACGATTGCCTCTGATTTTGGAGCAGTGCTGTGAAATCGTAACCAGGCGCAACCTTTTTTACCGCTGCCAAATTCCCCGATTACATGCCGCAATTGCAAGGCAATTTCATGGCGATGGGGCAACAGATTGCCGGTCAGATTCCTCGCTGCAGTTGCGGCGTGTAAAGGTATCCCTAATGGTACCTTTACACACCGCTACAGAAGGTTGAAAACAACCGGGTTACGGAGACAAATGTATCTTGCGCCGTCAAATGAACCCGAAGTAGCGGCGTGTAAACTAGCTTGTTGTTACCTGTCACTTTCGGCACCTGTTTCAGAGCAGTGCTCTAAAACAGATTGATTTCAACCCGATGGTAGCGGCGTCTAAATATGGTACGGTAAGGTTTTTTCGCCACCTTGTTAACTCCCCGGGGCGTGACACAGCCTCCGGAAAAACGCCCCCCCTTCAGCGATCATTGGTGGAAGCTCCTGCGTTGCGATTGGTTGTCGCTGCATAGGGCAGCATATTTAAGGAGCTGACCAGTCACACTACACATTTGCTATAGCGTCATGTATTAGCCAGCCTTCCTGCGCTGGCTGGCCAATCATGATGCTATTGCTTTGTCCAATCATCGTACGAGTGTCTCGTAATTCACAACTCTGGCACGCCTGTGTGTTGTCTCTGCTGCACCAGGCCCTCCCAGATTACCTTCTGTCACGGCGTGTAAATGAGGGACGTTGCTCTACAGACGGTAACTTGAGGCACCCGGCGGTGCCTCCAGGGATAGATTAAACCTTCTGTAGAGCACCTTGTAGCGGCGCGTAAAGGCGGTATCGGGTACAGTTTGCAACCGTTTGTACGTGCTCGTGCACGTGAAGCACCCGGTTGTTTCTAACCTTCTGTAGCGGCGTGTAAAGGTACTTCACACACTGCAACATCGCTAGAGATATCGTTGAAACGTCACAGGTTTTGTGACATAACAGCGGCCTGTCCAGCGATGTTGCAGTGTGCGACACGTATCAGCGATCAGGCCCCTGCTGCAAGGTCGCTGATTGCTACAAATCGTTCAGGACCATTTTTTTGGTCCTTTGTCACACACAGCGATGCGTGCTGACCAGCGGGAGACAGAGACACCAACGATCAGAGACCTCCCAGCCAATGCCCAGTGCTGCACATTAGAGGTTTACCCTGGTTACCAGTGCAGAGCACCAGGTAACTAAGCAGCGTGCTGCTTAATTACCCAGTGTTTACCCTGGTTACCAGCGATGCCGCTGCTGACTGGTCGCTGGTGAGTCTGCTTCTTTGACAGCTCACCAGCGACTGTATAGAGACTTTCCAGCGATCCCGGCCAGGTCGGATCCCTGGAGAGTCTCAGCGTGTAAAGGGACCTTTATCTTGGCCTCTATTACTATGCTAACTATGACCCCCCTCTAGATGAATCCCTTCACTGGTTACCTCTTCCTCTCCTATTCGATGAGGAATAGAAGGAACCTCTAAACTGGGGAGTGGAAGGACAAGGGAAATTCTTTTTGTCTGCCGCCTTCTCAAGCAGTTTATCTAGGGCAGAACCGAAGAGCTCTGAGCAGAAGAGGGCCACCAGCTTAATACTATCCCCCAAGATGTCTGCAAGAAAACTGTCTGACTTCTGCATAGCAGGCAATGCATCCAGGAGCTGTTCTCTATGCAATTTCTCTTTAATCTGGGACTCAAGATCCTGCAGCCATTTCATCAATGACCTCGCAGTGCTAATGGCAGCTATGCCTTGTTTAGGCTATGTTCACACATAGCATATTTTGCTGTGTATTGCGCTTTTTCCTGCGTTTTCTGCCTTTTTCGCTGCGCTTTTTTACGCTGTGTTTTTTTGTAGTGAAACACAATTCTGGATATGCAGCCCAGCAAAACCTATGGGTTTTGCTAATATCCACTCACATACTGCATATTCCTGCTTTTTTTAATGTGCGCTTTCACTGCAAAAACGCACGCATAAAAAGAATAGACATGTCAATTCTTCCTGCGTATTTTCCCTGCGCTTTCCCATTGCCCACACATGATAAAATTGGCTCTGGAGAAGTGCAGAAAAAAAAAATCTCAGTGTGTGAAAGGAGCTGCGTTTTCCACAAATACGTGCATAAAAAAGAGACGCAGTGTGTGAACGTAGCCTTAAACAACAATGCTGCAGCTTCCCAAGCACCTCTATGGTAATCATTAGCTCTACAAGTCCCTTTGGATAATAGTGAACCCAAATCCTCAGCCACATCAATTTTTGGGGATTTCTCCCAAGGTTGGGAGACATCCTTGGCAAAACACGTATTTCCTCTTAAGTACTTGTAGCTTAAAGGACCCTACAAGCTCCAGCCTGTACCCGGACCACAGACGCATTAGGAACCTGACTGCCTCCTTGCCCTCACCAGTCCCATCGATCCTCAGGTAATCTCAAATAGGTGTAGCCTCCTAGGAACAGGAAACCACGCTGAGGGCTGGAGAGAGGGGTCCGACCCTTTAAACGTCAGTAGGTTTCCTGTTCCCAGGCAGATATCCTCCCTCACGTACGGTGTGGTCATGGTGAGAGGGAAAATTGTAATTCTAGATAATCAAAAAATAATTTTCAGCAGAAACACAAATTTTTATGCCTATTACAAAACTGAGCGACAGGCCAGATGCCAACCACTGTTCCATTTACTCTGTACAGGTCTGCTGGAAAAATCAGAGCACAGCACCAAGGGAATGAGCAGAACGGCTGTTGAGCAGGTGCAGAGCCACCACATTCTCATGGGGATAAAAAAAGAGAATTTTGTTTACGTACCGTAAATTCTTTTTTCTTGAATCATCAATGGGAGACCCAGACAATGGGGTTTAGGGCACTGCCCTCCGGAGGCCACACTAGGTACTACAAGAACTGTAGACACCGCCCCCTCCGCTTATAAACCCCTACCGCAGGGAACATCCTCAGTTTGGTCCATAAGCTGCGAGGAGACAACAGAAAACCACACCCGAAACCTCGGGAAGACACCGTGAACAGACGGGTCAACAACCCGGATAAACTGCCCCAACAGGGGACAGATCAGCCGTAACATACAACGGAACACTGGGTGGGTGCTGGGTCTCCCATTGATGATTCAAGAAAAAAGAATTTACGGTACGTAAACAAAATTCTCTTTTTTCTGATCATCATAATGGGAGACCCAGACAATGGGGATGTCCTAAAGCAATACCCCAGGGCGGGAAAAAGTTCCTCAAAAGACGTTTGCATACGCGGTCCCCGTCAAAGGTGGGCAACCGCCGCCTGGAGGACCCGCCTGCCCAAACTTGCATCCGCAGAGGCATGGGCATGCACCATATAATGCTTAGAGAAGGTGTGCAGGCTAGACCAAGTGGCCGCCTGACACACCTGCAGAGCAGAGGCGCGATGTCGCAAGGCCCAGGAGGCACCGACAGCTCTTGTCGAGTGTGCCTTCAAGCCTACCGGGAGAGGCAAACCAGAAGACCGGTAAGCCTCTTGAATGGGTGCCTTGATCCATCTGGCCAAGGTAGATTTTGACGCCGCTGACCCCTTACAGCGACCTGCCGTAAGTACGAACAAAGAGTCCGAACTCCGGAAGGAGGCAGTTCTGGACACATAAATGCGTACAGCCCGTACGAGGTCCAGAGTATGGAGGTCGCGTTCAATCTGATGAACAGGAGCGGGACAAAATGATGGGAGCACAATCTCCTGGTTCAAATGAAAAGTGGAAACCACTTTTGGCAGGAATTCCGCCCGCGGGCGTAACACCACTTTGTCTTGGTGAACCACCAGAAAGGGTGACTTGCACGATAGTGCCGCCAGTTCAGAGACCCGTCTCAGGGACGTAATAGCCACCAGAAAAGCCACTTTCTGTGACAAGTAAGAAAGAGAGACTTCTCTCAATGGCTCAAAAGGTGGTTTCTGCAAAGCCGCCAAGACCATGTTGAGATCCCAAGGGTCCAGAGGCCGCCTATACGGCGGAACCACTCGAGACACCCCTTGGAGAAATTGACGAACCTTTGGGAGGAGCGCCAAGCGCCTGTCGAACAATACAGACAGCGCTGATACCTGACCCTTCAGAGAACTGAGGGAAAGGCCCAACTCCAAACCTGACTGCAAAAAAGCCAACAGGGTCGGGATCGACAAGGGCCAAGGTACATGTCCCCCAGAGGAGCACCAGGCGAAAAAGACTTTCCACGTTCTGTGGTAAATCTTCCGTGACGTGGGCCGTCTAGCTCTGTTCATGGTGGAAACAACCGCAGGAGAGAAACCCCTGGATGTTAAGAGCCAGGCCTCAAGAGCCATGCAGTCAATCTGAGGGCCCTGGAATTGGGGCGGAAGAAGGGGCCCTGCGCGAGAAGATCTGCGCGGTCTGGAAGAGCCCACCGGTGTCCGCCGGACAGTTGCCACAGATCCGGATACCAGGACCTCCTCGGCCAATCCGGAGCCACTAGAATGGCTGTGTGACATTCCGTCTTGATTTTCCACAGGACCTTGGGCATCAGCGCCAGGGGCGGGAAAACATATGGCAGGCGAAAATCTGACCAACTCAGGACTAGAGCATCTGCCCCCAGAGACTGAGGGTCCCACGATCTCGCCATGTATTGTGGCACCTGATGATTCAGCCGGGAGGCCATCAGATCCACATCCGGGGTCCCCCATCTGATGCAGATGTCCCGGAAGACGTCCGGATGGAGAGACCATTCTCCGGCGTCCATCCCCTGTCGGCTCAGGTAATCTGCCTCCCAATTCTCGACACCTGGGATGTAGACTGCGGAAATCAAGCAGTTGTTGGCTTCCACCCATGATAGAATGCGGTGGACTTCCGCTAGAGCCTGTGCACTCCTGGTTCCTCCTTGGTGATTTATATAGGCGACAGTCGTCGCATTGTCGGACTGAACCCGAATTGGTTGTCCGGATAGGAACACCCGAAAGGCCAGGAGAGCCAGATAGACCGCCCTGAGCTCCAGCACGTTGATCTGCAACGTCGTCTCTGCACGTGTCCAGAGACCTTGAGCTCTGTGGTGTAAAAACACCGCGCCCCAGCCCTTCAGGCTGGCGTCGGTGGTCACCACTAACCACGATGGCTTCAGGAAGGATCGTCCCTTTGATAAGTGACTCGGCTGAAGCCACCACTGCAGAGCATCCCTGGTCGGCTGGGAGAGGACCACCAGCTGATTCAGAGAGGACGTCCTCTTGTCCCACCTCTGGAGGATTTCCAGTTGCAGAGGACGGAGGCGAAACTGTGCGAAGGGCACCGCCTCTATTGCTGCCACCATGCGTCCCACCATCTTCATCAATACCCGTAGGGATGAATGAGGCGATTCGAGGAGATCGCGTACTCCCGACTGGATGGCCAGTTGTTTGGCTCGTGGTAGGGACACTAGAGCAGAGTCCGTGTGGAATTCCATGCCCAGGTACGTCAGTGACTGGGTTGGAACCAGGGTGGACTTCTGGATGTTGAGAAGCCACCCGAACTGCTCCAGAGACTGCATGGTCGCCTGCAGGCTTCGCTGACACAGGTGTTCCGATGGCGCTCTGACCAGTAGGTCGTCCAAATAAGGAATGACGGCGTGTCCCTGCGCATGCAGTAAGGCCATCATTGATGCCATCACTTTCGTGAACACCCGGGGAGCCGAGGCCAACCCGAAGGGCAGCGCCACGAATTGGAAGTGCTCCTCCCCCACCGCGAATCTCAACCATCGTTGATGAGACGGTGCAATGGGTATGTGAAGGTAAGCGTCGCGAATGTCTATGGACGCCAGGAAGTCGCCCTGCGACACAGCCGCGATCACGGAGCGCAGGGATTCCATGCGGAACTTCCGAACCAACACATGGCGGTTGAACAGCTTGAGGTCCAGAACCGGGCGGAAGGAGCCGTCCTTCTTCGGACGATAAAGAGGTTGGAGTAGAAACCCCTGAACCTCTCCCCAGTGGGCACTGGGACCACCACTCCGTCTCTGCGGAGTCCCTCCAAGACCAGATAAAAAGCCTGAGCCTTTTCTGGAGATGGGACAGACCGATGGAATCGGTGTGTGGGTTGTGACGACAGCTCTATCCTGTATCCTCTGGAGACTACGTCTCGAACCCACTGATCTTGGATGTGGAGTCGCCATTTGTCTTGAAATTGAGACAGGCGACCTCCAACCTGTGGGGAGGCAGGAAGAGAGAGCGAGTCATGCTGAGGTGGGCTTGGGAGCGGCAGCTGTTGTACCTGCCGACTTCTTCTGGCGACTCTTGGGGCGCCATTGCTGAGAGGGCTTGGCCCCACGGTCCGCACGAGCGGAAGACGCTGACGGCTGTGAGCTGGTACGAAAGGACCACTGTTTAGGGTTCCTTTTCACAGTATACCTAGGTTTAGGTCTGTTCTGTGGGATCTTGGACTCCGTAGAGTCTTTGATCAACTTGTCCAGCTCGGCACCAAACAGCCTGTCACCAGAGAAAGGAAGATTCTGCAGAATCTTCTTTGACGTGGCATCTGAGTCCCATAGACGCAGCCACAACAATCTGCGGATCGCTATCGCATTGGCCGAAGCCACAGCCGAGCGAGTGGCAGTCTCCAGGGACGTCGTCCTAGCATAATCTGCATAGGCCTTTGCCCTCTCTGTAAGTGCCAGGACTTCAGAGTTAAAACCTGCCAGGTCAGCAATCCCATCCAGACAGGATGTGATCGCCTGCAGAGTCCAGACCGCAGCAAAACTCGGGGCAAATGAAGACCCCACAGCCTCATAAGACGACTTGGCGAGTTGTTCGACCTGTCTGTCTGTCGCATCCTTCAGTGAGGAGCTATCAGAGGCAGAGAATAGGGAGCGTGCAGCAATCCTGGTCATGGAAGCGTCCACTTTCGGGGACTGCGACCACTCCTGAAGCACCTCCTGAGGAAAGGGAAAGCGGTTGTCCTTGGATTTGCGGACATAACGCCGTCCAGGGTGTACCCTGGGAGCTCTAACCACCCTTTCAAAATTAGTGTGGTCCAAAAAGGAACCACACGGTCTAGCCTCAGGTCGTAACCACTGGTAGACCTCCTTCGGGTGAACGGCTGTCTCCTGAGGGGGTAACCCGAGACGTAAAGTCTCGTTGATGGAAGACACCAGATCCTCCACCCCTTCAGCTGGTTCAGACACCGACCCGAGAGTTGAACCCCCATCATCCTCGTCACCGTCAGAGTGACGCTCCTCCTCAGAGAGGATCTGGAGCTCGGGTGAATCATCACGGCGAGCCCGCTTAAGGGGTCTCACGGTGGAAGATGGAGACACCCGGGGGTAGCTTGAAGGAGTAGCTGGAGCATCCAGTCTCCTTGTTAGTGCCTCCAGGGATTGCGACATGGAGGACAATTGGGACAACAGAGAGGCATTAATCTCGCTTTGTTTTTCCCATGGCCCTGGGATCACTTGAACCTCAGGGTAAAGCACCGGAGCTGCTGACTCAGCAGTGACAGTCCGGGCGTCTGGGCGTCCGCAATTATTGCAGGACCCCTCCACCAGTGTCCCGTTGCATGTAGCACAGACAGGTGTGGTACTGGCTGCCTTAGCAGCACCTTTCTTCCCTGAGGACATACCCACGGTAGAGGAATATCAACACAGGAGAAACTTCACCGGAAACCGGTGGCTTACCGACCGCTGCACAGCGGTGGTGAAGGGAGCGGTGTGTGTGTGGCCTCCGCGAGGAAAGAAAACCTGGTCTCCCCTGGAGTGCAGCAGAGCAGTCTCCAACGATCCCAAGCAGGAAAGTGAGGGGAAAAGATGGCCGCCGCTGTAGAAGCAGAGGGCGGGGCCGAAACACGCGGGAAGCACACACACACGCCCATCCAGGTCACATGGGCCGCTCCACAGCTCTCCCGGCCGCCATTACAATAATGTAAGCGCCGGAGCCCGCAGCGCGGGAGGTATTAAACATAAATACCCGGGCTCACAGACAAAGTCTGAAGCCCACAGCCGCAGCCCCTGTGTCACACAGGGCGGTCAGCCAGGGTGACCCCAGCACAGGGTACACCGCCAGAACCGCGGACCCTAAGGCAACGCGCGGTCTGAGTGTCATAAACACATCAGTGTCAGACACTACCCCCAGGCACACCGGAGACACCGGAGTATCTCAGTGCCGGTCCGGTCTGTAAGCACCATATCATGGGAGGCCTCGGACGGGGGTTCAGCACCAGTCCGGTCTGTAAGCACCATTTAGGGAGGCCTCGGACTGGGCTGGCTCTAGTCCGGTCTGTAAGCACCATTTAGGGAGGCCTCGGACAGAGCTGACTCCAGTCCGGTCTGTAAGCACCATTTAGGGAGGCCTCGGACGGAGCGGAGCTGTGCAAGGCTCCTATCTCCCACTTCTCAGAGCCCCCAGGAGGGATGGGAAGGAGCACGGCAGCGTACCGGGAGACACAGTGTGCCCAGGCACTAGGCCCTCCGGTACCTCGACCTGCATGTTCCCCGAAGGTAAACAGGGAGACTGCCGGAGGTCCCTGACTGGGACCTTCTTTACCTTGTCTTCATACGCCATCACGTAAGCTGTGAGAATGCGATGAGTGCAAGCAAAGCGTGTGGTACCTCCGAGCACACTAAGTTTAAAACTGAGGATGTTCCCTGCGGTAGGGGTTTATAAGCGGAGGGGGCGGTGTCTACAGTTCTTGTAGTACCTAGTGTGGCCTCCGGAGGGCAGTGCCCTAAACCCCATTGTCTGGGTCTCCCATTATGATGATCAGAAAAGTGCACTTATCTGGTAATCAGTTTGGGTACAAGCAGTCAGACCCCTAGCAATCACCATGTTATCAGTGCACAACCCCATCAACTCTAAATCTAGTCTGCATGTACATTTTATAGCACATACTATCTGGTTGTAGCAATGCTGTTTCTTGGTAGGTGTGGTATAATGGAGTGTATGCAACACAAACACAAATACTAAAGCAAAAAGATACCTGCTTAGGTTACTGCTCCTTTGCCTGAAGTTAAGCAGCATAAAGGACGGCAGTACAGCAGGAGAAGATTGTGCTGGGCAGGGAATAGAGCTAGAAGCTAGAGCAATTATAGCCTTCAGCCTCATTTTCAAATCAAAGCATGATTTCTCAGTAAGGGAGGAATTGCCAAGTGAAAGCTTTGGTGGGATTCTCTTTGAAAGAGCTACATGCAAGCATAGTTATTTTAGGGGGGCGGGGGGGAATCCAGCTGACCAATTTCCCTTAAGGGGGCATATGCTATAGGTATCTGACAGATGAAAATCACCTTTGTTCATCAAGCCTGCCATGGTGCTTCCAATTACGTGCAAAATTCTGGACTAGTGTCAATGGCTCAGGTATGGCACAAGGTCCAAAATATATAAACACAAGAAGAGTCATTAAAACTTTCCTTCCTTTTATTATCACCATAAACCTTTTTCTCCTTAATTTTTTTTGGACATTAGCAGCAAAATTCTGGAACAACCCGCTTTTAGAGTCAAATGAATGTCATGCAGTACATCAAGAGCCGTTTCTTAGGACGATGTTGAAAGCCTTTATGAAAGAGGACCATAAAAAGGAAAGAAATGGTAATAGATTAGCATTGCATCCAATGAGATATTTACATAAAAGGACTCAAAACTGAGCTGGATACAATAATTATCTTAAAATCATGTTACAGCAGCGGTTCACAAATGGTTTAAACAATTTTTTACAAGGACTCCTGACACAATAAATATAATTTACCTCAAAAAATATTCATTTCTGTAAAAAGAAAACAAGGAATCTTCATTACATGGGCAACCAGAAATATTAATAGGTCTGCTGCAATTAAAATGGGATGTAAGGGGGCCATTCAATTCAAATTAGAATTTAATATTGTCCAACTTGGTATACGAAGTGTATATCTGAGTGGATCTTTAGTTAAAATGTTCAAATAAAATAAATTAAGAAATAGGTGCCCATAGTAAGTTTTATATTAAAACAATGTTTCTAAATTTTAAACTGCCATCTGGAATAAAAAAGGAAATATTTTCAATGTCCAATGTTTCACTGCTGCTGTTCTTGTACAAAGAAGCTTTGCTCAACGTAAACTTTGTTCCAAAAGAGAAAACTAAAAGTAGAGGCGTGTTCCTGGACGGCCTGGGGCTCCATCTCTGGCAGTGTGCTTCCACCTCTAAAATTCCTGGTGTGCCTTTTTATTAGAGGCTTTTCCCTGAGTCATGTATTTTGTGGAAAGGCTTCCTAGGGAAAGGAGAAAAAAAAATAAAATTAGAAAAAGAATTTTGTTTACGTACCGTAAATTCTTTTTTCTTGAATCATCAATGGGAGACCCAGGCAATGGGGTTTAGGGCACTGCCCTCCGGAGGCCACACTAGGTACTACAAGAACTGTAGACACCGCCCCCTCCGCTTATAAACCCCTACCGCAGGGAACATCCTCAGTTTGGTCCATAAGCTGCGAGGAGACAACAGAAAAACCACACCCGAAACCTCGGGAAGACACCGTGAACAGACGGTTCACCAACCCGGATAAACTGCCCCAACAGGGGACAGATCAACCGTAACACAACGGAACACTGGGTGGGTGCTGGGTCTCCCATTGATGATTCAAGAAAAAAGAATTTACGGTACGTAAACAAAATTCTCTTTTTTCTGATCATCATAATGGGAGACCCAGACAATGGGGATGTCCTAAAGCAATACCCCAGGGCGGGAAAAAGTTCCTCAAAAGACGTTTGCATACGCGGTCCCCGTCAAAGGTGGGCAACCGCCGCCTGGAGGACCCGCCTGCCCAAACTTGCATCCGCAGAGGCATGGGCATGCACCATATAGTGCTTAGAGAAGGTGTGCAGGCTAGACCAAGTGGCCGCCTGACACACCTGCAGAGCAGAGGCGCGATGTCGCAAGGCCCAGGAGGCACCGACAGCTCGTCGAGTGTGCCTTCAAGCCTACCGGAAGAGGCAAACCAGAAGACCGGTAAGCCTCTTGAATGGGTGCCTTGATCCATCTGGCCAAGGTTGATTTTGACGCCGCTGACCCCTTACAGCGACCTGAAGTCAGTACGAACAAGGAGTCCGAACTCCGGAAGGAGGCAGTTCTGGACACATAAATGCGTACAGCCCGTACGAGGTCCAGAGTGTGGAGGTCGCGCTCAATCTGATGAACAGGAGCGGGACAAAATGATGGGAGCACAATCTCCTGGTTCAAATGAAAAGTGGAAACCACTTTTGGCAGGAATTCCGCCCGCGGGCGCAACACCACTTTGTCTTGGTGAACCACCAGAAAGGGTGACTTGCACGATCGTGCCGCCAGTTCAGAAACCCGTCTCAGGGACGTAATAGCCACCAGAAAGGCCACTTTCTGTGACAAATAAGAAAGAGAGACTTCTCTCAATGGCTCAAAAGGTGGTTTCTGCAAAGCCGCCAAGACCATGTTGAGATCCCAAGGGTCCAGAGGTCGCCTATACGGCGGAACCACTCGAGACACCCCTTGGAGAAATTGACGAACCTTTGGGAGGAGCGCCAAGCGCCTGTCGAACAATACAGACAGCGCTGATACCTGACCCTTCAGAGAACTGAGGGAAAGGCCCAACTCCAAACCTGACTGCAAAAAAGCCAATAGGGTCGGGATCGACAAGGGCCAAGGTACATGTCCCCCAGAGGAGCACCAGGCGAAAAAGACTTTCCACGTTCTGTGGTAAATCTTCCGTGACGTGGGCCGTCTAGCTCTGTTCATGGTGGAAACAACCGCAGGAGAGAAACCCTGGATGTTAAGAGCCAGGCCTCAAGAGCCATGCAGTCAATCTGAGGGCCCTGGAATTGGGGCGGAAGAAGGGGCCCTGCGCGAGAAGATCTGCGCGGTCTGGAAGAGCCCACCGGTGTCCGCCGGACAGTTGCCACAGATCCGGATACCAGGACCTCCTCGGCCAATCCGGAGCCACTAGAATAGCTGCGTTACCTCAGGGGAAATGGTGTATCAGTGTCCGCGCTGCTGAAATCCCAAGAAAACGATCCGGAAACCATATGTAGGTTGCATCAATCATCCATTTATTCCTTTCCTACGCGTTTCAACACTGTCCTAGTGTCTTCCTCAGGGATCCCTGAGGAAGACACTAGGACAGTGTTGAAACGCGTAGGAAAGGAATAAATGGATGATTGATGCAACCTACATATGGTTTCCGGATCGTTTTCTTGGGATTTCAGCAGCGCGGACACTGATACACCATTTCCCCTGAGGTAACTTCTGGATGATTCCCACGTGCATGTGGAAGGTGGAAGTCCTGCAGCAGCTGCATTTAATGCCAAATGCTTTTACACCAGTTGTGGGTCTCACAACTGTGCTAGGTGAGTGAATTCATACCCACCGCATACATTAGTGTCACTAGTGATAGGGCACTATTGCGCCTCTTGTTCCCCCCCCTATTTTTTTACTTAGAATGGCTGCGTGACATTCTGTTTTGATTTTCCACAGGACCTTGGGCATCAGTGCCAGGGGCGGGAAAACATATGGCAGGTGAAAATCTGACCAACTCAGGACTAGAGCATCTGCCCCCAGAGACTGAGGGTCCCACGATCTCGCCATGTATTGTGGCACCTGATGATTCAGCCGGGAGGCCATCAGATCCACATCCGGGGTCCCCCATCTGATGCAGATGTCCCGGAAGACGTCCGGATGGAGAGACCATTCTCCGGCGTCCATCCCCTGTCGGCTCAGGTAATCTGCCTCCCAATTCTCGACACCTGGGATGTAGACTGCGGAAATCAAGCAGCTGTTGGCTTCCACCCATGATAGAATGCGGTGGACTTCCGCTAGAGCCTGTGCACTCCTGGTTCCTCCTTGGTGATTTATATAGGCGACAGTCGTCGCATTGTCGGACTGAACCCGAATCGGTTGTCCGGATAGGAACACCCGAAAGGCCAGGAGTGCCAGATAGACCGCCCTGAGCTCCAGCACGTTGATCTGCAACGTTGTCTCTGAACGTGTCCAGAGACCTTGAGCTCTGTGGTGTAAGAACACCGCGCCCCAGCCCTTCAGGCTGGCGTCGGTGGTCACCACTAACCATGATGGCTTCAGGAAGGATCGTCCCTTCGACAAGTGATTCGGCTGAAGCCACCACTGCAGAGCATCCCTGGTCGGCTGGGAGAGGACCACCAGCTGATTCAGAGAGGACGTCCTCTTGTCCCACCTCTGGAGGATTTCCAGTTGCAGAGGACGGAGGCGAAACTGTGCGAAGGGCACCGCCTCTATTGCTGCCACCATGCGTCCCACCAGCTTCATCAATACCGGTAGGGATGAACGAGGTGATCTGAGGAGATCGTGTACTCCTGACTGAATGGCCAGTTGTTTGGCTCGTGGTAGGGACACTAGAGCAGAGTCCGTGTGGAAGTCCATGCCCAGATACGTCAGTGACTGGGTTGGAACCAGGGTGGACTTCTGGATGTTGAGAAGCCACCCGAACTGCTCCAGAGACTGCATGGTCGCCTGCAGGCTCCGCTGACACAGGTGTTCCGATGGCGCTCTGACCAGCAGGTCGTCTAAATAAGGAATGACGGCGTGTCCCTGCGCATGCAGTAAGGCCATCATTGATGCCATCACTTTCGTGAACACCCGGGGAGCCGAGGCCAACCCGAAAGGCAGCGCCACGAATTGGAAGTGCTCTTCCCCCACTGCGAATCTCAACCATCGTTGATGAGACGGTGCAATGGGCACGTGAAGGTAAGCGTCGCGGATGTCTATGGACGCTAGGAAGTCGCCCTGCGACACAGCCGCGATCACGGAGCGCAGGGATTCCATGCGGAACTTCCGAACCAACACGTGCCGGTTGAACAGCTTGAGGTCCAGAACCGGGCGGAAGGAGCCGTCCTTCTTCGGGACGATAAAGAGGTTGGAGTAAAAACCCTTGAACCTCTCCCCAGTGGGAACTGGGACCACCACTCCGTCTCTGCGGAGTCCCTCCAACACCAGATAAAAAGCCTGAGCCTTTTCTGGAGATGGAACAGACCGATGGAATCGGTGTGTGGGTTGTGATGACAGCTCTATCCTGTATCCTCTTGAGACTACGTCTCGAACCCACTGATCTTGGATGTGGAGTCGCCATTTGTCTTGAAATTGAGACAGGCGACCCCCAACCTGTGGGGAGGCAGGAAGAGGGAGCGAGTCATGCGGAAGTGGGTTTGGGAGCGGCAGCTGTTGTACCTGCCGACTTCTTCTGGCGATTCTTGGGACGCCACTGCTGAGAAGTTTTGGCCCCACGGTCCGCGCGAGCGGAAGACGCTGACGGCTGTGAGCTGGGACGAAAGGACCACTGTTTAGGGTTCCTTTTCACAGTATACCTAGGCTTAGGTCTGTTCTGTGGAATCTTGGACTCCGTAGAGTCTTTGATCAACTTGTCCAGCTCGGCACCAAACAGCCTGTCACCAGAGAACGGAAGATTCTGCAGAATCTTCTTTGACGTGGCATCTGAGTCCCATAGACGTAGCCACAACAATCTGCGGATCGCTATCGCATTGGCCGAAGCCACAGCTGAGCGAGTGGCAGTCTCCAGGGACGCCGTCCTGGCATAATCTGCATAGGCTTTTGCTCTCTCTGTAAGTGCCAGGACTTCAGAGTTGAAATCTGCCAGGTTAGCAATACCATCCAGACAGGATGTGATCGCCTGCAGAGTCCAGACCGCAGCAAAACTCGGGGCAAATGACGACCCCACAGCCTCATAGTTCGACCTGTCTGTCTGTCGCATCCTTCAGTGAGGAGCTATCAGAGGCAGAGAAAAGGGAGCGTGCAGCAATCCTGGTCATGGAAGCGTCCACTTTCGGGGACTGCGACCACTCCTGAAGCACCTCCTGAGGAAAGGGAAAGCGGTTGTCCTTGGATTTGCGGACATAACGCCGTCCAGGGTGTACCCTGGGAGCTCTAACCACCCTTTCAAAGTTAGTGTGGTCCAAAAAGGAACCACATGGTCTAGCCTCAGGTTGTAACCACTGATAGACCTCCTTCGGGTGAACGGCTGTCTCCTGAGGGGGTAACCCGAGGCGTAAAGTCTCGTTGATGGAGGACACCAGATCCTCCACCCCTTCAGCTGGTTCAGACACCGACCCGAGGGTTGAACCCCCATCATCCTCGTCACCGTCAGAGTGACGCTCCTCCTCAGAGAGGATCTGGAGTTCGGGCGAATCGTCACGGCGAGCCCGCTTAAGGGGTCTCACGGTGGAAGATGGAGACACCCGGGGGTAGCTTGAAGGAGTAACTGGAGCATCCAGTCTCCTTGTTAGTGCCTCCAGGGATTGCGACATGGAGGACAATTGGGACAACAGAGAAGCATTAATCTCGCTTTGTTTTTCCCATGGCCCTGGGATCACCTGAATCTCAGGGTATAGCACCGGAGCTGCTGACTCAGGAGTGACAGTCCGGGCGTCTGGACGTCCGCAATTATTGCAGGACCCCTCCACCAGTGTCCCTGTGCATGTAGCACAGACAGGTGTGGTACTGGCCGCCTTAGCAGCGCCTTTCTTCCCTGAGGACATACCCACGGTAGGGGAATATCAAACAGGAGAAAATTCACCGGAGACCGGTGGCTTACCGACCGCTGCACAGCGGTGGTGAAGGGAACGGTGTGTGTGTGGCCTCCGCGAGGAAAGAAGACCTGGTTTCCCCTGGAGTGCAGCAGAGCAGTCTCCAACGATCCCAGCAGGAAAGTGAGGGGAAAAGATGGCCGCCGCTGTAGAAGCAGAGGGCGGGGCCGAAACACGCGGGAAGCACACACACACGCCCATCCAGGTCACATGGGCCGCTCCACATCTCTCCCGGCCGCCATTACAATAATGTAAGCGCCGGGGCCCGCAGCGCGGGAGGTATAAACATAAATACCCAGGCTCACAGACAAAGTCTGAAGCTCACAGCCGCAGCCCCTGTGACACACAGGGCGGTCAGCCAGGGTGACCCCAGCACAGGGTACACCGCCAGAACCGCGGACCCGAAGGCAACGCGCGGTCTGAGTGTCATGAACACACTAGTGCCAGACACTGCCCCCAGGCACACCGGAGACACCGAAGTATCTCAGTGCCGGTCCGGTCTGTAAGCACCATATTATGGGAGGCCTCGGACGGGGGTTCAGCACCAGTCCGGTCTGTAAGCACCATTTAGGGAGGCCTCGGACTGGGCTGGCTCTAGTCCGGTCTGTAAGCACCATTTAGGGAGGCCTCGGACAGAGCTGACTCCAGTCCGGTCTATAAGCACCATTTAGGGAGGCCTCGGACGGAGCGGAGCTGTGCAAGGCTCCTATCTCCCACTTCCCAGAGCCCCCAGGGGGGATGGGAAGGAGCACGGCAGCGTACCGGGAGACACAGTGTGCCCAGGCACTAGGCCCTCCGGTACCTCGACCTGCGTGTTCCCCGAAGGTTAACAGGGAGACTGCCGGAGGTCCCTGACTGGGACCTTCTTTTACCTTGTCTTCATACGCCATCACGAAAGTTGTGAGAATGCAATGAAGTGCAAGCAAAGCGTGTGGTACCTCCGAGCACACTAAGTTTAAAACTGAGGATGTTCCCTGCGGTAGGGGTTTATAAGCGGAGGGGGCGGTGTCTACAGTTCTTGTAGTACCTAGTGTGGCCTCTGGAGGGCAGTGCCCTAAACCCCATTGTCTGGGTCTCCCATTATGATGATCAGAAAATGGACTTTTTTTGTTAAATAATGAAAAACAACATGCAGAACAACAGTCCACCGTTTGGTTAGGCTGCATTAGTTTACAGTCTAACGACAACTGCACGAGTCCATACCACGCCAGAAGGACAGACTTATGAACACATTGACGCTAAAAAGACTGCCGGCCACACCTCCATATGTGAAAGGTGTGTAGCCATGTAGCCATGTTGAGACTCTACATCCTGCTGTAGCCTAGGTCCTGACACCCCCATACACGCAGATTTTTATTTGCAGTTAGTGGCACAGACACCCATTCAAGCAATTCATATCGCAGGAAGAGGCACAAGAACCCGGAAGTAAGAGACCTTGACGCTGAAATGCCATGGCCATTGAATTAGCTAACTTAATTTTTTTTCCTCTATATCATAAAGCAGTTTTCTGCTGTGCCTGTATACCCTATTCATATTGAGCAGCTTTGCACATAGCCAGCCATGCATTCACTAGCTAATATGCTTTATCATATTTCTCCAGTGTTAATGTTGCAGCCAATATTCTTTTTTATGGACACATTTGGCATGTCATCCAGGAAAGTTTTCCCAGCACAGATGCTTAATGAAGCACAGTATTAAAGCCAAAAAAACACATGTATAGTGGTTTATTATTTAAATAGTAAAAAAAAAAAATTAAAGTGATTTTACTGCTTTTCTGAGGCTCGCAACGTTCTCATTTTTCATGATTTGGGGCTGTGTGATGGCTTTGTGTCTCGAACTGCAGTTTTTAAATTATATACCATTTGCAGGTAGATGTGATGTTTTTATTGCCTGTTATCGCTTTCTATTGCAATGTTGCTGCGACTCAAATTTTTTGTGAGTTTTGACTTTTTCCATTACGCAATTTTTTAAAATAAACATTTTTTACAACCCAAAACAACTTTTTTTCCCACTTAGTGCAGGCTTAAAGTCCCCCAAGGGGGATTAGTAAAAACAAAATGGCTGGTCACTAGTGCTGTACAGAGTCATCCACTCTGAATGTTGGTGTTCACAGGAAGCGCGTCAGTCATGAAAGTGACTGTGGTCATTAATTGACCTCTCGCTGTCACGACAACCCAACGGCGCCCCAGGATCAAGTCGTGCGACAACCAATGAGAGCAGGGGAATGGTGTGCTTCCCATCAAAGGGTGTTCGATCAAGAAAGAGCAATCTAATGGGTTAATACACGCAAATGGATTTTCGATCAATCTGTGCCTGTAAGGGTATGTGCCCAAAGGAAAGTTTTGCTGCGTTTGAGATCAGGTTTTCGCTTGGTTTTATGTAAAATGTATGATTATCCAATTCTAAATTTTTGGTTTCCAGCTTAACCTGTGATTCTAGGATTAGCTGTCCCAACACATTGTTTTGTTTGGTGAAGAAAGTGGAAACACCTCAGAATTTGCTGCGTTTCAGAAAGAATGAGCATGGAAATTCTTCTCTGCACTTTTGCTAAAGTGGAAACACCTGTTTTTTTTTTTTTTTTTCCTCTACAGAAAATAAAAACACAAGAAAAAAAAAAAAAAACTGCATGAAAGCTTTTCCCTGATCTCACATAGGTTTTGATGGAAACCAAAAAAACTCAGGATTAGATTAGCATAGATTTAGGATGGTTTCACACTTCAGTTTTTCCCTGATCCGGTTCGATCAGTGTCTGGGTGCCAAAACCAGGAGCGTCTCCAAAACGCAGAACAGGTGTCAATCTTTCCATTATAGTTTTTCTCTGCAAGTTCCTCTCCTGGTTGTGGCACACAACTGATGAAACCTGAAAACTGCAGTGTGAAACCAGCCTTACATAAACCCAAGGCAAAACCTGATCTCAAATGCAGCAAAACATTCCTGTGGGCACATACCCTAAATTGCACGATTTGATCAGCCGACATGTGTGGAGAAAGATGTGGGCACAGTGCTTGAGCCCACATCAAAAGGAGGAGGGACAAAACCAACATACGGTACCTATAAATCATCGGTTGTGAAGGGTTAAAGGTATGCAAATTGAATTTTCAAAAAGGAGCAGAACAGGGTCACCAAGGAATCCTAGGAGTCCACACCAAACCTCTATATCCTAGGTCATGTGGGAACACTCTTTAAAGCAGATAGGGCCTCTCGAGTGCAAACTTTCTTTAGAAAACGGCAATTTGCATGAAAGTACATTTTCTTTTTACAACCCTACATAACCCTTTGCCTGTTTCATTTGTTTTTCACCTCCACCCTTGGCCTTTCATATTTTTTTTTTTTTTTCTTATTTTTCTGACATAGCTGAAATTACTTTTTTCTTGTAAAAATAGTGCTTAATGTGCTGTCCGAGTGACTTAATGCCTTCAGGAATATCACATTTTATATAGCTTTTCTGTCAGGTTTTAAAACTTAGATTTGTTTTGCCATAATTAAAGTGGTCTTTTAGAGTTTAGAAGTTATTCCCCAGATTAGGGCACAACTTTCCTGTCAATGGGACCCCCCGTTTTCAAGAAACAGGGCTCTGAAGAGCTGTATGGAGCAGTAATCATCATGAGCACTGCCACTCCGTTCATTCTTAAATGGGACCAAAGATGGCCAAGAGCTGTGCTCGGCTGGCCTCTGACATTCGCATAAGAAGTGGCATTGCGTATAATAGACTACTGCTCCATTCATATTCTTAATTTCACTTGTTGGACCCCTACTGATTGGGAAGTTCTCTCATCCTGTTGGATAGGGAATGATTGCCATTTATGTAAAAAATTGAGGTATTCTCAAGTTTAGAATAGTTTTAAGAAAACCTTTACCTGACTGTGGACTAAAAGACATCTTCGGCTTCCTTTTTTCATCTTGTGATGCTACTACCTGAAATTAAGCATAAAATTTATGATTGGATTAATAGAATTTAAGTTAATTTCTATTTCTTCACAAAAAAAACAGACTTGTTAAAAAACAACCCCCCCCCCCCCCAACTCAAGTCCCACATTTATATTCTGTATCTACATACTCCAGTCAACTCGGCAGACTATGGAGTTACTTGTGTATGGCTTCAGTAAATGTAACATCTTTATATACCCTATTGTATGGGGAATTCAAAATACAAGGTCTATATATAACATGAAAGACTTAAAACCTTAGCGATTAGGAGGAGAACACACACATGCCACAATGCTATATTCATTTGTGTGCATGTCATGTTCAATTTGATTCACTAGTTTACTGAATACACAAGAATATTCCACTTTGCAATGAAATGCTACAAATCCATGTTAATCCTTGGCACTGTGCAGTCTTATAAGTAAATGTCAGAACCCTTTCATTCCCAATTCTTATAGATAAGTAATGTGAACAGATTCATTTAGCATTTACAATAATGATGGTGGAGGTGTCGGAACTCCGAATCCACCACTTCTCCAGAGAATTAAGGAGGCACAGGAGAAAGTCCACTGAATCCTCTTAACGGCTTCATCCTGCTCCCACAATGCAGCCTTATTCAAGCCAACAGGGCTGACTGCAGCTCCCTGGATAGCTGGGGTGCAGGGGAGGGGTTGAGGAGGCAGCAGGAAATCAACTATGGCAGATTTATTTTTATTAGTAGGACAGAGTGTTCGGCTATGTGCCCACTGGACATATTTTTTTTGTGCTGCGTTTTGTCAGCTGCACAAATGGAGCTGTATATAAATGAAAGCAGCACAAACGTATTGCGTTTTTGCACATGACAAACAGCACAAATAAGGGAACAGTCTCACATACACATTCTCATCCTCCCTGGTGAAGTCTTCCTTTGTTAACTTGCAGGACCTATGTGCATCATCCTTCCAGGGCCTGCACACCCAGGGGCGGACCGTCACCCCCGGGGGGGTGCTGGTGCTCTCTTACCGCTGCTTCTCTCCCGCCTGGTCCTGCTGCGCTCTCCCGCCTGGTCCTGCCGCGCTCTCCCGCCTGGTGACGGCGGCTTGTGGGGGTCGGCTGGGAGAGCCGCGCTGAGAGCCGCGCTCTCCCGCGGCTTGTGGGGGTCGGCTGGGAGAGCCGCGCTGAGAGCCGCGCTCTCCCGCGGCTTGTGGGGGTCGGCTGGGGCCCCCCTCCAGGCTTGAAGGGGCCCCCTAACCGGTCGGGGCCCTGGTGCAGCTGCACCGGCTGCACCAGTGTAGTTCCGCCCCTGTGCACACCATATTACAGCCTGAGTCACATGACCAGTCACATGGCACAAGTGCTGTAAGGACAATACACACCGCTTCTGCCAGAGGAAGACATCAACGGGGATGGAGAGAATTGCAGCGTTTTTGTTGTGGAAATCGCAGGTAAAACAAATAAAAGTGGACTGTGGATCCGCTTTATTTTATGAAGCTTTTTTTTTTGGGGGGGGGGGGGAAGGGGTTATAATTGAGTCTATGGGGAAAACAGCTCAAAAACAGGTATTTTAATTGGAGACATGTGTTAGCGCAGGCGATTTCTGCAGCAAAAACACAGTACACCACAAACGCACATGGGGGCACAGCTTTTGAAAGCTGCATTGAATTTAATGGTAAAGCTGTGGGTGCTGCGTCTTTTTGCTGCAGAAACGCAGTGGGCACTTAGCCTTATGAGAGGGGGGGGGGGAGACGAAAAAAAAAAAATCTCTTTAAACTGCATCTTACCTGGATAAACCTTCCCTGGGGTTTAACTGGACTGGATGCGGATGGAGATCCAAATGGTGCATCAGACTTTGGGCTACCTACAGTCAAAAAGAGAAAATTAAAATAATTCTAAAAAAGGAGGATTCAAAATATAGACTAGTATCAAATTCACATAAAAATATAATAAAATACTTATACGATAGATAGCTACCTATAATAGAAGGCTGAACACAATGTTCTGTCCGAAACCTTGAAGGCAAGAGGACACACCCCAAGCTACTGATGGGATAAGCCCAGTGGGAGGAGCTAGTGCTTAGGGACACTGCTGAAGCCAAACTGCCACATGCCCTGCAGTCAGTTGCCGGGCAACCTATCCTACCAACATCCTAGTGGCACCCCAGGGGTTAATGTGCCACAGTAACATCAGAAGTGTTAACTTCCCACACAACACTGGACACTGCACTAGCACCTCTAGGCCAGAAGGTGGAGCGCTTAAGCAGCTCCTTTATATATTCTGGTCTATGGAGGAAGTAGTTGGTTGAGAGTTGACAGTTAACAGTTCAGTTTAGTGCAGGGAGCACTAGGAGGACCTGTAAATGGGAGCAGTGCTGAGCTCCTGACAGGGACCACTGACTACTTTCAGGCCTGAAGCCAGGGTCTGAGGAGAGGAGTACAAGAAAGAGGAACATATCTGGGAGACTGAGTTACCTCATAACTCACCCCAGAGGAGCGCAGAGACCGGATACCGGATCCGAATCGGTGACAAACACACAGCACAGAAAACACCGGGATAGTGGAGGTTGTAGATCTACACTGTACCTCAGCGAAGCAACACAGCAGAGTCAGAAGCTCACAGAAAGACTCCAGTTGCCTAGCAAAAGGGTACCTGGAAGGAGAAACAGGGCCAGCAGCCTAGCTAAAGCGGTAGCGGAGGACCCAGACAGGGTGGGAGCAACCGGGCCCCGGTACAGACTGTGGACAGTACTCTACTGAACACCATCACCAGTAAAGCCTTGGAAAACTTCCCAAACCGTGAGTGTGTGTGATTTTTGTGCTCAAACCCTGCGTACCCTCACAAACTACCATCTCTACTACTACCCCTATCCTACAACATCCATAGCACCATCTATAGACTATTACTACCACTGCCCCGGGGAACACAGCTCTACCTGTGGAGAGCCATTACATACTCAGCTGCCCAACATCATCCCCGGAGGTTCTGCAGCAGTGGTGGTCACCCTGACCATAACCCGTGGGTGGCGTCACAACAAACTCACCTGTAAATATCCCCCCATTTGCGGAACCCAGGACACGGTCCGGACCAAGACCGCCGTGATATCCTCAGCAGTACCCCAGTCCAGTACCGAGTACCCCGTCCCAGTGGGCTCCACACTTCTATCACTACCAGCACTGCAATACCTATACATTTAGTACATTTCAAGTTATAACCAGGACTGCGGAGTTGGAGTCAGTACCCATTTTGGTGGAGTTAGAATAAAATGGACAGACTCAGAACCCTAAAATATATAATATATTGGGTAGAGTAGTTCAATGCAGAATGTGCTGAATATTATGAATTATTATTATATTCTATCTAAATAGCTTGATTATTGTATCAATTATTAAAAACCTGATTTCTCCTTCGCCTCATTGGGGAACACAGGACCATGGGTGTTATATGCTGCTGTCCACTAGGAGGCGACACTATGCAGAATCTGTAAAAGAGTCAAGTGGCTCCTCCTCTGCAGTATACACACCTGAAGCAGGCATTGCTTCACCAGTTTTTGCTCAGTGTCGTTAGGAGGAACACTACATTTTATTCTTACATTTTTATTTATTTTTTATTCCTTCTTTAAAAACATGAAGGAAAGTGGGACTCAGGCGAGACTTCAGGCATGCTCCTTCCTCAGTCCCCCACTTTTGGGGGCGCCTGGTTTAAGTTGAGAGGTCGATCCACATGCCACTCCTTCCTCGGCATCCCACAGTTGGGGTGCTGGGTTGAGGTCGAGATGATGGTCCTCCTTCCTTGGGTCACCACTGTTGGAGTCTCTGGGTTGAGGTTGAGGATTAGAAGGAGCCTGCTGATGGTGGACAGCAGCATCACTCCCGAAGCACCCCTCATGGGGTTCTTAGGTTGAGGCACCTCAGGTAGGGCTAGAAAAGGCCGCACTACAAAGGACAGGAGACCTGAAGCAGGTCAGCCCACTCACAGGGCAGCACACCACAAGCCTCAGCCCTGGGGAAGGCAGCTGATGGAAGAGGCTGCAGCAGCTTGGCTGTGAGCTCTGTATGGGGCAGGGGGCATGCCACAGAGGTACTGTTGCCACCACTTACAGGAACACAGCGTCTCTGCTCCTGCAGCAACCAGCACACCACACTGGTGGCTGGGGAACAGGAGACTCAGTATTCTGAGTCCCCTGCGGAGGTACCACTGTGCCAGCGCTATACTGCGCTGGTAATTCGGCGGGGTCTGGGTCAGTTTCTGCACCTTGCCAGACCTCCGCGCCAGGCTGGAGCAGTTCTCGGCCACAAAGTTCTATTTTAGGCCGCGGCTTCAGCCTAGTCCGAAGCCGCTGCCAATTTCCCCGACCTCGGCCCGCCCCCTGATGACGCAGCCAGCGTCAGAGGTGGCGGAATAGAGCATGCAGGGCACAGTTAAGCTCCAAGTTCTTTTTTTTCTGCACGCTCCGCCCCCCACCTTTTGCAAATACAGCGGCGACCATTACAGGGACACCGAGGAGATGTAATGGCAGCCATAGCTCCTGCATGGCTGCACTGAGCCCAGCACTTTACTTGAATCTAAAGGGCATCATACAGCCCCTCACTATACTTAGTGCCCCACTACACTGGGAGACCCAGGGGAAAGGTACTTTACACTAGAAGCTCACCCTAATATATTAGTAAATGCACCATCGGGGGCACATGCCAGGAAAAAGAAGGGTGCAAGACAAGTTAACCCCAACATCTCCATGTAGTTTGACGCCGGTCAATAGCACCATGGACTACCGCGCCGGTCGGCCACGGTTACGGGATACAACAACAGGGTTTCTGGACGTACAACAAGCACGTCTCGGGACTACAGCCTCCAATAGCTACCGCAAGGCAAACCATAGTTATATTCTGTAGCAGCTGCTCATTCTACCTCTGTGCACCATCCATGGGACAACACAATACTACGTGGGGTAGTGCAGACACGTCAGTTAGTCTGGTACGGGATCACCCTACACTAGTAACCACCCTGAAGGCAGGGGCGGTACATGCAACCAACATACCGGTCGGTGCACATAATACTACATTTAATGGTCAGTCAAGATGCAGGCATCAGCTTTACACATTTACACGAGCAAGTAATGCAATCTGGTAATTTGCAGATTATCATTACGCAGGTCAGTCTCGAGCCCGCCGCCCTCACCTTGAAAACCGGTGTGGCAACCGTAGGGTGATTGAGACACGTGTTGATTCCTTCCGGCAGTTGCTCGCACTAACCGGCGGCTAACAATTGACCAAATCAGAGTCCGCAGTTTTCAGGGATTTAACTAGCCAGTACATGAGCTGGAATAATAGCTGAGTGGTTAAAGGTTCAGACTATTGTGTTAACTTCGCTCTTGGCTAAGCAGCGAAAGATAGCATGGCATTGGTAATTGTAGTGGCCCAGTCAACTCAAGCAGCCACCATAGCTGATTCCATCATACACTCAGTACTGGATGCAGTGTCAGATGTACAGTCATGGCCAAAAGTTTTGAGAATGATACAAATATTAAATTTTAACAGTCTACTGCTTCAGTTTTTCTAATGGCAATTTGCATATACTCCAGAATGTCAAAGAGTGATCAGCTTAACAGCAATTAGTTGCAAAGTCAATATTTGCCTAGAAAATGAACTTTAACCCCCAAAACACATTTCATTTTTGTTTTAGTGATTGTTCCATTAACACAGGTGTGGGTGTTGATGAGGACAGGGCTGGCGATCAGTCATGATTAAGTAAGAATGGCACCACTGGACACTTTAAAAGGAGGCTAGTGCTTGGTATCATTGTTTCTCTTCAGTTAACCATGGTTATCTCTAAAGAAACACGTGCAGCCATCATTGCACTGCACAAAAATGGCCTAACAGGGAAGAGTATCGCAGCTAGAAAGATTGCACCTCAGTCAACAATCTATCGCATCATCAAGAACTTCAAGGACAGAGCTTCCATTGTTGTCAAAAAGGCTCCAGGGCGCCCAAGAAAGACCAGCAAGCGCCAGGACCGTATCTTAAAACTGTTTCAGCTGCGGGATCTGACTACCAGCAGTGCCGAGCTTGCTCAGGAATGGCAGCAGGCTGGTGTGAGTGCTTCTGCACGCACTGTGGAGGCGGAGAACTATTTGAGCAAGGCCTGGTTTCAAGGAGGGCAGCAAAGAAGCCACTTCTCTCCAGAAAAAAAACATCAGTGACCGACTGATATTCTGCAGAAGGTACAAGGAGTGGACTGCTGAGGACTGGGGTAAAGTCATTCTCTGATGAATCCCCTTTTCGATTGATAGGGACATCTGGAAAACAGCTTATTCGGAGAAGAAGAGGTGAGCGCTACCACCAGTCGTGTCTCATTCCAACTGTAAAGCATCCTGAAACCATTCATGTGTGGGGTTGCTTCTCAGCCAAGGGAATCGGCTCACTCAGTCTTGCCTAAAAACACAGCCATGAATAAAGAATGGTACCAGAATGTCCTCCAAGAGCAGTTTGGCGCCCAACAATGTCTTTTCCAGCATGATGGAGCACCTTGCCATAAAGCAAAAGGTGATAAACTAAATGGCTCAGGGAACAAAACAGAGATTTTTGGGTCCATGGCCTGGAAACTCCCCAGATCTTAATCCCATTGAGAACTTGTGGTCAATCAAGAGACGGGTGGACAAACAAAAACCAACAAATTCTGGCAAAATGCAAGCATTGATTATGCAAGAATGGACTGCAATCAGTCAGGATTTGGTCCAGAAGTTGATTGAGAGCATGCCAGGGAGAATTGCAGAGGTCCTGAAGAAGGGTCAACACTGCAAATATTGATTTACTGCATTGACTCATTCTGTCAATATAACCTTTTGGTACTCATATGATTGCAATTATATTTCTGTATGTGATATAAACATCAGACAAACAAATAAAAACCAGAGGGCAGCAGATCACGTGAAAACATAATTTTGGTGTCATTCTCAAAACTTTTGGCCATGACTGTAGGTACCGGTTCCTACACCTATCCAACCTTACGGCTGGAACCTAAGAAGGAGCTAGGTAGCAATGAGACGCCGACATGACTTTTCCACAAGTCTACACCGTTGGCAGAGAACAGTGATATTCAAACATCGCGAATACTCGTCCAACATGCCCATTCCCGGCCCGCCACACCGATCGGACAACTAGGTGCTGGTGAACGTACTAAGTTTAACTAACCGGTTCCTTCCTCGGCGCACCACTGTTGGAGAGCCCAGGTAAAGGCGAGGTTACCTGCAATTACCAGACAAAGGTACGGCGTACCAGGTCAGTTCGCTACCCGATTCAGACCATACAGCTGGCGTTCTGGTAGACGGTGAGAGCAGCCAAGTCTCAAAAGGAAGCAGGCCGAGACACTGATCCCCAGCTACACGGGTAATTGATACAAAGGGTCTCTGAACTATACGACCCATAGCATATTCACTTCTCAACTACCCAAGGTTGGGGGTGCTGGGTTGTAGCCGAGATTGCTATATGCTAAACTCCTTCCTCGACTCCTCACCGTTGGGAGCTCGGGTTGAAGTTGAGAAGGCACAAGGCCTAACCGGCCTACCTCCCCAGACTACAATAACAAAACTCTGGGTCGCAGAACGGCGAACACCAGACCACCGGCCAATCTCCTCACTGCACCTATATTAGATACTTGGGTTCAGATATCACACTCAAGCACTCTACACAGCCCGCTCTAAAGCAGGACCTCACACGCCCGACTGCATTAACACAATGTATGGGCTCTCCGGTCTCCCGTATGGCCTTGGCCCGAACCCGCGTCCACGCAGTTAATCCATGCTCATCTCAGAAGTCAAAGGAGAATACCGGGAGACCTGAAGCACATAAATACAGATTGTCCCAGCCTGAAGTTAGCATTGTCTATACTGCATTCTAGGGGTTTCCCAAACAGACTATTCATCAAGACATGACTTTCAGGAACCTCAAACAGTCTCACTTTCACTGTGCACGTTAGAAACACTAGGTTGGCAGATCAGCCTCCACAAGTCTACCATCTTCGACTAGAAATCCACAGTCACCTTCAGCGGTCTCCTCAATACTTCACAACTGCCACAGCAGTCCTGGACAGGATACGGGCAGCATATGAGGCAGTGCCATTGGCTCAGGCACCTCCGACTTTCAATTCTACATGCGCAGGCAGGACACGAGAGCAGGGTGTGGTGCGATAGAACCCCATCACAATACATATAGCAGTACTCTTACCCACACCTGCAGATGTCACTCAATCTACGAAGATTCGGCCGGTACGGACATCAGTCACATTCTAGCAGTCAAACATGTCAGTACACAGTTAGACAATGCCACAGATGTGGCATAGGCAACCACCAAGAGGGAACCTGAAGTCGCCAAACGATGCAAACGTCGCTACATCCTTCACTACATAGATTCCCTAAACACTGTACGGTCACCTGTTATCATATCAGGTGTAAACATTTGGAAACCAGAGGTCCTAGCACGCCAACAGACGATCCCTGCACTCAGATGGTGCCAGTCAAGGCGGCCAGCACCAGGAAACCACTGGTGTAGACTTGACGGAAATGCGCCTCAATGCCGAGGGTCCAAACTTCCTGGCCAGGTCCCAGGAACCAGTCAATAGAACAGACACACTAGTCCAAGGCTGGACCAGTCTCCGTATCCTCTATATTTGTTCCACACTACCAGGGTAGTGAGGAATATCAAGCAAGAATGTCGCCAGATCATCCTAGGGGCATCAGACTGGCCCAGATGCGGTTAGTTCGCAGATTTCGTGCAACTCATAACAGCAGTACCAAGATGAATACCACACAGGCCAGACCTGCGCTCTCCGGGACAGTTATCCCTCAGAGTTCCTCAACTCTGAAATGAACGTGGTAGCACTTGACACTGACACCTGGAACTTAACCAAAGAGGTTTGTCCCAGAATATTGTGGCAAACATAGTCACAGTGAGGAAACTAGGCTACCTAAGGAAGACAAGTAAGCCTGTACAGGTCAATTCCCTTGGTCCCATTTCATCCAAGTACTCTCCGGGTCTGCCACACAAACCTAGACACAGGACAGTCCTTGGGGGGGGAAGGGGAGGGGGATTCTCTCACACAGCAGTGTTCAGCCCGTTTCCCCTTCTTCCAATCACGGCTTGCCACCAGACTCCTAGGAAATCCTTACTTCACAGGGTATGCCATTTAAGATCTTCAAACGGCAGGAATACACCTGTAGGATCTGAACTTCGCCCGCACGGACCTACGAGAACCATCTTTCGAAACACTAAGATATTGCCCTTAGCATATGCTCATCCGACCAGTGATAGAGGTCTGTGACAATTACCGTTCTAGGCAGAGGTATTGGTATGGGCAGCGCTCTCATATTAACTAGCTTTTCTAGGCTCCCACCAAGACAAGATTGACCTAGGGCTGGTTCCATCCTTATTCTAAAGGCAGGATACTCATTCCACCAAAAAAAACAAAAAACAAAAAAAATACATGTCTCTGTCATAACGGCACCCGCCTCCAGTCCAGCAGGTCACGAAGGATCTACATGTACAAGATCTAGTCAAGGCCCTATGCATCTAAGTATCCAGTATGGGGTCCTTCGTAGAGGTCAGATAATCTTTAGTCCTTCTTCCAGAGAACAGAAATAAGAACACGTCAGCCTCTACGGCTACTCTAATTAGATGGATTCGTCTAACCATCAAAGACGCTCATACCATCGAAAACGCACCCATTCCACACATTACAGCAGTGTCACTGCACATTCTACTACGGCCATGGTGGGGCTCCCCTCGGCCGTTCGGCATCGCTTGGTCACACGCTTCAATGTCGCTCCTGCGTCACTTTTACGTCGCTCGAGCGACTGAAAATCCGTGACGTACGAGCGACATTGACAGCGATATTGACGCGTGTGACATCCCCTTTAACTCCTGGTGGTTTTCCTCCTCAGAATTTGAAAGTTGGTGTGGTAGTCATGCTATTGAGAAACCTTGACTCAACAACAGTTCTTTGCTTGACAACTGCTCTGGTGCCATTGCAGAGGATGTAAAAAGTAATTGACTGAAATCCTGACCGGATCGTTTAAAAAAAATAAATAAATAGTACAAGGGTAATACCCAGGGTTGATCTAGTACACACCAACCCTGATCTTCCTTTTACTTTAAGGCTATGGTCACACTGCGTTTTTGATCCATTTTTTAAAAAAAAATGCAGTGAACGCATCACTTAAAATGGAATCTCAGAAAAATCAAATTGGTTTTCACGGTTTGCTGTTCCGTTTGTGTTGTCAAGTCCTGGTGCATTTTTTTCCTTGAAAAGTGATCCTGAAAAAGAATGAGCATGTCAATTATTGCTGCGCTTTTCAGATCTGCTTTTCTCATTGAAACCATTGTCTATAGGCTTAAAAAACAAAATACAAAAAGACAACAGGAAAAACGCAGCTAACACTTCAATCAAAAAATCCAAAACAGATAAAATAAAATGCATCAGAAATGGATTAACAGCTGATCCAGATTTCAAGCTGAAAAGAGTTATACGCATAAAAAAAAAAAAAAAAAAAAAAGAAGGATCAAAAAACGCACAGTGTGAACTTGGCCTTAGGCAAAGACCGTTTCTCTTGACACTTGCTTATGCAATGACCACAAAAATCTTCCAGATTGGGGGTCAAGAAGGAGAATGTCCAACCATCTGTTCATGATTTTTTAGTGACCAGCAGAATTCATGGTTCCATTTACCACAGCAAGTCTACCAGGTCCTGAAGCAGCACAACAGCCCCAGACCACCATACCACCACCACATTTTACTGTTGGTATGATGTTCCTTTTCTGAAACGCTGCGCTACTTCTACACCAGATGCAATGGGACATACACCTTACAACAATTTCACCTTTTGTTTCATTAGTCCACAGTATTCTCCCAAAAGTATTGGGGATCATCAAGATGTTTTCTGGCAAAACATACAAGCCTTTATGTTCTTTGATCAGAAGTGGTTTTTGTCTTGGAACGGTCATGCAGGCCATTTTTGCCCAGTCTCCCTTTATAGTGGAGTCATGTACACTGACCTCCAGATCTTTGCATGTCGTTGAAGGGTCTTTTGCAACCTCCTTGGTAAGTCGTAGAGGTGCTATTGGTGTAATTTTGGTCACCCGGACACTCCTAGTAAGGTTCACCACTTTTCCATCTTTTTGCAATTTGTGGATAAGGGTTCTCACTGTGGTGTTCGAGTCCAAGCGCTTTAGAAATCGGTTTAAACCCGTTTCCAGACTGATAGATCTCAATTACTTTGTTTCTAGTTTGTTCCTGAATTTCTTTGGAATGCAGGATGAGGTCTAGCTTTTGAAGATTTGTTTTCGTTTACTTCACTTTGTCAGGAAGGACCTATTTAAGTTACTACTTTATTGTGGTAGTAATCAGGCCTTGGTGTGGCTAGGGAAATTGAACTCAGCTTCTCAAAGATGTGATAAGCCACAGTTGCTTTAATTCTGGACTGGATTACAAAACATAAAATTATCAGTCAACTCTAATACAGTGAAACGTGATGTTGGCGGATGGAAAGACACACGATGTCCCAGCTGTGCTCAATAGGATTCAGGCCTTGGGAACTGGCAGGCCAGTCCATAGCATCAATCCCAGCATCATGCTGGAACTGCTGACACTTCAGCCACGAGGCATAGAATTGTCAGACATCAGAAGAAACCCAGGGACCCACTGCACCTGTATATACTCTCACAATGAGCCGCAGGATCTCCTCATGGTACCTAATGGCAGTCAGGGTACCTCTAGCTAGCATATGGAGGGCTGTGCGGCCCTCTAAAGAAATGCCTCCCCAAGCAATTAGATACACTGCCAAACTAGTGCTGGCAGCGGAACATTGTTCCTGGTGTCTCCAAACTCTGTCACTTGCTCAGTGTGAACCTGCTCTCATCCGTGAAGAGCACATAGAGCCAATGTCGAATCTGCCAATCGGTGTTCTCTGGCAAATGCCAATCGCCCTGCACAGTACTAAGCTGTAAGAGCAACACCCATTTATTGACATCAGGCCCTCATGCCACGCTCATGTAGTCTGTTTGACAATATGAGCAGACACATTGATATTAGTAGTCTGCTGGAGGTAATTTTACAAGGCTCTGGCACTACTCCTCCTTGCTCAAAAGATGGAGGTAGCAGTCCTGCTGCTGGATTGTTGCCCTCCTACAGCCCCCTTCATCTCCTGGTATACTAGCCTGTCTCCTGGTATCTGTTCCATGCTCTGGACACTGTGCTGACACACAGACACTCTTCTTAGCCAAGGATGCATTGATGTGCCATTCTGGTTGAGATGCACTGCCTGAGCAACTTCTGTGGATTTTAGACAGCGCCTCATACCACCTCTAGGGGGGAGAGCAATGACAAAATGCAAAAGTGACCAAAACAGCCAAAAACGAAGAGAAATGGTCTGTGGTCACCACTTGCAGATACACTCCTTTATAGGGCTTGTTTTATTAATTACCCATCATTTCTACCAGTTGTCTGTTCCAATTCCACACCAGCAGGACAAATTGATGCACAATCTGGGTTGGTTCATAACTGGACAGGTTGATTTCACAAAAGTGTGATTGACTTGGAGTTACATTGTGTTTAGCACTCTACTTTCAGCTGTGTGTATAATACATACAGTGCATATATAAAGTGTGTGAATATATACACCTTGCTGGTTTTGTACACCACAAAACAGGCAAAGGCTACTCACCTGCTCCTCCTTTGTAATGGGGACACTCCTTCTTGATGTGACCTTCTTTTCCACATATAAAGCAGCGCTTCTCCCTCAGATCTTCCTGTCGTCTCCACTTTTCACTAGAATGCTTGGGTGTCCTCTCCCTGCAGGCGTCAAGAGCACTCCGGGCTCCCTGATTGTTCTTATTGGGTGTAGTGCTCTGCTTTCTATCTGTATATGAGCCATCACCTTCTATACAATTTGTTTCATTATCTTCAGGATTTCTTTGTTGTCGCTTGTCTACATATCTTTGGTTTGTAGGCTTTTCATGGTTACGTCTCCTAACTCTGCAAAAGCAGCACAATGGACAATCAAGTCAGAGTAGCCAACATCTACCTACCTATATTATTGGAGATGTCCAGAGGTTTCCACTATCTTACACATTTCATCATTGTTGCCACGATGCCGATCTGAACTTGAGGAAAACAGACCTTTTTTAAAAGGGTCTTCCAATATAGAATAAAATTATATTTTCCCAGACAGACATGTACTTAGAGGGTCTCCAATAACAAATATGTATAGTATTTCTCAAAGGCTAAAAAATTATTGAAACAATACAAATATGCCTTTACTTACTTTCTCCTCATTGGGCAGTCTTTCATAAAGTGTCCAATTTTGCCACAAATGCGGCAACATCTGTCGTTTGGAGCAACTTCTCCTTCAGTCAAAACATCTGGATCAAAGAAGTATTCCTATAACCCAAAATAGATAAATATAACTAAGTTGCACAAATTGAGCGGGTGAGGCATCAAGTGTATATTGCAAAGTCATAAGATTTCACATCCAGTTCCCACTAAATATTTTTTCCAAAGCTAGTTATTAAACTTCCATCAAAAGTATGCAGAAACTTTTTTGAATGACTCACTGCAACTCCCAGTAATAAATGCAATGTATGACCAAGTTGCACCATGTCTTATTGCATTTCAGCACAATTGTGTGGTTCTAAGAGCCTCACCTATCATCCACAAACACCTGTAAAGCATGCAGAGGAGAAAGAAACGTACTCCTGCTTAAATGTGCACACAGAATAGACTACAGATTTAATAGAAAGCATATACTAAAGTCTAAGTTTTCTATAAAATCCACACCCCATTCCTTCACGCATACAGAGCAGTGTATGAGCTGCAAACCACAGGGTTTTATATTTAAAACATATAATTGGTATTGCCATATCCATAATGACCTAATATATAAACAAATGTAACCTGTATAAATTCAGTTTAGTCTATCCAGCCAGTTCACCCCATATAGTACTCCTAAATATATGAGGACACTTCCTACAAAAGCTTATCTATGCATTAAAGACTGACATTATAAAAGTGTTAATATTTTTTAATTCATCATAAGCTACATTAAATATTAGTCATCTATCTCATGCAGCTACAATTATTCATTACCATTTTGGATGGGTATTCCTTGGGGATTTCCTTTATTGGAGTGCCAAATACACGTCTCCCATTGATAAAAGCCTTCATTATAAAATTTGTCACTGGTAGAAGAAACAAAATCAGCTTTCTAATCAATGAATATATAACAACTAGATGGCGGCCCGATTCTAAAGAATCGGGTAGTCTAGAATCCATATATAGTTTATTTACTAATAGTTACGGGAGTGCGGTGAAATGAATTGTGTGTATACAGGCGGCTCTGTGGGTAGCAGAGTATATGGTGGCTCAGTGGTTAGCAGTGAGTGCGGTGGCTCAGTGGTTAGCAGTGAGTGCGGTGAGATTGGTCAGCGCAGCGACGTGGGCAGAGTGGTCAGCGCAGAGGACAGGGGGCAGAGGACAGGGGCAGAGGCGGCTGGGCAGAGGACAGGGGGCAGAGGCGGCTGGGCAGAGGACAGGGGGCAGAGGACGCAGAGGACAGGGGGCAGAGGACGCAGAGGACAGGGGGCAGAGGACAGGGGGCAGAGGACAGGGGGCAGAGGACAGGGGGCAGAGGACAGGGTGAAGAGGACAGGGTGAAGAGGACGCAGAGGACACAGAGGGGGCAGAGGACACAGAGGGGGCAGAGGACACAGAGGGGGCAGAGGACACAGAGGGGGCAGAGGACACAGAGGGGGCAGAGGACACAGAGGGGGCAGAGGACACAGAGGGGGCAGAGGACACAGAGGGGCAGAGGACACAGAGGGGGCAGAGGACACAGAGGGGCAGAGGACACAGAGGGGGCAGAGGACACAGAGGGGGCAGGACACAGAGGGGGCAGAGGACACAGAGGGGGCAGAGGACACAGAGGGGGCAGAGGACACAGAGGGGCAGAGGACACAGAGGGGGCAGAGGACACAGAGGGGGCAGAGGACACAGAGGGGGCAGAGGACACAGAGGGGGCAGAGGACACAGAGGGGGCAGAGGACACAGAGGGGGCAGAGGACACAGAGGGGGCAGAGGACACAGAGGGGGCAGAGGACACAGAGGGGGCAGAGGACACAGAGGGGCAGAGGACACAGAGGGGGCAGAGGACACAGAGGGGCAGAGGACACAGAGGGGCGAGGACCAGAGGGGAGAGGACAGAGGGGGCAGAGGACACGAGGGGGCAGAGGACACAGAGGGGCAGAGGACACAGAGGGGGCAGAGGAACAGAGGGGCAGAGGACACAAGGGGGCAGAGGAGCAGAGGACAGGGGGCAGAGGACACAGAGGGGGCAGAGGACGCAGAGGACAGGGGGCAGAGGACGCAGAGGGGCAGAGGACGCAGAGGACAGGGGCAGAGGACAGGGGGCAGAGGACAGGGGGAGAGGAGCGCAGAGTGGGAGAGGACGCAGATGACAGGGGACAGGGACAGGGGCAGAGGACAGGGGCAGAGGACAGGGGGCAGAGACGAGGACAGGGGGCAGAGGACGCAGAGGACAGGGGGCAGAGGATGCAGAGGACAGGGGGCAGAGGACACAGAGGGGGGAGAGGACGCAGAGGACAGGGGGCAGAGGACGCAGAGGACAGGGGGCAGAGGACGCAGAGGACAGGGGGCAGAGGACGCAGAGGACAGGGGGCAGAGGACACAGAGGGGGCAGAGGGGCAGAGGGGCAGAGGGGCAGAGGACAGGGGGCAGAGGACACAGAGGGGGCAGAGGACGCAGAGGACAGGGGGCAGAGGACAGGGGGCAGAGGACACAGAGGGGGCAGAGACGCAGAGGACAGGGGCAGAGGACAGGGGGCAGAGGACACAGAGGGGGCAGAGGACGCAGAGGGGGCAGAGGACGCAGAGGACAGGGGGCAGAGGACAGGGGGCAGAGGACAGGGCAGAGGACAGGGGGCAGAGGACAGGGGCAGAGGACAGGGGCAGAGGACAGGGGCAGAGGACAGGGGGCAGAGGACACAGAGGGGGCAGAGGACACAGAGGGGGCAGGACGCAGAGGACAGGGGGCAGAGGACAGAGGGGGCAGAGGACGCAGAGGACAGGGGGCAGAGGAAAGGGGCAGAGGACAGGGGCAGAGGACACAGAGGGGCAGAGGACACAGAGGGGCAGAGGACACAGAGGGGGCAGAGGACACAGAGGGGCAGAGGACACAGAGGGGGCAGAGGACACAGAGGGGGCAGAGGACACAGAGGGGGCAGGAGGACACAGAGGGGCAGAGGACAGGGGGCAGACGCAGAGGACAGGGGCAGAGGACGCAGAGGACAGGGGCAGAGGACGCAGAGGACAGGGGGCAGAGGACGCAGAGGACAGGGGGCAGAGGACGCAGAGGACAGGGGGAAGAGGACACAGAGGACAGGGGGAAGAGGACACAGAGGGGGCAGAGGACGCAGAGGACAGGGGACAGAGGACAGGGGGCAGAGGACAGGGGGCAGAGGACAGGGGCAGAGGACAGGGGGCAGAGGACGCAGAGGGCAGAGGACGCAGAGGACAGGGGCAGAGGACGCAGAGGACAGGGGGCAGAGGACACAGAGTGGGCAGAGGACGCAGAGTGGGCAGAGGACGCAGATGACAGGGGACAGAGGACAGGGGGCAGAGGACGCAGAGGACAGGGGGCAGAGGACGCAGAGGACAGGGGGCAGAGGACGCAGAGGACAGGGGCAGAGGACGCAGAGGACAGGGGGCAGAGGACGCAGAGGACAGGGGGCAGAGGACGCAGAGGACAGGGGCAGAGGACGCAGAGGACAGGGGGCAGAGGACGCAGAGGACAGGGGGCAGAGGACGCAGAGGACAGGGGCAGAGGACGCAGAGGACAGGGGGCAGAGGACGCAGAGGACAGGGGGCAGAGGACAGGGGGCAGAGGACAGGGGGCAGAGGACAGGGGGCAGAGGACAGGGGCAGAGGACAGGGGGCAGAGGACAGGGGGCAGAGGACAGGGGGCAGAGGACAGGGGCAGAGGACAGGGGGCAGAGGACAGGGGGCAGAGGACAGGGGGCAGAGGACAGGGGGCAGAGGACAGGGGGCAGAGGACAGGGGGCAGAGGACAGGGGGCAGAGGACAGGGGGCAGAGGACAGGGGGCAGAGGACAGGGGGCAGAGGACAGGGGGCAGAGGACAGGGGGCAGAGGACGCAGAGGACAGGGGGCAGAGGACGCAGAGGACAGGGGGCAGAGGACGCAGAGGACAGGGGGAAGAGGACGCAGAGGACAGGGGGCAGAGGACACAGAGGGGCAGAGGACGCAGAGGACAGGGGGCAGAGGACGCAGAGGACAGGGGGCAGAGGACGCAGAGGACAGGGGGAAGAGGACGCAGAGGACAGGGGGAAGAGGACGCAGAGGACAGGGGGCAGAGGACACAGAGGGGGCAGAGGACGCAGAGGACAGGGGGCAGAGGACGCAGAGGACAGGGGGAAGAGGGACGCAGAGGACAGGGGGAAGAGGACGCAGAGGACAGGGGGCAGAGGACACAGAGGGGGCAGAGGACGCAGAGGACAGGGGGCAGAGGAAGCAGAGGACAGGGGGCAGAGGACGCAGAGGACAGGGGGCAGAGGACGCAGAGGACAGGGGGCAGAGGACACAGAGGACAGGGGGCAGAGGACGCAGAGGACAGGGGGCAGAGGACACAGAGGAAGGGGCAGAGGACACAGAGGGGGCAGAGGACACAGAGGGGGCAGAGGACACAGGGGGGCAGAGGACACAGGGGCAGAGGAACAGGGGGGGCAGAGGACAAGAGGGCAGAGGAACAGAGGGGGCAGAGGACACAGGGGGGCAGAGGACACAGAGGGGGCAGAGGACACAGAGGGGGCAGAGGAACAAGGGCAGAGGACACAGAGGGGCAGAGGACACAGAGGCAGGGGGCAGAGGACACAGAGAGGGGGCAGAGGACACAGAGGGGGCAGAGGACACAGAGGGGGCAGAGGAGGCAGAGGACACAGAGGACAGGGGGCAGAGGACAGGGGCAGAGGACAGGGGGCAGAGGACACGGGGGCAGAGGACAGGGGCAGAGGACAGGGCAGAGGACAGGGGGCAGAGGACAGGGCAGAGGACAGGGGGCAGAGGAACAGGGGAAAGAGGACAGGGGGCAGAGGAAGGGCAGAGGACAGGGGGCAGAGGACAGGGCAGAGGACAGGGGGCAGAGGACACAGAGGGACAGGGGGCAGAGGACACAGAGGACAGGGGGCAGAGGACACAGAGGACAGGGGGCAGGCAAGGACACAGAGGACAGGGGGCAGAGGACACAGAGGACAGGGGGCAGAGGACACAGAGGACAGGGGGCAGAGGACACAGAGGACAGGGGGCAGAGGACACAGAGGACAGGGGCAGAGGACAGGGCAGAGGACACAGAGGGGGCAGAGGACGCAGAGGGGGCAGAGGACGCAGAGGACAGAGGGCAGAGGGGCACACAGGTTGGAGGGCAGAGCAGCGTGTATGGCAGCAGACTTACCGGTGGCCGGGGTCGGGTGTAGGAGGAGAGGAGGGGCGGGCAGAGCTGCAGGAGAGGAAGTCCCGCCCTCCCTCCTCTCCAGGCACACGGCAGGGAGCACGGGTACCCCCAGGGTGTGTGTGGCCCTCCGAGGTGGCGGGCAATGGGCCCCCCTGCCCCCCCCCCGGTATGTAGGTACTGGCTGGAGGGCAGAGGGTGGAGGGGAGTGGCAGGAGGGCACACGGAACTTCCGAGATCGGAACGTTCCGTGTGTCGGTGACTGTAGCCGGGGGGCAGCCTGGCTACAGTGCACTGGATGAGCCTGGGCGACGACCATCACGGAAGTGGGCGTGGCCTCCTCCGGAAGTGGCCTTCGGGTTTTATATAATAGATATGGTTTATATGTTGGCATTTAAATAAACTTACTCTTCCTGGATAATCCAGCTCCAAGGTTGTGGGTCAAGTCAAACGGATCTATTTAAATCATTGCAAAAATTCAATCAGTATATTACATATAAAATAAATGTGACGGCTTCATAATTAGTGTCACACAGAGCCTTTGTTAGTTGATTTTTAGACACTTTGTATTCATGAAAAACTGAGGATATAGAGCCTTCTATAGTTAAGGTTACCCAAATCACTCATTTTATAACACTACAAAGATGCTGCCTTATGCTTGGTGCAATACCAATGTGAATGAGCATATGTACCTTCTATGACAATATACTTGGATGTCCACTGTTTTTTAAAGGTGGTTATCAAGCTTTTCTTTCTAATGGAGATGACATTGTTCTTTAAAATCAAAGTCTTCAGTGTAAAGCGAAGGAGACCAGCCACAGTTCACCAACAGATTCCTTATTTTTTCCATATTCTGGCCAGTACTTTGCCTAAAATCAAATATTTGATCTTTTTAACCATCTAGTACAATGTTAAAAAGGGTATTATAGCACCACTTATTCCATGGCGCTTTACATGTGAAAAGGGGTACACACAATACAGACAAGTACAACATTCATAAACAATACAAGTCACCGACTAGTACAGGAGGAGAGCAGACCCCACCTGCAGCTCACAGTCTACAAGGGCATCAGTCATTTGTAAGTATTTATTATTATTATTATTTATTTATATAGCGCCATTGGGTTCCATGGCGCTTTACATGAGGATGAGGGAGACAAGAACAAGTACACTAAATCTAGGCGATCAGGACGTACAGGTACAGGAGGGGCAGGGACCCTGTCCACGAGGGCTCACAGTCTATGAGGGGTGGGTTAGGATACAGTAGGATGGGGGAATGTCAGGTATGGGGCGTTCGCCTGGGTCTCATGGCAGGTTGTAGGCTTGACGGAAAGGTGAGTCTTCAGGTGACACTTGAAGTTACTCAGGGTAGGAGAGTGTCTGACGTGTTCGGGTAGGGAGTTCCAGAGTAAGGCAGATGCCCGGGAGAAGTCCTGAACTCTGTTGTGTGAAGAGGTGATGAGGGTGGAGCAGAGGAGGAGTTCTTGGGAGGAGCGGAGGTTGCGTGAGGGTAGGTATCGGGAGACCAGGTCGGAGATGTATGGTGGGGCCAGGTTGTGTATGGCTTTGTACGTCATGGTTAGTGTTTTGAATTGGGATCTCTTGGAGACGGGGAGCCAGTGAAGGGCTTGGCAGAGGGGGGAGACAGCGGAGTAGCGGGAGGACATATAGATGAGTCGGCAGCGGAGTTGAGGATAGACTGGAGAGGTGTGAGGGAGTTAGCCGGGAGGCCATTGAGAAGGAGGTTGCAGTAGTCAAGGCGGGAGATGATAAGAGCATGGATGAGTGTTTTAGCGGTGTCGTGGGTGAGGAAGGAGCGGATCCGTGAGATGTTCTTGAGCTGGAACCGGAGGGATGTGGTGAGGGCCTCGATGTGGGGTTTGAAGGATAGGGAGGAGTCGAGGATTACCCCGAGGCACTTGGCTTGGGGGACTGGGGAGAGGGCGCAGTCGTTGATGCAGATGGATAGGTTGGGAGGTGGGGTGGAATTTCTTGGGGGGAAGACTATGAATTCAGTTTTGTCCATGTTGAGTTTAAGGAAGCGGGCAGAGAAGAAGGATGAGATGGCGGAAAGGCATTGAGGGATTTTCGAGAGTAGGGAGGTGATGTCAGGGCCGGACAGGTAGATTTGGGTGTCGTCGGCGTAGAGGTGGTACTGGAGGCCATGGGACTCGATGAGTTGCCCTAGGCCGAGAGTGTAAATGGAGAAAAGTAGGGGTCCCAGGACCGAACCTTGGGGGACTCCGACAGAAAGGGGGTAGGGTGAGGAGGAGGTGTGGGAGTGGGAGACGCTGAAGGTCCGGTCCGCTAGGTATGAGGAGATCCAGGAGAGGGCAAGGTGGGTGATGCCAAGGGAATTCCAGGATCCGGAGAAGAAGGGAGTGGTCAACCGTGTCGAAAGCGGCAGACAGGTCAAGGAGTAGCAGGATGGAGTAGTGGTGTTTGTTCTTGGCGGTCAGTAAGTCGTTGGTGACTTTGGTCAGGGCTGTTTCGGTGGAATGGAGGGGTCGGAAGCCGGACTGTAGGCGGTCGAAGTGGGAGCACGAGGAGAGGTGAGAGGACAGTTCGGAGTGGACGTGTTGTTCAAGTAGCTTAGAGGCGAATGGGAGAAGAGATATGGGGCGATAGTTAGAGACAGAGGTAGGGTCAAGTGAGGTTTTTTTTAGGATGGGCCTGATTAGGGCGTGTTTGAAGGCCGAGGGGAAGGTACCAGTGCTAAGTGAAAGGTTAAAGAGGTGGGTGAGGGCTGGGATGAAAATGGAGGTGTGGTTGGAATGAGGTGGGATGGAGCGGGTCATGGGCGCTGGTGGTGAGGTGTGATTTTGACAGGAGGGAGGAGAGTTGGTCTTCAGTTATGGGGGGGGGAAGTGGCTGATGGAGGAGGAGGGCAGTGTAGGTGGGAAGGGGAGTTGTGGGGATAGTGGACCGAAGCTGCTTCTGATCTTGTCGATCTTCTCCTTGAAGAAGGTCGCAAAGTCTTCAGCAGAGATGAGGGGAGAAGGGGGAGGAGCAGGTGGCGAAGTAAGGAGTTGAAAGTTTTGAAGAGCTGTTTGGGGTTGCGGGACAGAGAGGTTATAAGGGATGAGAAGAACACTTGCTTGGCGGTAGCGAGTGCCGTCTTGAAGTCAGTGATGGATTGCTTGAACAGAGCAAAGTGCTCGGGGGTGTGAGACTTTTTCCATCTCCTCTCGGCGACTCTGGACGCCCGTCTCAGGTTTTTAGTGAGGGTGGTGTGCCAGGGTTGCCTGTTAATGCGTGGAGCATGGAGAGTGAGGGGGGCGGCTAGGTCGAGAGCGTTCATTATGGTGGTGTTGTATGGGTGGTGGCAATGTCAATGTCGTCAGCGCAGGGTAGGTCGGTGAGAGGGAGGAGTGATTCAGAGAATAAAGGAAGATCAAGATCTTTTAGGTTTCGGCGAGGGTGATCAAGTTTGCGGAGAGGGGTAGTGTGGCAGGGGAGGAGAGGGCGGAGAAGGTCAAGAGATGGTGGTCGGACAGTGTGAGTACCGAGGTTGTGAGGTTAGAGAGGGAGCAAAGGCGGGTAAAGATGAGGTCAAGCGTGTGGCCTTGTTCGTGGGTGGGAGAGGAGGACCATTGGGAGAGCCCTAGGGAAGTGGTCAAGGAAAGAAGGTTGGAGGCGGCTGGACGGGGAGTGTCAATGGGGATATTGAAGTCGCCCATGATGATGGAGGGGATGTCAGTGGAGAGGAAGTGAAGAAGCCAGGTGGTGAAGTGGTCAAGGAAGGAGGCGGTGGGTCCGGGGGGGCGGTAGATGATTGCTATTTGGAGGTTGCAGGGGGAGAAGATTCGGACTGAGTGGACTTCGAAGGAGGGGACAGTGACGGATGGGGGCTGGGGGATGGGGCTGAAGGTGCAGGAGTTGGACAGCAGTATGCCGACTCCACCGCCGTGCTTGCCAGAGGGACGGGGTGTGTGGGACAGGCTGAGGCCGCCGTAGGATAGTGCGGCAGGGGAGGCCGTGTCGGAAGGGGTGAGCCAGGTCTCGGTGAGGCCAAGGAATGACAGTTTCCTGGAGATAAAGAGATCATGGATGTCGGGGAGTTTGTTGCACACTGAGCGGGCATTCCAGAGTGCGCCGGGTAGAGCGGTAGGTGGGGCATGGGTTGGGGGAATGGGTCTGATGTTGGTGGGGTTGCGAGAGCTAGTGGTGGTGAGGTTGCGAGGGTTGGCGGTGGGTCGCGGGATGAAGGTTATTGTGGGGATGTTGCGGGGGGGGGGCCAGGATTGGGGGAGATGTCACCGGCAAGGAGGAGGAGTAGGCCGAGGGTTAGCAGGTGGGAGCATGAGAGCTTGCGAGGCGGGCGTGCTTGTTTGGTGATTGAGGATTGAAAGTGAATGAAAAGGTCGGTAAAGTGGGTGAGGTGGTTCGGCAGGATGGAGGGTGAGAGCAGTATTTTGTTGCTGGGAGGGGGGATAAGTGGGGGTAGTAGGAAGTGGAGAAGGATGGGAGTGAGAGTGAGGAGTAGCGGGAACATTGCATACGGAGAACAGGGAGTGAGTGTGGCAGCAGGGGTCAGAAGCAGAGTGAGGAAAGTTGTTGTAGTGGGTGAATGGTCATCAGTGGGGAGCGGTCACAGGATGAGGTGATGACCGAGGATGAGATGTAAGGTGGGGGGGTCAGATGGATGGGTCAGATGGGGAAGTTGGGGGATCAGTCGAGGCGGTCGGGGGTTGACAGAGGCGATTGCTGGGTTGGCTGATGGAGCAGCCGTGGGACAGGTGAGGCATCCAGGGGTCAGTCCGGGGTGGGATGCCACCAAGGTATGAGCTACAGTCCAGGGGAGATGTGGATGGGGAAGAGATCTAGCAGTCCTGGACAGGATGGTGGAGCCGAGGACAAGGTGATGCAGTCAGTATGGGGAGAAATACTAGTCAAGAGGAGGTCAGATGGCTGGGGAGGAAGGGTGAACTGATGACTAGTTCCTTACTTGTGGAAGGGAAGTAGTAAGGGTGGTAGAGATTAGAATGGAAACATTGTGGGGGATTTATGTTTCTTTACCTACCAGTCTCTTCCAGTCCATTTCTAGTCTATTTCTAAGTATTGTACTTAGAAGATGTACTCTGAAAGATGTAGTTTGGAAGATGCGTGGATCAGACTAAGTCTGGATCAGACTTATTTATATGCTAGAAGTAAAGTATGGATGATGTGTGGGAGTGAAGGGCCCAAGATGCACTGACTGCTCAAAACCCTGCACCCTGGCAGTGTACAGAGACAACAGTGGGCAGCTCATGCAGGATCCGCACTGCGCAGAGCGCTGTTTTGAGCTGTTGGGGATAAGTTGTGATTAGGAACTACACAACTACCAATCAGCAACACCTTAGAGCCCGTAACATTCTTAGTTTAGATATTGCTGCTAACAAGAAAGGGTAGCAAAAGAGATAGGTTGTCAGTTACTGGGAACCTAAGAGACCAAGTACTGTTGTTTTTTTTTTTGAACGCTACATGCCTAAAAGTATGGCATTAAAATGGTGTTTGGCATATAGTCACAATCAGGCAGAATCATAGAAGAGCCAACTTTGGGATTCCGGGAAGAAGAAAAAATAAAAAAAAATAAAAAATAAATAAAATTAATAAATACATAATCTTGGTGCTGTATTGTATGGTTACATAGCACCAAGTAGGATTAGCCCAACAACTTTCATTACATTTTTTTCCCCCCAATAAGGGGCAAGCTTTTTTTGCCTTTATAAGCAAAGGAGCATGTACTTACCAGCCCTCCTATCTGGGAGAAGAAATACACATTCCAGCCATCCACCAGTATTTCAGGCTTACAGCCATCAGTGTAGATCTAGAATGAAGGTACACAATGACAGGAATTAGAATCACTGAAAAATGTTGCATTAGTCATGAAGGGGATAAGAAACTTAGTTTCTCATATTGGAATACTGCATAACAAAATGGGGGTGAGAGGAAGGGGGGAGGCAAACACATGCTAATAATTGGTATGAGCCAAGTTTACTAGAAAACAAATCGTTAACTTGCTACCGACACAGTAATAATGTATATAGTTTACAATGTTAATACAGCATGCGCACATATCCCTACAACGGCAAGCAAACGTGGATGTATACATTTACAGTGGCTGGCCCTCAAGCAGTTGACCAAGAGAAGAATTAAACACCCCATTTATAAAACTAGGTAATGTTAATACTGAAACCTGTACCTCGTGATTGAGGCAAGAAATAAGGTCAGGTTTTTCCGTTTACGTCTGGAGACTAAGGAACAACTGTCTATTAGCCATATTTTCTCATCAGCAACAGTGAACAGGATTAATTCACTGGCCGTATGGTCGTGCTTGGTCAACTTCAGCAGGGATTTCATGTCAAAAATGTACATCAGTATCCTGGCTCACCTCCTGGAGGACGGGGATGATGGGTGGATTCCTCTGCTGAAGAAAGTACAGCACCATAAGTGTATATGCGTATGAAGAAAGGCTACCACGGGAGGCATCTCCTATGTCGCACATCTTTGGAGAAAAAAGGGATACTTCATAAGACTAGGAACTGAAATGATCATATGGTAGTTTTTTTTTGTAATACATCTGTACCTTGGTGAAGACCTTCATAATATAACAAAGATATTTGACTCTAGAGTCAATTGCAGCATAAGATGCTAAAAGACAAGTGTTATGAAGAGCCTGCAAAACAAAGCAACATTTGGTTGTAATCTGTAGGATGCATCTTTAAATAGGCTTCACAGTAGTGATAAAAAAAAAAAAAAAAAAAAAAAAAAAAAAAAACACATGCAATTTATAAAAGGATGCTAGAAAATAGAAAGCTCTCAAATATTCCAGAAGGCAAACATTAAATAGGAGATTCACAGAAACAAGCCCTGTAAGGACATCTAGACAACATAAAGAGGGGTGACCGTCTCAAGTTTCCCTGTGCGTAAAAGCACCTCTTGGTCTGGTGGTCTACAGTAGGCATCTGAAAGCTGCAGTAAAAAATTGCTTGTCAGACTGATCGTTTGCAGCCTGGGAAGAAAAGGAATGATCTGTCATGTGGATTTTAACAATCATTTAGGGTACCTTTACACGCCGCGACAGCAGGCTGGATACATCGCGCTACTTCACGTGCACGAGCACGCTCAAACGGCTACAAACGGTCAACGCATCTCCTTTACACGCCGCGACAAGGTGCACTACGCCACGCTACATCTATAGCTAGCTACATCGCCGGGTGTCTCAAGTAGCCAGCTGTAGCTCATTTACACACCGCTACAACCAGCTACTATGGGCAGACCTGGTGCAGCAGGGACAGCACATAGGCGTGCCACAATTGTGGAGTACAAGCCGTCCGTACGCTGATAGGACGAAGCAATAACATCCTGATTGGGCAGGCATCGCAGGAGGCTGAGTAAAACATGACGCTCGAGCGATTGTGTAGTGTGACTCGTCAGCTCCTTAAATATGCCTCCCTATGCAGCGACTACCAATCGTCATGCAGCAGCTTCCACCAATGATCGCACATGGGGCGCGGTAACATGGAGCCAGGGTCACGCCTTAGCTACATTGCAGCTACATTGCAGGCTGTCCCGAGTTCCCTTCCGTTGCCTCTTTACACGCCGATACAGCTCGCTACCATCGGCGATATAGCCATCTGTTTTCGAGCAGAGCCCATAAACAGATGCATCTGTCGCCGGCTGTAGCGTCGCGTCTTCAGACGCCGCTACGACGGGCTACATTGACGCTACAAGCTACATTTGTAGCCTGTAGCGGGATGTATCCAGCCTGCCGTGGCGGCGTGTAAAGGTACCATTACAGATAGGTCAAGAGGTCTTTGTGGTTTGGGCTCTGCACTCGGCTAGATTTTTTTCTTTTATAAATAAAGACAACCAAGATGACATTGAAGTGTAATGTATTGAGTTTAATGAATGGGGTTGAACAAAACATTTAGGAATTGCAAACATTTTTCTACAAAAGTCTACTCATTAGTCTCAAAAGTAACTGAACAAATTTACTTTACAAAAGTATTAAAAATGAATAATTTTTATTTATGGTAAATTTTACAAGCAATGACTGGCGACATCCATGGCTTCTAGACTTCAAGCAAATGCTGGATTTCAGTCTTTGTGATGCTTTTCCCAAGCCTTTACTGCAGTTGACTTCAGTTGCTGCTTGCTTCTGGGTCTTTATGGCTTATGTATGTGAAATGCATGCACAATGGGGATGAGATCTGGCAATTTACTTGGCCTTCACAGAATATTCCACATTGCATTATAACAAAAAAAAAAAAAAACAAAAAAAAAAAAAATCTGGTTGCTCCAGCATTATGCTTTGGGTCATTGTCCATCTGTTTACTGATCAACCTTTCTGATCAGATTGAATAAAAATGCACCATGTATCACCCTGTACACTTCAGAATTCATCCAGTTGTTTGTCTTCACTAGTGTTTATTGAGGTGACTGATCAGTGCCACGTGAAGCCAAGCATGCCCCGCCATCACACTGCCTCCACCATGTGTTACACAGGATGTGTTGTGCTTTGGATCATGAGCCTTTCCAAGACTTCTTCATACTTTCTTCTTCCAATCGTACTGGTACTGATTGAAATTAGTTTATCTATCCAAAGAATGCTCTTCCAGCATGGGGCTAGCTTCTTTATAATGTTTTTGGCAAAGTTTAATCTGACTTCCCTATTTTTAACCCCTTACCGACCCATGACGTTGTAAGTCGTCATGGGCCAGTTACTGGGGTTTGATGCGACCTCCGACGCAGAGCTCACATCATTTCCCCATCATTTAATGAGATCAGCTGAGATGTCGGGCTTCCAGCACAGATTGGATTTGATCGTGCTGTTAACCATTTGGATCCTGCTGTCAATTACTGACAGCAGGATCCAAACCGCCGTGGCAGGAAAGGCGCTGTTTCCCGCGTGCACCAGAGATCTCGGGATAATATTGCAAGATCTCCGATGCTCATGTGATAGCCCGGGGTCCTTGCTTGACCTCAGAAGCTGTCACGGAGCACTTCCTGTAAGTGGTTGTCAAGCGCTGCCAACCACTCAATGTGCGCAATTGTGGCAGATCCCAATGTGCTGCAGCTCATTGGGATCTGTCAGAAGCGATCAGATGCTGCACAGGTGTGTAAAAGTAAGAATTAATCAATAAAATCTTTACAAACGTGAAAAAAAAAAAAGCAAAAACCTAAAGAGTTCAAATCACCCCCCTTTTCCCCCATTCAAAATAAGTGTTAAAAAAAACCAAACATATTTGCCATCACCACATTCAGAAACGCCCGATCAATATATAAAATTAATGAAAGCCGTAAACGGAAAAAGAGATCCATCCAAATGCCAAAGTTACGTTTTTTTTTTTCGTCACTGCAACATCGATATAAAATGCAATAATGAACAGGCTATCGAAACAGCGCATCCACCCAAAAATTGTATTGTTAGAAACATCAGCTCAAGGTGCAAAAAATAAGCTATCACCCAGCCCCAGATCTCGAAAAATGAGAACACTACGGGTGGCAGAGCATGGCGCAAAAAGTGCGATTTTTTAAATTTTTTCCAAAACTTCTGAATTTTTTTCACCACTTACATACCAGTAAAAGTATGCATGCTTGGCATCTACAAACTCTTAATGACCCAAGGCATCACACAGTCTGTTTTACCATATAGTGAACATGGCGACTAAAAAACCCAAAAACAAACGTGTAGTTGCACTTTTTTTGCAATTTCACTGCACTTGGAATCGTTTTCCCCATTTCCCTGTACATCATATGGTAAAATGAATGATTGCATCTCAAAGTTCAACTTGTCCCGCAAAAAACAAGCCGTCATGTGTATATTGATGGGAAAATAAAGTTATGGCTCTTGGAAGCAGCAGAGCAAAAAACGAAAATGAAAAACGAAAAAATTGCTGGGTCATGAAGGGGTTAAGATTAATAGTTTTGCTCCTCGTGGCGATTCCTCCATTTGCCCTCATGTAGTTTTCTCTTTTAGCAACTACGTTTACTATAAACACCTACTTCCTGGAGAGTGTTCTTTACTTGGGGGGGACACAATATGGAGGGGTTTTTATTCCACATAGAAAGGATTCTGCAATCATTCACTACTGTTATCTTCTGTGGGAATCCAGGTATTTTTTGAGCTCCCGAGATCACCAGCGAGCACTTTGTTTTGAATGTATCAAACTGTTGATTTGGCTAGTTCTAACATTTCTGCTATCTGATGGATTTCTTCGTTTTTCAGATAATGTTGGCCTGTTTTTCTGCCACTGACCACGTTATGGCCTCACAGCAACAGTCATACCAATGGCTCCAAACCTTTTACCTGCTTAATTACACACAGCCCATTAAAGAGCTTTTGAGATAATTGTCTAGTAATATTTGGTCTCTTGAAAAAGGAAGCTACATATTCGGCCTCTTTTACACATCCATGTCACCACGGACGTGTGAAACAAGGCCGTTTGGGGCGGGGTGTGCACACGTGTCACAGACATGTGACAATGTGTGCAGTCCGTGTGCTATCCATGGGGCCGTGGATAGCACACGGACAGCCTGTCACACGCATACTTGCCTCCCTCCAGTGCCACTGCTCCTCTCTTCCGGTCCACTCTTGGGATCAGTGACGTGAATATTCATAAGCCCTAATGAGCGGCATCGGAAGTGAGAGGAGCAGACACCGCTAGAGCAAGGCGAGTATAAAAAGGAGATTTTTGTGTACTCCCCGTAAAATCCTTTTCTCTTAGCCTCTAATTGGGGGACACAGACCGTGGGTGTTATGCTGCTGTCCACTAGGAGGAGACCCAGACGATAAGGTGTTGGGAAGGTACGCAGGGAGGACCATGCAGCAGCTGCGCAGAGCTGCTAAGGGGAAGCCCCTGCCCAACGTGCCCCGAAGACTGAGGAAGCTCAGGCAGAAGGGCAGGAAACCCGGAAGGCGACAGAACCTGCCGGGCGAGGCCAGAACCGGAATGGCACGGGTGGTCCAGGGGGCCACGGGACTCGAAGCCCCGGACGAGCCCACCCGACGGCCAAAGGGCGGAAGAAAAGGGTAGGGAACTATGCGCCAGGGTATCACCACCCTAAGACAACCTAGCCTGGTCCTGCGATCAGGAAGGAATGGAAGTCGACCTCCTTCGGAGTCCGAGGACATCGATCGGAGGAAGGAAGGATAATCGACTGGGAGCGAAGGAACATCAAGACCCTCACGGAAAAGAATGAAGGGACCAGCTGAGGGACAACGCTGTCAGCACGGACAGAGAATTATGGGTCCCGGATGGACAAACCCAGAAGCATCCCGACCAGCCGAGCAGACGGAATTGCCACGAGAAAAGGAGTCTTGCGAGACAACAACCGGACAGCACTGGAAGAGAGCGGTCCAGAGGGAGAACATGACAGGCTAAACAGGACCACAACGAGAGCCCAGGCAGGAGAAAGGACCCTGCGCTGACAAAGTCTGGAAGCAGATACCAGAAATCGGTGAAACCAGGGAAGAGATGCCCAACTGCACCAAGAGCGGGCAGAGAGCCGAAACCAGCCCACAATGTGGCTGGCGGAAGTCCCAGGACCAACCCACCTGGAGAAAAGCCAGAAAGCGCGAGACATCTGGAAGGACGAGAACCACACAAAAGTCAATGCAGCTATGGTCTCCCATTGAAATTGACATAGGCTCTCCCACTGAGATTCCCATTGGGTCACCCATAGAGACTCCCATTGAGACTCTCATGAGGTCTCCCATCCAGCCCGTGACCAAGGCTCTCACTGCTTAGCTTCAATGGTTTGTCAAGGGCATGCACAAAGGGTTTACAATAGCTGCTGACATCCAAGAGAAGAATCGCAGCCACACCGCATTGGTCAGAAGGGACCGGCCTACGGGACCCCGGCAAGGTAGCCAAGAATCATCCAGACAGGCCCGGAGGCCTCAGTACAGGGGCCCAGAAGCCATGCAGCCAAGCCGAGCCACCGAAGATCTGGAGGACCCAGCCCCAGAAACAGTAAGGAGGGGTCAGGGTCCAAAACGACCGGACCCTCGAGATAGAGCGATATAATCAGGGTGAACCCAGCCTCTCCTCGGCCACAGCGGAGCCACAAGGATGGTTAGAACATCGCCGTCCCTGAACTTCCTGAGAGGACCCGCCTGAAGGGAAATAGGCGGGAAGCGAACCGGATGAAGGCCGGGGACCCAATCATGCCAACAGAGAGTAGAACCCACCTTAGCCAAGTTCCACTCTCCTGGGTGGAAAACCAGCAGGAACAGTTCTACCCAGAGGAAGAACAGGGAGGACCCCGACAGCAGGGCGCAGGACCATGGACCCCCTGATGACGGAGGGGAGTCACCGAGGGGACAACTGAAGACCCCAGACGAGAGATCCCAAGCAGACCTCGAGCAGCAAGGCGGGTTTCCGCGACCGCCCCAGCTCCCGAGAAAAGGAGGACTGGGAACATGGCACGACCCATAATCCCTGAACCCGGCCGGCGACCACAGTCAGAGGGATGACCAGGAGACCGAACCGAGGAAACCCCTGGCAACAGGTTGAGAGGGTCAACCACCAGAGGAGAGACAAGGAGACGCCTCCTGGGAGGCGAAACCCGGAAGATTGGGACAAAGGAAACTGTCCCAATGAGACAGGATGTGGTCGGGAAGGCTCGAGAGTGGACCAGAGTCCACAAGACAGATGGAATGCCAGACGACAAGGATCCCAGAGCCGAAAGAGCTAACCAAAGGGAGGGAGACAACGGACGACTGCCGTGGCTCCAGGCAGTAAGGCGCGAGCAGAGGGAGCAACCAGAAGGAAGACATCCCGACATGGCAATAACCAACTGCCCCGACCCCACAGGAAGGTCACCACCGCCGTCACCAGCTCCGAGAAAATACAGGGAGCCAAGGAGAGCCCGAAGGGAAGGACAGTGAACTGGAAGTGCGAAGGCGAAGAACTTCCGGTGCCAAGGATGAAAGGGAACGGGGAAGCAAGAGCCCATCAAATCGGATGTAGCCATCCGGAGGTGTCGCCCATCAACGGAATCGCTGAGAGGAAAAGACTTCATCCGGAAACGCTCGTACCTGACATGTAGGATAAACGTGTCAGGCAGATAAGGACCCGGGAGACCCCAGATGGCATCCTGACCAAGAAGAGGTGGGAGTAGACCTAACACCTCTCCATGGCATGGAAATGAGGCTTTTGCAAGCAGGAAATCCCGCACCCCTGCGGATAGAATACCGTGTGTGCCCTGCGAAGGCAGGCCGGGAACTTGGAGACCCGAACTCGAAGAGGAACCGAAAGGACCCCTATCATCCACCGCCACAAAAGCTGCCGCCAAGAGGGGAGAAAGGCCGCAAGTCTGCTTCCCCTCCCTCACTTGAACCAAGTCACCGGTAGGCAGGCTGTTGCCGCTGCAGACGGGAAGGGACAAGGATATGGTCCCCTCTACCCTTCTGGGAACTCCACCGTCCGGATTACCCAGTCCCGTGGGGCTGGGAGTTCCGAGGCACCGAAGAACAAAATGTCCGTGACCAGGGGGGCTCATGCACCGCAAAAGCCCCGCGGACAGGCGCCTTCCCCAGGATCTCCACCAAAGCCGGCCCAAATACCAAATCACCTGTGAAGGGGATCGAGCCCAGCTGCAGTTCGGAAGTGGGATCCCCACTCCACACCGACAGCCACACAGCCAGCTGGCAGAAACAGATATTCTAGCTGTCAACGGACAGAGTCCGTGGAGGCGACTGCGAGTACACAGGGTGCTGCCAGGCCAAGGGAAAGGAAGCAAGGAGAACTTCCCAAAGGTGCCTAGGGAAACATGGGATACCCACTGATCCAGCCAGTTAAGGAGGGATCTAGACACCCACGAACACGTCATAAAGCACTCAATCGTTCGGTCTAGCGGGCCTGTAAAGAGGACGCTAACAGAACAGATCAGGCTTTTATCCAGTTGGTTTACCAACTGCGCCACAGAGAGCTCCTATTTACAAAAGGAGAGTGGCTGTACCCCCTCACGGCCACCCTTTGGGACAACCCAGGGGAACTCAGGAGGAAGCTGCAACTGAGAACACTCTGGAAACGGTACTCAGGAAATCCCAATCCTGAGGGGAGAGCCAAAAAGGAGGAATGAACCGGAAAAACAGGCAGCTGAGCAGATATAAGCCCAGCAAACCACTCATCCTGACGGAGGAGAGGACTCGCTCCTCTCGCAACCCCTAGTGCTCCAAATAAAGAATTTTGTTTACGTACCGTAAATTCTTTTTTCTTTAATCATCAATGGGAGACCCAGACAATGGGGTTTAGGGCACTGCCCTCCGGAGGTCACACTAGGTACTACAAGTTTGTAGACACCGCCCCCTCCGCTTATAAACCCCTACCGCAGGGAACATCCTCAGTTTGGTCCATAAGCTGCGAGGAGACAAAGAAACCACACCCGAAACATCGGGAAAGAAACCGTGCACAGACGGTCCAACAACCCGGAAGAAACTGTCCCAACAGGGAACCGATCAAATGCAAAACATGCAACGGAACAACTGGGTGGGTGCTGGGTCTCCCATTGATGATTAAAGAAAAAAGAATTTACGGTACGTAAACAAAATTCTCTTTTTTCTGGTCATCATAATGGGAGACCCAGACAATGGGGATGTCCTAAAGCAATACCCCAGGGCGGGAAGAGTTCCTCAAAGACGGATAACACATGGTCCCCCTCAAAGGTGGGCAACCGCCGCCTGGAGGACCCGCCTGCCCAAACTTGCATCCGCAGAGGCATGGGCATGCACCATATAGTGCTTAGAGAAAGTGTGCAGGCTGGACCAGGTGGCTGCCTGACACACCTGTAGAGCAGAAGCTCGATGTCGCAAAGCCCAGGAGGCACCGACAGCTCTGGTAGAGTGAGCTTTCAATCCCACCGGGAGAGGCAAACCGGAAGACCGGTAGGCCTCCTGAATGGGAGCCTTGATCCATCTGGCCAAGGTTGACTTTGATGCCGCGGACCCCTTACAGCGACCTGTCGTCAGGACAAATAAGGAATCCGAATTCCGGAAAGAGGCAGTTCTGGACACATAAATGCGTACAGCCCTCACGAGATCCAGAGTATGGAGATCACGCTCGACCTGATGAACGGGAGTGGGGCAAAATGATGGGAGAACAATCTCCTGGTTCAGGTGAAAAGTGGAAACCACCTTTGACAAGAATTCTGGCCGCGGGCGTAACACCACCTTGTCTTGGTGAACCACCAGAAAGGGCGACCTGCACGATAGTGCAGCCAATTCTGAGACCCTTCTCAGAGATGTAATCGCCACCAGAAAGACCACCTTCTGGACAGACGAGACAGAGAAATGTCTCTCAGCGGCTCAAATGGCGGTTTCTGCAGTGCCGCCAGGACCATGTTAAGGTCCCAAGGGTCCAGTGGTCGCCTGTAGGGCGGGACCACCCGAGAGACTCCCTGGAGAAACTGACGGACCTTGGGAAGGAGCGCCAAGCGCTTGTCAAACAGCACTGAAAGAGCTGATACTTGACCCTTCAAAGAGCCTAGGGATAACCCCAATTCCAACCCCGACTGAAGGAAAGCCAACAATGTCGGAATGGACAAGGGCCACGGGGAGCGACCACCCGAGGCACACCAGGTGAAGAAAATCTTCCACGTTCTGTGGTACATCTTCCTGGAAACAGGCTTCCTAGCCAGAGTCATGGTGGCAACAACCGTAGGAGAGAAGCCCCTGGACGTCAGCAGCCAGGCCTCAAGAGCCATGCAATCATTCAGAGGGCCCTGGAATTGAGGTGGAAGAATGGGCCTTGTGCGAGCAGATCTGCACGTTCTGGAAGAGCCCACCGGAGTCCGCCTGACAGTCGCCACCGGTCCGGATACCAGGACCTCCTGGGCCAATCTGGAGCCACTAGAATGGCTACCCTGCACTCCGACCTGATCTTCCACAGAACCCTGGGAATCAGAGCTAGAGGCGGGAACACATACGGAAGATGGAATCTGGACCAACTCAGGATCAGGGCATCTGCCCCCAGAGACTGAGGATCCCATGATCTCGCCATGTATTGCGGCACCTGATGATTCAGCCGCGAGGCCATCAGATCCACGTCCGGAGTGCCCCATCTGCTGCAGATGTCCTGGAAGACGTCTGGATGAAGAGACCACTCTCCGGCGTCCATCCCCTGCCGGCTCAGGTAGTCGGCCTCCCAGTTCTCGACCCCTGGGATGTGAACTGCGGAGATCAGGCAGTCGTTGTCCTCCACCCAAGATAGAATGCGGTGGACTTCGGCGAGGGCCTGAGCACTTCTGGTCCCTCCCTGATGATTTATATAGGCGACGGCCGTCGCATTGTCGGACTGAACCCGAATGGGTTGCCCTGACAGGAACTTCTGAAACGCTAGGAGCGCCAGATAGACCGCCTTGATCTCCAGCACGTTGATCTGCAACGCCGACTCCGACTGAGTCCAGAGGCCTTGAGCCCTGTGGTGTAAGAACACCGCACCCCAGCCCGTCAGACTGGCGTCGGTGGTCACCACTAACCATGCCGGTTTGAGGAAGGACCGGCCCCGTGACAAATGACGTGGCTGGAGCCACCACTGCAGGGAATCCCTGGTCGGTTGTGAAAGTGTCACCAGCCGATTCAGAGAGATCGTCCTCTTGTCCCATCTGCGAAGAATCTCCAGCTGGAGAGGACGGAGGCGAAACTGCGCAAAAGGTACTGCCTCTATGGCAGCTACCATGCGCCCCACCAGCTTCATCAAGATCCGTAGGGATGATTGTGGTGACAGGAGGATTGCTTGCACTCCTGATTGGATCGCCATCTGTTTGACTCGTGGCAGAGACACTAGGGCCGAGTCCGTGTGGAAGTCCATGCCCAGATATGTCAGTGACTGGGTCGGAACCAGGGTCGACTTCTGGATATTGATAAGCCACCCGAACTGTTCCAGAGACTTCATGGTTACCTCCAGGCTTTGCCGACAAAGGTGTTCTGATGGCGCCCTGACCAGCAGGTCGTCCAGATAGGGTATTACGGCGTGCCCCTGCACGTGCAGGAGAGCCATCATGGAGGCCATCACTTTTGTGAACACCGCGGTGCCGAGGCCAACCCGAACGGCAGCGCCACAAATTGGAAGTGTTCTTCCCCCACTGCAAATCTCAACCAGCGCTGATGAGCCGGTGCAATGGGCACGTGAAGGTAAGCGTCTCGAATATCTATGGACGCTAGGAAGTCCCCCTGTGACACAGCTGCGATCACGGATCGCAGTGATTCCATACGGAACTTCCGAACCAACCCGTGACGGTTGAACAACTTTAGGTCCAGAACCGGGCGGAAGGATCCGTCCTTCTTTGGGACAATGAAGAGGTTGGAGTAAAAAACCCCGAAACCTCTCCCCGGAAGGCACCGGGACCACCACTCCGTCCCTGCGGAGACCCTCCAACACCAGGTGAAAGGCCTGAGCCTTTTCTGGGGATGGGCCCGACCGATGGAATCGGGGTATCGGCTTTGACGTCAGCTCTATCCTGTAACCTCGCGAGACCACGTCTCGAACCCACTGATCTTGAACGTGAAGTAGCCACCTGTCCTGAAAACGAGACAGGCGACCCCCCACCTGTGGGGAGGCAGGAAGGGAGAGCGAGTCATGTAGAGGCGGGTTTGGGGGCGGCAGCCGCTGCCCCCGCCGGCTTCTTTGGACGACTCTTAGAGCGCCACTGAGAAGCGGGCTTGCCCCCTCAGTCCGTGCGAGCGGACGGTGCTGATGACTGTGAGCTGGAACGAAAGGACCACTGCTTTGGGTTCCTCTTAACGGAATACCGTGGCTTAGGCTTATTCTGCGGGATCTTAGACTCAGCAGAATCCTTTATCAGCTTGTCCAGTTCGGTACCAAAAAGCCTGTCACCAGAGAAAGGAAGATTCTGCAAAATCTTCTTAGATGTGGCATCTGAGTCCCAAAGACGCAGCCACAACAACCTGCGAATCGCAATAGCGTTGGCCGAAGCCACAGCTGAGCGAGTGGCAGTCTCCAAAGTCGCCGTCCTGGCGTAGTCCGCATAGGCCCTTGCCCTTTCGGTAAGCGCCAGGACCTCTGGACTGGACCTTGCCAGGTCAGTGATACCATCCAAGCAGGTAGTAATCGCTTGTAAGGTCCAGACTGTGGCAAAATTAGGGGCAAATGAAGACCCCACAGCCTCATAGGAAGACTTGGCGAGTTGCTCGACCTGTCTATCAGTCGCATCCTTCAGTGAGGAGCTATCAGAGGCAGAGAAAAGGGAGCGTGCAGCAATCCTGGTCATGGAAGCGTCCACCTTCGGGGACTGCGACCACTCCTGTAGCACCTCCTGGGGGAAGGGGAAGCGATTGTCCTTAGGTTTGCGGACATAACGCCGCCCAGGATGTAACCTGGGAGCTCTAACCACCCTTCCAAAGTTAGTGTGGTCCATGAAGGAGCCACTTGGTCTAGCCTCCGGCCGCAGCCATTGATAGACCTCCTTCGGGTGTACAGTCACCTCCTCAGGGGGTGTCACGAGACGTAAGGTCTCGTTAATAGAGGACACCAAATCCTCCACCCCGTCTGGTGGTTCAGACACAGACACAGACCCGAGAGTCGAACCCCCATCATCTTCCTCACCATCAGAGGACCGCTCCTCCTCAGAGAGAGCCTGGAGCTCGGGTGAATCCTCACGACGAGCCCGCTTAAGGGGTCTCACAGCAGAAGAGGGAGACACCCGGGGGTAACTGGAAGGAGTAGCTGGGCTTTCCAGCCTCCTATTGAGTGCCTCCAGGGACTGCGACATGGAGGACAGCTGGGACAACAGAGATTCATTGATCTTATTTTGAGTTTCCCATGGCCCTGGGATCACCTGAACCTCAGGGTACAGCACCGGAGCTGCTGTCTCAGCAGTGTCAGTCCGGGCCTCTGGGCGTCCGCAGTTATTGCAGGACCCCTCCACCAGAGTCCCATTGCATGTAGCACAGGTAATGGTGGCATCTGCCGCCTTAGCAGCACGCTTCCTAACCGAGGACATCGCCACAGCAGGGGAAAATAAGCCAAATTGTGCAGACAAAACCGGGAATCCCGGTGGCTTACCGACCGCAGCGAAGCGGTAGGAGGAAGCGGTGTGTGTGTGTGACCTCCGCGAGAGTTTCCGGTCTCCTCTTGAGTGCAGACGCACGCTGCATACAGATCCCAGCCGGGAATGAGGGTAAAGATGGCCGCCGACAGTGAAACCGTGGGCGGCGCCGAAAACACGCGGGAAGCACACACACACGCCCATCGATGACGTCACCGCACGGGCTGCTTCCTATCCTCCAAGCAGCCTCAGTATTAAGGCGCCAGAGCCCGCAGCGCGGGAAATAGTGTGGAGTACAACACACAGACTGCATGCACCAATACACATCTGCAGCCTACAGCCTCAGCCCCTGCGACACACAGGGCGGTCAGCCAGGGTGACCCCAGCACGGGGTACACCTCCAGATCCGCGGACTCGAGAGTAACGCGCGGTCTGAGTGTCAGGACACATAAAGTGACAGACACTACCCCCAGGCACACAGGAGACACAGAGTGCCTCAGTGCCGGTCCGGTCTGTAAGCACCATTTAGGGAGGCCTCGGACGGGGGTTCAGCACCAGTCCGGAGTGTAAGCACCATTTAGGGAGGCCTCGGACTGGGCTGGCTCCAGTCCGGTCTGTAAGCACCATTTAGGGAGGCCTCGGACGGAGCGGAGCTGTGCAAGGCTCCCATCTCCCACTCTCCAGAGCCCCCCAGAGAGGGATGGAAAGGAGCGCAACAGCGTACCGGGAGAACACAAGGTGTCCAGGCTCTAGGCCCTCCGGTACCTCCACCAGCGTGTTCCACAAGGGTGAGCGGGGAGGCTGTCGCAGGTCCCGACCGGAACCATTTTACCTTGTCTTCAGACGCCATCACGTAAGTTGTGAGAATGCAGTGAAGTGCAAGCAAAGCGTGATCCTCCGAGCACACTAAGTTTAAAACTGAGGATGTTCCCTGCGGTAGGGGTTTATAAGCGGAGGGGGCGGTGTCTACAAACTTGTAGTACCTAGTGTGACCTCCGGAGGGCAGTGCCCTAAACCCCATTGTCTGGGTCTCCCATTATGATGACCAGAAAAGCCCCAACAAGACCCCCATGGTAACCGAGGAAACCAGGAATCGTCCAAGCCCAGCCTGTCAGGAAGCAGAGGCTGCTACAGAGGGCATATTAGAGGCTGAATCAAAGACTTCACCGCCAGAAGGGGCAGCCAGGAGCTTCCTCATTTTTTAGGGGAGGAAGGCCTGGCTTATAGGAGCCACTGGGGCGAGGGAGGACAGGGAAGCCAGTACAATCTGGTCTACCCTGGACTATTTCACCAGGCAAGGGAGACCCATGTCGTCCGCGCAGCTCTGACACCGCGACATCCCAGCATAAAGGGAAGTCCGTCACACAAGCAAAATAATTCTCAGGGACAGTGTCGTCTCCCCAGGAAAACCCACAGGAGAAAGAACCGTCAGCCGGACCATAAGGACCCCCCCCAGCTCTGAGGCAGGGGGAACACTGGGCTGTGCCTGATGCAAGGGCACCACTGCACAAGAGCTTACCGTGGTTCAGCCGGTTTCAGGGCAGCCTACATCCAGAAAGGCCTGCCCCTCCCATTGTCCAAAAAAGGTTCCCCACCTCCCGCGCCGGGTCCTGGGCAGGCCACCTCAGGGGAGACGTGCCCGCACGCTGCCCCACTGAGTCCCGACACCGGCACCCGCAAGCGCCGCGCTCCCGCCGGGAAAGCACCTGACCGGAAGTCCCGCCCACCGGCGTCACTTCCGGCCGCGTGGGACAACGTGCATGCGCGCGGGAGGCAGCCGGCAGGCTCCTCCAGCAGAGGAGGCCACCGACCAGGGATACCACAGCCCGCATCACCCCCACCGGGGATCCGGAGGGCCAGGCATTGGTCCCATAGTACAACACCATGGGAGCAGTAGAGGAGGAGCAGAGCCCGACCAAGACTGCCCAGCATCAAAAGGAAAAAGGTATGCTGAAGCTCGCTGGCCGCCACAGCACAGAGAAAAAAACCTCTCCATGCCCCATGAGGACAGGAAAGACACTGGCTTCTGGGAGGTGGGAGGGGCCTTTTAACCTCTCTTGTGCTTCCTGTCCCAATTAGGGCGTGGAGAGGCAACCTCTTATGCTGTCGTGGAAGGGGCCTGGAGAAAATCTCCTTTTCTCCTTCGCCTCATTGGGGGGACACAGACCGTGGGACGTCCTAAAGCAGTCCCTGGTGGGGAAAAATAATGGAACTAAGCATGGTCAGTGAAGACTATGCATCAACAGGCGGTCTGCTGCCGCCTGGAGGGCACGTCTACCCAGACTTGCGTTTTGCCGAGAACTGAGTGCAAGCACTGTAAAGGCTTAAGTTTGCTGACCGTTTGGCTGCCTATAAACTTGGTGCACTGACACCAGGTGCTGAACGGCCCAAGAGGCCACCACGGCCGTAGTAAGAATGTGCCGTGATGCTGCTGGAAGAGATGAGCTTTTGATGGTATAAGCATCTTAGATGGTTAGACGGATCCACCTTGGTAGAGGAGCCCTAGAGGCTGACAATTTCTGTCCTCTGGAAGAAGGAAGAAAGAATCTGACCTCTTCGAAGGGCATTGTCTTGGATACCCCTAGATGCGTAGGGCCCCGACAAGGCCCTGCATATGTAGGTCCTTCGCGACCGGATGGACTGGAGTCGGGCGAAGCAATGGCAGAGAGATGTATTCATTTAGGTGAGAAGAGTATACCGCCTGTAGCAGAAAGATGGAACGAGCCGCAGGGCAATCTGGTCCAGATGGAAACCCAGAAAAGAGGGTTTACATAAAAACGCTGCAAACACCGATACCTCCGCAAAGAAAATAATTTTTCCACCGAAACATACCACTGTTTGGATGAGAATACTAAGGGTAATATCCTACAGAGGCTCAAAAGGCGGTCTTGTAGGGCCATGAGAACGAAGTTCAGGTCTCCACTTGTGTAAGAAGGGGAAACGGGCTGAAACTTGCTATGTGAGAGACCCGAAGGACAGACCTGAGTCTAGGTCTAAGCAGAAGCAACGGAGAGGTCTTGGTATGAAATGGGGGCAAGGGGAATGACCTCTAGAGGTGCCCTAGGCAAAAAAACAAAACGATTACACATGTGTGATGGTAGATCGTTGATAAGGCTGGTTTTCTTTGCTGGACTATGGTCGCTACAATATCCTGGGAAAAAAAAACCCTTGGGTTAAGTGCTAGGTCTCAAGGGCCAGGCCATTAATTTCAGAGTTGAGGAATCCTGAGGGAGAACTGGCCGAGAGAGAGCAGGTCTGGACTGTCTGTTAGTCGTCCTGGTACTGCTGCCATGATGTGGACGAAATCTGCATACCAAGCACAGATGGGCCAGTCGGAGACCACAAGGATGATCTGGCGATATTCTTGTTTGATATTCCGCACTAACCTGGTAGTGGGGAAAGAATATAGGGGAGGTGAATACAGGTCCAGTCTTGGACTAGTGCGTCTTTCCTATTGACTGTGGGTCCTGGGACCTGGCCAAGAAGATTGGAACCTTGGTATTGAGGCGTGACTCCGTCGGGTCACACATTTGTGGTTTCCTGGCGCTGGCAGCCTTGACGGAGGACTGTGGATGAAGGAACAGTTTCCCTAAGTCCATCCCTGTAGGGTTAGGAAAAAAAAAAAAAACCGTTTCCCAGATGTGAATACCAGGTATGAGAACAGCTGGCAATACAGTGTTCAAGGATTCCCCCAAGTGAAGGATGTGGCGAACGTCTGTCATTGCTTGGAGACAGTGGGTTCCACCCAAGTGGTTAACGTATGGTACGTCTGTGGCATTGTCTGACTGTATCCTGACATGTCCGAATGCCAGAAGGTGACTGACTGATTTCAGTACTAGAAATATTGCCCGAATCTTCGTAGAATGAGAGGCATCTTCAGATCTAGGCAAGGGCACTGCAGTGTGCATTGTGACGGAGGTACAACGAACCACATCCTGTTCTCGTGCCAAGCCGGAACATGGATAAATGCAAAAAAAAAGCCGGAGATGCAGCTGAGCCAATGGAACTGCCTCCCACGCTGCCACTATCTTGTCTAGGACTCTCATGGCAGTTGTGAAAGACTCAGGAGACCGCTGAAGGAGACTGCGGATTCCTAGACGAAGAATCCGTGCCCTGACTAGAGATGTGGATGTGTTGCAGCTAAAGGCTGCTGTTTTCATCCGATGCTGTGTGTCCGAGGCTGAGACTTCATATGTGATGCTGCAGCATGTGGCCGTCATGAGTACGCAGCAGAGCTTGGACTCCTGGAGTGGCCTTGGAATTGTGGTAGACTTGTGGCAGTCGATCTGCTAACCGAGTCTTCTTAGCATGCAAAGTGAAGGTGACACTGCGTACGCAGTCCCTGAAAGTCATGCATTGATTAATACGTCGTCCAGATATGGGAGACTCCTTTGACAACTTCACAGTGAAGCTGTGCTGACTGTACCATCCAAAGCCGTGTGAGCCCCGCACAGCGAAAGCCGTGCTGCCTCCTATATAATGGCTGGGTCCAGAGATGGGCATTGACTCCCTAGGTTTCCCTCAACTCTTGTAATGTATACAGAGGAGTGTTCTGTTCTGTGGGCCAGTATACAGTCCAGCTGGTACTGTATCCCCACAGTGTTTGTGACCCAATGGGAGGAACGGAAGTGCATTGTGGCAGGGACAAGAGGGCAGGTGCAGAGCAGTCTGCACTTTACTGGCAGGAACCCTTGGTCCTGCTTTTAACTATGCCACAGGCTCTCCTGTGAGAGCTGCTTGTTTATGTGGGAAGGAGGGGGGGGGAAGGGAAGAACCTTGAAAGAGCGCGAAGCTCTGTGAAAAAAAATCTAAATTACTTACCGGTAATGGGTTTTTCCGGAGCCACGACAGCACCACCTGAGAGAGAGGACCGCCCATCCAGACAGGAAACCTCTGAGATAAAAAGGCGGGACCTCTCCTGGACCTCAGTTTTGGTTACAGAGACCGGAGAGGGGAACCCAACAATAGTTAGTACACAACCACCACCAAAAGAAATCAACAATTCAAAACCCCCAAACGTGACCACACCAACAGGCTATAGGAAGGGATGCGGTGGTGCTGTCGTGGCTCCGGAAAAACCCATTACCGGTAAGTAGCCACCGCCCTGGTGGAATGTGCATTAAGGCCCACCGGGACCGGCACCTGACTAGAAGAATAAGCTAGAGCAATGGCTTCCCGCAACCACCTAGCCAGGGTACCCTTGGACACTGCCTTACCCTTAGAGGCCCCCTGAAAGGAAACAAAGAGGGACGGGGACTGACGCCAGGCAGCGGACTCGTCCAAGTAGGTAAGCAACGCCCTCCTGACATCTAACGTGTGGAGAACCTCTGCCTTCTGATTAGCAGGATGATCACAGAAGGAAGGGAGGACAATCTCCTGCATCCTGTGGAACTTGGTAGCCACCTTGGGAAGAAAGGAAGGGTCCAGGCGAGGATGACCCTGTTCTGCAAAATCTGAGTATAAGGCCCCACTGACAAGGCCTGCAGGTCACTTCACTGAAGAGGGGTCACGGGCATCCACCAACCCCATAGTTGAACGAACGGCCTTAATCAAAAAATCAGTGTCTTTACGGGGAAAACAGGACTTCCCAGCACCACTACCATCTGAGGAGGAAGACCCCGAGGAGAAGGATGAGGAGGAGGACGAGGCCGAGGATGAACGAGACCTGCGTCTCCCCTTGTGAGAACTACGAGCGGCACGGTCAGAACCAGAAGAAGAGGCCCGGGACCTCTGTCTCTTACGCCCCCTATCCTTCCCGGATTTCTGTAGGGACTTCAGCTCTTCCCTCACTAAATCCCTAAGGCTAGAGGCCAGACTGGGAACAGCGCTTCGTACAGTGTCCTCAATGCAAGGGGCACACAAATCCTTAAGACAATCCTCTGGAAGAGGGACTTTGCAGATAGCACAGTCTTTATGCTTTTGTTTAGCCGCCTTTTTCTTGTCGTCCTAAAAACAAGAAAGAAGGCGGTGTAAATACAGATATCACAGCCCGAAGGCACTCACCCCACCAGAGGCATACCGACTTTCGGGAGGGATTTCGGGTCCACATCCTGCCTGGACCCCTTCTGCAAGGATTTGTGGCTGCCAGCCTGCTGGTGCTCCCCTGGGTCGGGTGTCGCAAGGGTCTGCTGCTCCATCCCTCCGTTGTGGCCGGCGCCGCTCTCCATGCACTGCCCCACACCTCCGGCTGCAGCGTCTCCCAGCCGCCGAATGCTGGGTGCCGCCATCTTGGGCCGTACTGCGCAGGCGCGGAGCGTCACTTCCGGTCCGCGCCCAAAACCGGAAATAGCGGCTCCCGGCACGAAATTTGAAAGCTGCCGCCGGGAAACCGCTCCCGGGCCCCTCACAGACCCAGGCACGCTGTGCCTAGCCAGGAAAAGGAACTTGTTCACCCGGGGCACAGGCGTGCCGGGGAGCCACCAACCCTGCAGCTGCGTCCCCCGGGCGGCAACAAGGGCCGAGAACCGGCCGCTGGTGGCTCTCTCCAGACCCCGTGCCCTCCACCACCGCAGGGGATACCCCGTGGAGGAGCTTCTGAACCCAAGTCGGGAGCCACTGCCTAGGTTAAGGACAGCTCTTCCAGCTACCGGGTCAGGCCAGGACCACATGAGCTTCAGAGGTCTCCCACCTCCAAGACAGGAAACCTAAACTGAGGTCCAGAAGAGGTCCCGCCTTTTTATCTCAGATGTTTCCTGTCTTGGATGGGCGGTCCTCTCTCTCAGGTGGTGCTGTCGTGGCGATGATGGAAAAATATTCCCCTGCTGCTGGAAGGGGCGGCGCCTTCGCGCTAGGCCGAAGCCGCAACCTACAGTAGAAAATGGGGCCGAAAATAGCTCCAGGCCGGCGCGGAGGTCCCGTGGGGGGGGGGAACCGGAACGGCCCGAACCCCACCGGACCTCCGGGGCATAGTAGCGGCGGCACAGAGGTAGCCTCGGCAGGAGCACCCAGGACTGGGGCTCCTAAAACAGTCTGCAGAGCCGGCGCAGGTAACATGCAGGAGCGCAGATAAGACTGTGCTCCTGTTACTGCTGGCAGCCTGGGTGCCCCGGCCCTTCAGGTGCCAGTGCAGTGGTGGCCCCATCAGAACAACCCAGGGACTGGGTGTCCTGGAAGTCCGGCCGCAGTAAATGGGTGCCGGCTGTATGCAGGGGCACAGAAGGTCTGCTGCCTGCAAGGTGTCCACTGGCCCCATTAAGAGCACACAGCAGGGCTGGGCTCCTGGGGAGTGTTGAAGTGTTGGTGCTGGAGCTTGCTGGAAGTATGTGCCCCTCAAGAGCAGGGCTGAGGATCCATGTGCCTCAGGAGCACGCAGCGGGCTGAAGGCTCCATGTGCCGTGCTGTAGCATGTGCCCATCAGGAGCATGCAGTGGGCCTGTGCTTCTGCAGGCATCCATCTAGAGTCCCAGCCCAGAATGCAGCATGTGCTGCCGATACCTGTGGTGCCTCAGCCTAAGCACCAAGAGGGTGATTAGGGGGACGTCATCTGGCAGGTATTCCAGCTCTGGCTTCAACTCAGGACCCAGAGGGAGTGAGGAAGGTGGATGTTATGCTGGGCTGTCTCAACTTTAACCCAGCAACCCAACAGTGGGAGGCCGAGGAAGGAGCATGCCGGGGGCCACGCCGGACCCACTTTTCTTCATTGGAAGAAAAAAAGATGAGAAAAAAAAAAAATAGAGTAAAAATGGTCGTGTGCCTCCTACGACACTAAGCAAAAACTGGTGAGGCAATGCCTGCTCCAGGGGTGTATACTGTAGAGGAGGAGCCACTTAACTATTTTGCAGATTCTGCCTAGTGTCGCCTCCTAGTGGACAGCAGCATAACACCCACGGTCTGTGTCCCCCAATGAGGCGAAGGAGAAATTCTTTATTTTTAGGCTTTTTGGTTTTGTCCGTGGACTGTGCACACGGATGTCACACTGTGAACATCCGTGTGCAGGAAGTTTTGACGAAAAAGCGGTCCGTGGCTCCGCAGAAAAACTAACAAGTCGCCGTGTGGAGCACACGGACACGCATGTGTTTCACACAGACACGGTCCGTGCGGAAACACGGACGTGTGTATGGGTCCATAGGGGATCATGTGTCCCCGTATGTCCATGCCTCCAGCATGTGTCCACAAACGTTCCGGAGGCACGGTTGTGTGAAAGAGGCCCTAAAGAGATTTAATTCCTAGACCCTTACTCCAATTAGGATGTGAATACCCTTAAATTATAGCTTGTAGTCTGCACTTTAAGCCCAAATTTATTATATAGCTGTATCAACAACATGTTATTATCAACAGGGAAAATGCCACAACTTGTGTAAACTGTCCAAATATTTCAGGCCCTAAATATATAAGAGCCTTCTCAATGATCCAATAACAAAACAGACTGAAGCTTTTGAAGTTTTGTCTGCATAGAAGTGGTATTTCACACGTGTGGTTTTCATCCAGGATTTAATTTATACTGCACTACGTTTTGAGGCAAAGATGCAAAATGTGTCAAACTACAATCAACCACACTGCACTGAAGAAAAACTAATTTCTTTGGAATGTACAACTGTCATCATCCACTCATGATTTTGCCCTAGGTCTTCTGCATATTTCTCCTTCCTCTCCTACATGCATTGGCAACATCTTAGGCTGGCTTCACACCACGGTTTTTTACCTTGTCAGGCTGGGTCCGATGCTTTGCAGGAGGCACCGGACATAGCCCAACAGCTCTGGACAAATAGTTAATATGCCCTCCGTTCCAGTTTGAAGCCGGATGCTGCAGAGCACAGCTGAGGTAGCTGTCCCCTGCTGAAATGGTGCTGAACCTCTTCACAGGGGACAGCTCCCTGGTGCTGAAGTTCAGCGTAGCTCACGCTGAAATTGAGCAACCGGTGCCCGGCTCCTACCGGATTAGGGGCAGTCTGGCGCCATAGACTCCCATGTTAGGGAGCACCGGATCACCCCGGATCAGGAAGGATCCAATGTTGGCAGATTTTTCGCCCCGGACAAACGTTGCAAGCAACTTGTGTGTCTGGGAGAAAAATCCGAATGGTCCCAGATCCTCCTGGACAGATGGAAACCGGATGGCACATAGCTGCCATCCGGCTCCATAAGGCTGCATTAGGACAAAATTGGGTCAGACACTGTCAGGTTCACACCAGACAGCCCCGAATCTGATGGTACCGAGGTGTGAAGCCAGCCTTAGCAATGTGCACAGAAGAGATGCTGCAACCACCCATGGAGGAAAATAGAGAGCTTAATAGAGAAGAGATTTAGTGCCTACTGTGTCAACAATACTTCCTCATTAACATCAATTACATATAGTTACCAGTGTGTTATATAAACTGATGTCTCCTTCAAGTCCACTTCTTGCATGGTAGAACTTTACAATTGGTACTTTAGCTGTGGTAATCGGAAGAATGTTCCTCAAACCTTACAGGAAAGAAAACAAGCGTCTCATTACCACGTAACAGGTTTGTCCCCTCTCCTCTTGATCCTGTAAGTTATACTGCATACTATGTCTTTTGCAAGCCAATATCAAAGTAGAACTTGAAAAGTATTACCCTGATGCCTTTTAAGATGCCTTGCTAACTCTTCAATGGTTTTTATGGAATCTAGCTCCTGAGGGGGGAGGGGGGAGAGAGGGAGAAGACAAAAAAAAATAAATATATAAGCAAAGAAAAGTTATCAATGTCACTACATTCTATGGTATTTTACTGAAACCATTGGACATACCTCTGCAGTTTCAAGGCCCTCAAATGTCATGCAGATATCCAGGTCACTCTGTTTAAAGCCAAAGCCGTTTTTTGAAGACCCAAACAAATTTAACTTGGCTCCTGTAAGGAGAGGGTGTAGGGGCAGGAACAAGTGTAATTTTAAACTTTTAGCTATAGTCATTATGTCCGGGAAAAAAGTGTTAAAGCACAACATACATACCTTTAAAGTCACGTCTGATGAAGTCCTCCAGATCATGTCTTATATGTTCCCGGGCTTTGTCTTCTAGGGAAGTCGGACAAAAATCCTCTGTGCAAGATAGACAAGTGATAAGTAACATTTTTTTTTCCCTCCAGAATTCCAATTTTACATATAACATGCACAATCAGATAGCCATGACTTTGTGCTTTGAAGACAATTATATTGGACTAGCTGTGAGCCCGATTCTAAAGAATCGGGAGTCTAGAATCTATATATAATTTTTTTTTAAGAGTTTTAAATAATAGACTTAAACACCAGATGTATGACTAAGTAGCCGATGTAAGCAGAACTGTAGGGTAGCAATATAGTGGAGGTGTAGAAAGAGTTAATGTCCGACTAACAGGACTATAACAGAGTAGGAACTTATAATGATATCAAAAATGTTATTGAAGGAGTGCGCTGTAAATGATATCCAAAATGGTGTTCAAGGGGTTAATGTACCAGTGGCAGTAGTTATAAACACTACCAAATATGCAGTTAATGCTGAACTGGTATAGAATGGGTTAATTTCGCAGTGTCATTACAACTATGCACTGTGTAACAGAAATAACAATAATGGAATATAAGGGGTTAATGTTCCTACTGGCAGTAGTAATAGAGACTACAAAGTATGGAGTTAAGGCAGAAATGGTATATAAGGGGTTAACTTCGCAGTGGCAGTACAACTACACACTGTTATAGAAATTACAGATAAAACAGAATGTAAGGGGTTAATGTTGCTACTGTCATGAGTACAATGAGAGAAGCGCCTCACTTCCCATTGAGATACATGGAGGACTGAGTTTCAAATTTACCGCTGTAAGTGAGGCGTGAAGCTCATTGGTCGCTGTGTGCTGGCGCAGACCAATGAGCATAGCGCCTCACTTCCCATTGAGATACATAGCGGTCTTTAGAGCTGTGCATGGCCAGGCACTTGGTTCTGTTTTCGGCCACGGCGCTCGGCTCTCGTCGGTCGTCGCCGGGGCGGGAGACTGGCAATGGCCGCTGCGCGGGCAATGCTTCACAGGTCGCGTGGGTGCCGCGCGCCCACAACGACGGGTGCAGCGCCGAAACTTACAGAAGTGCGTTAGAGGAATTATATATTAGATAGAGGCCGCCTCCTCTCTAGGCAAAAAGCCCCCAACCTTGGTGAAAATACTGCAATATTCTCTCCACATGTAAAACCTGGATGTTTTTCTACCCAATAGAATGGTCTTCCAAGCACAAAGTCGTGGCTGATTCTTTGTGTTCCTGCACTTTTTAAATAAAACATGTACAGCTAAAATCCTAATATAAAATTTGCTACTTCCTTTTAAAAAAAATTTCCAAAGCTGGGAACAAATATGCAAATCATCACCTTCTCCTGTGTAGGGGACCCAGCTGCTAGGAAGTCCAATCCACAGAGCAGAGATCTGAATAATAGTGACCAGACATGTGCATCACCGCTCCATTCATCCTTTATTGAACTGCCAGATGTAAAAGCACAGTAGTGCAACTGGCAATCCCATTAAGAATGATTAAAGCAGTGATGCACTTGTCCAGCCAGCGTGTGACACGGACAGCTTGACAGATGGTGGAGGTCCCAGTGGACAGTTCCCTGTCAATCAGGAAATTGTTACCCAATGCACGGAGAGAACTTCTAGAAATTGGAATAACCCTTCAAACACAACCAGCAAACTGAGGGCTCCAGCTACACACACACACCCCTCCCACCCACTAATAACACTCACCGTAACACTGGACACAAACTTTATCCAAAAGCTGTTGGAATTTAGCCGTGAGCGGTGGTAAGGGTTCCAGTTCAATTTTTTTAAAGTCCTCTGGACAGTCCTTTTTCAGATGCCCTTCTTTCTTGCACAAGTTACACACAACAGTAGGACGCTGAATTGCAAAAAGAAAAAAAAGTTTCCATAAAATTTAAAGGGGTTACTTTTCAGTTCACAAGTCTAAGGCTTGGTTCACATTCAGATTTAGCATCCCGTCTGGACAGCTGCATTTGACAGCTGCATTGACACTATGAAACGCTAGCGTTAACGTAGCTGAATGCAGCCATAGACTTCTATTGGTGAGCGCAATGCAAATGCAATGTCAAAAGTGCCTGTGGTTGAAAGTTTCACGCTTTTGCTAGCGCACTGCTGGACGTGGAGAGCATTGCACGGATATCGTGATTGCATTGCGCTCGTTTAAAAAAGGTCTATGGCTGCGTACATGCTACAGTTCCAAAGCATTAATGCAGATGTCAAATGCTGCCATCCAGACGCAATGCGAAACAAGAATGTGAACCTTGCTTAACAGAGGCCTAGTACCCAGCCCACTAATTGAAGAAAACTTTTTCCTCAGAGGGCGGGGCCAAACAGCAAGTTCTTAAAAAAAACTGTTTAAATGCTGCTGAAGAGGGAGAGAATGATTGGCAGCAGTGGGCAGATTAAACATGCAGGGGTATGAATCTGCCCTTGGCTGCAGCCCCTAGCCACCTCCTTAGTGGCTGTAGCATGTAAGTTTTCTACCTGTATTATCTCGGGGTACAGGGCTGCTCAAGTGCTGGGGAGCCCTTGCTGGATGCCTGGTTTGGTGACAGGTCCTCTTTAAACACCTTTAGAAGGGTGCATGAGCTGTTAGCCATTAAAAATACTGTCTTGCATGTAAATTGGCAGCAAATCATGAGGATCTTCCTTAATTCCTTCAGCAGGAGAAACTATTTCCAAAATAACATGAGTGATCTAATCTATAAAATTTCTCTGATTTATGCAGTTAGGGCAGACACACACTATGCGAGATAAAGAGAATTTTGTTTACGTACCGTAAATTCTTTTTTCTTGAATCATCAATGGGAGACCCAGACAATGGGGTTTAGGGCACTGCCCTCCGGAGGCCACACTAGGTACTACAAGTTTGTAGACACCGCCCCCTCCGCTTATAAACCCCTACCGCAGGGAATATCCTCAGTTTGGTCCATAAGCTGCGAGGAGACAACATAAACCACACCCGAAACATCGGGAAAGAAACCGTGCACAGACGGTCCAACAACCCGGATAAACTGTCCCAACTGGGAACAGGCAAATGCAAAACATCCAACGGAACAACTGGGTGGGTGCTGGGTCTCCCATTGATGATTCAAGAAAAAAGAATTTACGGTACGTAAACAAAATTCTCTTTTTTCTGATCATCATAATGGGAGACCCAGACAATGGGGATGTCCTAAAGCAAACCCCAGGGCGGGAAGAGTTCCTCAAAAGACGTTGATATACACGGTCCCCCTCAAAGGTGGGCAACCGCCGCCTGGAGGACCCGCCGACCCAAACTTGCATCCGCAGAGGCATGGGCATGCACCATATAGTGCTTAGAGAATGTGTGCAGGCTGGACCAGGTGGCCGCCTGACACACTTGCAGAGCTGAAGCGCGATGTCGCAAAGCCCAGGAAGCACCAACGGCTCTGGTCGAGTGCGCCTTCAAGCCCACCGGGAGAGGCAGACCCGCCGAACGGTAAGCCTCTTGAATGGGAGCCTTGATCCATCTGGCCAAGGTTGATTTGGATGCCGCGGACCCCTTACAGCGACCTGCCGTAAGGATGAACAAAGAGTCCGAACTCCGGAAGGAGGCCGTCCTGGACACAAATGCGTACAGCCCTCACTAAATCCAGAGTGTGGAGGTCGCGCTCAACCAGATTGAACAGGAGCGGGACAAAATGATGGGAGCACAATCTCTTGGTTCAAGTGAAAAGTGGACACCACCTTTGGCAAAAATTCTGCCCGCGGACGCAACACCACCTTGTCCTGGTGGACTACCAGGAAGGGTGACTTGCACGACAGTGCAGCCAATTCTGAAACCCGTCTCAGAGATGTAATTGCCACCAGAAAGACCACTTTCTGTGACAGATGAGAGAGGGAGACTTCCCTCAGTGGCTCGAACGGCGGTTTCTGCAGAGCCGCCAGGACCATGTTAAGGTCCCAAGGGTCCAGCGGTCGCCGGTATGGCGGAACCACCCGAGACACCCCCTGCAGAAATTGACGGACCTTAGGAAGGATCGCCAAACGCCTGTCAAACAGCACGGAAAGCGCTGATACTTGACCCTTCAGGGAGCTGAGGGATAAGCCCAATTCCAAACCCGATTGCAGGAAAGCCAACAAGGTCGGAATGGACAAGGGCCACGGAGACCGTCCACCAGAGGCACACCAGGAGAAAAAGATTTTCCACGTCCTGTGGTAAATCCTCCGTGATACAGGCTTCCTAGCCCGATTCATAGTGGCAACCACTGTAGGAGAGAATCCCCTGGATGTCAGAAGCCAGGCCTCAAGAGCCATGCAGTCAATCTGAGGGCCTTGGAATTGAGGTGGAAGAAGGGGCCCTGCGCGAGTTGCCACAGGTCCGGATACCAGACCTCCTGGGCCAATCCGGTGCCACTAGAATGGCTACGCTGCACTCCAACCTGATCTTCCACAAAACCTTGGGAATCAGTGCCAGCGGAGGGAACACATATGGTAGATGGAATCCGGACCAACTCAGGATCAGGGCGTCCGCCCCCAGAGACTGAGGATCCCATGATCTCGCCATATATTGCTGCACCTGATGATTGAGCCGTGAGGCCCTCAGATCCACGTCCGGAGTGCCCCATCTGCTGCAGATGTCCCGGAAGACGTTGGGATGAAGAGACCACTCTCCGGCGTCCATTCCCTGTCGGCTCAGGTAATCGGCCTCCCAGTTTTCGACTCCTGGGATGTGAACTGCGGAGATCAGACAGTCGTTGTCCTCCACCCAGGATAGAATGCGGTGGACTTGGGCGAGGGCCTGAGCACTTCTGGTCCCTCCCTGATGATTTATATATGCGACGGCCGTCGCATTGTCGGACTGAACCCGGATGGGCCGTCCCGACAGGAACTTCTGAAACGCCAGGAGCGCCAGATAGACCGCCTTGATCTCCAGCACGTTGATCTGCAACGCCGACTCCGACTGAGTCCAGAGGCCTTGAGCCCTGTGGTGTAAGAACACCGCCCCCCAGCCCTTCAGACTGGCGTCGGTGGTCACCACTAACCATGACGGTTTGAGAAAAGACCGGCCCCGTGACAAGTGATGTGGCTGAAGCCACCACAGCAGGGAATCCCTGGTCGGTCGTGAAAGGGCCATCAGCCGATTCAGCGAGATCGTCCTCTTGTCCCATCTACGGAGAATTTCCAGCTGGAGAGGACGGAGGCGAAACTGTGGAAAAGGCACCGCCTCTATCGCTGCCACCATGCGTCCCACCAGCTTCATCAACACCCGTATGGATGATTGTGGGGACAGGAGTATATCTTGGACTCCCGATTGGATGGCCAGCTGTTTGGCTCGTGGTAGGGACACCAGAGCAGAGTCAGTGTGGAAGTCCATGCCCAGATATGTCAGTGACTGGGTCGGAACCAGGGTTGATTTCTGGACATTGAGAAGCCACCCAAACTGTTCCAGAGACTTCATGGTCACCTCCAGGCTCTTCCGGCAAAGATGTTCTGATGGCGCCCTGACGAGCAGGTAGTCTAGATAGGGTATGACGGCATGTCCCTGCATATGTAGGAGAGCCATCATAGAGGCCATCACTTTCGTGAACACCCGCGGAGCCGAGGCCAACCCGAAGGGGAGCGCCACGAACTGGTAGTGTTCGTCCCCCACTGCAAATCTCAACCAGCGCTGATGAGCTGGTGCAATGGGCACGTGAAGGTAAGCGTCTCGGATATCTATGGACGCTAAGAAGTCTCCCTGCGACACAGCCGCGATCACGGAGCGCAGGGATTCCATGCGGAACTTCCGAACCAACACGTGACGGTTGAACAACTTGAGGTCCAGAACCGGGCGAAAGGAGCCGTCCTTCTTCGGGACGATAAAGAGGTTGGAGTAAAAGCCCCTGAACCTCTCTCCGGAAGGCACTGGGATCACTACTCCGTCTCTGCGGAGTCCCTCCAACACCAGATGAAAAGCCTGAGCCTTTTCCGGGGATGGAACAGACCGATGGAATCGGTGTGCCGGCCGCGACGTCAGCTCTATCCTGTAGCCGCGCGAGACTACGTCTCGGACCCACTGATCTTGAACGAGGAGTAACCATCTGTCCTGAAATCGGGACAGGCGGCCCCCCACCTGTGGGGCGGCAGGACTGGAGAGCGAGTCATGCGGAAGTGGGTTTGGGAGTGGCAGCCGCCGCCCCCGTTGACTTCTTCTGGCGACCCTTGGGGCGCCACTGAGTAGAGGGCTTGCCCCCTCTGTCCGCGCGAGTGGACGAGGCTGATGACTGTGAGCTGGAGCGAAAGGACCACTGTTTAGGGTTCCTTTTAACGGTATACCGTGGCTTGGGTTTATTCTGTGGGATCTTAGACTCCGCAGAATCCTTTATCAGCTTATCCAGCTCGGTACCAAACAGTCTGTCACCAGAAAACGGAAGATTCTGCAGAATCTTCTTTGACGTGGCATCTGAGTCCCATAGACGCAGCCACAACAACCTGCGGATCGCTATCGCATTGGCCGAAGCCACAGCAGAGCGAGTGGCAGTTTCTAGGGTCGCAGTCCTGGCGTAATCTGCATAGGCCTTTGCCCTATCAGTAAGCGCTAGGACCTCTGAATTGGACCCCGCCAGGTCAGTTATACCATCCAAGCAGGCGGTGATCGCCTGCAAGGTCCAGACCGTGGCAAAATTAGGGGCAAATGAAGACCCCACAGCCTCATAGGAAGACTTGGCGAGTTGTTCGACCTGTCTATCCGTCGCGTCCTTCAATGAGGAGCTATCAGAGGCAGAGAATAGGGAGCGTGCAGCAATCCTGGTCATGGAAGCGTCCACCTTCGGGGACTGCGACCACTCCTGAAGCACCTCCTGGGGAAAGGGGAAGCGAGTGTCCCTAGATTTGCGGACATAACGCCGCCCAGGGTGAACCCTGGGTGCTCTAACCACCCTTCCAAAGTTAGTGTGGTCCATAAAGGAGCCACATGAGCGAGCCTCGGGCTGCAGCCATTGATAAGCCTCCTTCGGATGGAGGTCCACCTCTTCAGGGGGTGCCACGAGATGAAGAGTCTCGTTTATGGAGGATACCAAATCCTCCACCCCGTCAGGTGGTTCTGACATAGACTCAAGTATTGAACCCCCATCATCCTCGTCACCGTCAGAGTGACGCTCCTCCTCAGAGAGGTTCTGGATCTCGGGTGATTCATCCCGGCGAGCCCGCTTAAGGGATCTCGCGGCAACAAGGGGTGACACCCGGGGGTAACTTGATGGAGCAGCTGGACCTTCCAGTCTCCTAGTCAGTGCCTCCAGGGATTGCGACATGGAGGACAGCTTGGATAACACAGATTCATTTATCTTATTCTGTGTCTCCCATGGCCCTGGGATCACCTGAACCTCAGGGTACAGCACCGGAGCTGCAGCCTCTGCAGCATCAGTCCGGGCCTCTGGGCGTCCGCAATTATTGCAGGACCCCTCAACCAGCGTCCCGTTGCACGTAGCACAGGTAGTGGTGGAGTTGTCTGCCTTAGCAGTGCTCTTCTTTGCTAGGGACATGCCGACAGCAGAAGAGAAAAATAAGCCAAGTAAGAAACCGGAACACCGGCGGCTTACCGACCGCTTCAATGCGGTGGAGGGGAGCGGTGTGTGTGCGGCCTCCGCGAGGGTAAGGACCGGATTCTCCCGGGAGCGCAGCAGTGCACTCATTCAGTCCCAACAGGGAAGTGAGGAGAAGATGGCCGCCGCCAGACAAGTCGTGGGCGGTGCCGAAAACACGCGGGAAGCACACACACACACGCCCAGCGATGACGTCATCCCATGGACTGCTCCACATCTCTCCAAGCAGCCATCTTAGTAATCTGGTGCTGGAGCCCGCAGCGCGGGAGATATAGCATCAACACTATACCCAGGGCTGCAGACCAAATCTGTAGCCCGCAGCCGCAGCCCCTGTGACACACAGGGCGGTCAGCTATAGTGACCCCAGCACAGGGTACACTGCCAGAACCGCGGACCCGAAGGCTGCGCGCGGTCTGAGTGTCAAAACACAATAGTGTCAGACACTACCCCCAGGCACACCGGAGACACACAGGGCGCCTCAGTGCCGGTCCGGTCTGTAAGCACCATATATGGGAGGCCTCGGACAGGGGTTTCAGCACCAGTCCGGTCTGTAAGCACCTTTAGGGAGGCCTCGGACTGGGCTGGCTCCAGTCCGGTCTGTAAGCACCATTTAGGGAGGCCTCGGACGGAGCGGAGCTGTGCAAGGCTCCTGTCTCCCACTTCCCAGAGCCCCCCAAGGAGGGATGTGAAGGAGCGCGGCAGCGTACCGGGAGGACACAACGTGTCCAGGCTCTGGGCCCTCCGGTACCTCAACCTGTGTGTTCCCCAAGGGTGAACAGGGAGACTGCCGGAGGTCCCCGACCGGGACCTACCTTGTCTTCAGACGCCATCACGTAAGCTGTGAGAATGCTGTGATGTGCAAGCAAAGCGTGTGATTCCTCCGAGCACACTAAGTTTAAAACTGAGGATATTCCCTGCGGTAGGGGTTTATAAGCGGAGGGGGCGGTGTCTACAAACTTGTAGTACCTAGTGTGGCCTCCGGAGGGCAGTGCCCTAAACCCCATTGTCTGGGTCTCCCATTATGATGATCAGAAAACTCACATGAGTCTCGCATGCCTCACCCGGAATGGCCCCTGCCTCTCTGAACAGGAGCTGCATAGAAACACATGCAGCTGACATGCTCCCCTCTAGTCAGTCACCGTTCCTGGCGAGTCATGCAAGACTCATGCATCTTGCATACATCTCGCATAGTGTGTCTCTGCCCTTATGAGGACAATGTTCCCACTTCTAAATAGCATCGACTAGGAGTGGAAAAGCTGCTTGTTCTAGTGCTGTCCTGAAGTAGATACACTGTCGCAGTGGGATCACTTTACACACTTTTGATCAAAAGGTGTTTAGCGAGTACCCTGTGTTATTTAAATACATTTACAGGTGGGTATTTGTTCATATAATTTTAATCTTAGGTTGTTTTTTCTAGTGAGACTTGGAATAATCTATTAATTATAGTGCCCACAGCAGACACTGAAGAGAAGCTGTGACAGGTTTACTGCTGTTACAGTCCCTTCTTGGCTCCCTGTCTACCTGCTGCCTCATAATACACAGGCATGCCTTTAAAGGGACAGCATACAGATGGAAGTGTGCAGTAGATAGAAGGCCCCACAAATGTGTACGCAGTGAATGCGGTGTTTAAAATGTGGCCAGTGTTGGACATGTTAACACTTGTAACCACAATGTGGCTGAGGCAGTCAGTATTCCATTCAGCTAATGGCTGGGACTGCATCAAGATCCCTTTAAAAAAGGTAACCTGTCGCCCCTCGCCCCCAGGGACCATTAATTTAAAAGCCACCTTCAGCAGCGCCTATGCTGCATTTTGTAAGGGTGGATTTTTATCCCCATACTCCTCTGGGACACCAAAATAATGACTTACTTTAGGTCTGGGAGGTATACTCCCTTCACTGGACCTGAACGCCTCACTGGTGTTACTCCTCCGACACTTCGGGACCCTCCTCCTCTCTTCCTTGAGACTTCTTGGTGCCTGCGCAGATCCCTCAGTTCTCGGGCATGCTCCGTGAGGCCTGCCCAAGAGCTGAGGTCACATGATGTCGGAACATTGAGCCTGTGTATAATACAGGCACCAGATCCCACGGTGTGGTCTTGTGCTTTATGCAGACTGCGGGGCTGGAAATCTGGCACCTGCACAAACAGCATGACTGCACCTGTTCCCTCCTCGCCAGATTCACAGCCCCGCAATCTGCATAAAGCATAGGACCACACATGGAGTGATCTGGTGCCTGCATTATACGAGGTGCAATGTACCGACATCATGCAACCTCAGCTCTTTGCAAGAGCTCACGGAGCATGCCTGATAACTGACTGACCTGAGCAGGCGCCGAGATGTCTCAAGGAAGAGGTCCCGAAGGGTCGATGAGAAGGAGTAACACCAGCAAGGCATTCAGGTCCAGGGAAAGGAGCATACTTCCCGAAGCTAAAGTAATTTCTTATAAAGTATTTATTTAGGCGTCTTGGGAGGGGGAAGGGGGTTAGGGGATAAGGGCCACCTTCACAAAATGCAGCATAGGTGCTGCTGAAGGTGGCTCTTAGTTTCATAGGCCCTGGTTGGGTGACTGGTTCCCTTTAAATGGTGCCTATTAATTTTCAGAAAACATTTTCAGCTACCATACACTGACATGAAGAAACATTTAGAAAAGAAAAATCACAGCTAAAAAGTGAAGAGTTTTCATACAATTTATAAAGCAAACATTTTAGCCAAGTAAGAGGTGATAGATAACTAGAACGTTATTCTCACACCTACCTTGCCTTTGGTAAATGTTGGTTTCTTGAACTCGTAGAACAAGGAATCATCTGCAGTGATGGAGGTTTCAGTAACTGACAGAGGTTTGTTGGCATCTTCTGGATTCTGGAGCACCTTGCTGACAAATCTTTTATCATCAAGGCCCTTTGAGCAGTCAGCAGAATCTAGCCCAGTTTGGTCATCTTCAGACAATGCATCCACCGAGCCAGTGTAAGTGATCTCTAGTTCATCCTCTAAATGTCTGCTGTGATTCAATATTGAAGACTCGTCATCTACCTCATCATCTGAATTGGCTACAGCTGCCATCTCTAAATCATGGATAGTTTCCTCTAGTTCATCTGTACCCTCTGTGCTCTCTTCCTCCAAGTCACCTTTTCCAACATATAGGCTGATGTTCTCCAAGCCAACCTCTTCACCCTCAATCACAATAGCTCCTTCAAAATCAGACAAGCTGTCAGTTTCTTCATTGCCTGCCAGAGTAACCTCTCCACCTTCACTATCCTCCTCATAGCTTTGATCATTCACAAGGTAATCACCTGGACCTTCATTTTCCATTAAAGGGAGGTCATCATCTGAATCTTCATGAGGACTTTCTGGTTCTTCACAGCCCTGGAAAAAATCTTCTGGGTCATCTAAAATAATCTCTTCTGTTATACAGTCAGCATCTTCAAGATTTACATCTGGGTATGTTACATTATACACCAGCTGTTTCTTTGCTGTACTATTTGATTCTTTTGGAGCGTTACGGTGATTGGGGTTGGCAATTCGAGGAGAGGCCAAACTATCATGAGAATCTATGGTCAAATCTTTAAGCTCCTGGTTTATGGTCTGAACAGAGTTTGTACACTTTACAGCATTTGGAGCATCAATTTTGTTAACTTTTGTAGCAGAACTGGTAGATTTTTGAGTGCTGTTCTTTCTAGACTTTGTTTGAGGCATAGCAAAATATTTGTAGGTAGTCTTTAAACAGTGAACAAGGTACTCGAACACCAACTGACTGTTCATTGATCTTGCAACATTCCTCTTTACAGAGTAAGGATCTATTATAAAAACAAATATAAAAAAAAATCGTCATTATTGTTATAAACACATAAGGCTGCTTTCACATCAGCTTTTTCCGCTGAATGCGGCAGATCAAGCAGATCTACCCCATCTGCCGCCCAACGGTTGGCCTTGCGGTGCACCCACGGCAAGCCCTCATGCATTTTCTATGGGGCTTGCAGCAGGTGTGGCAAATGCGGTTTTTGACGAGATCCGGCAAATCCGGCAGGGAGGGAGAAAAAAAAAAGAAAAAAAAAAAAAAGCTAGCAGCGGGTTTTTTTTCCCGTGCCACCAAGCACTGGATCTGCCGGATCCTGCAAACTGCACTTGCCGCACCCGACAGCAAGCCCCATAGATAATGCATGGGGCTTGCAGGATCGGTGCTGCAAGTCGGTCATTAGGCGGCAGATCCGGCGCCATCTGCCAGAAACGTCAGCAAACTGCTGATGTGAAAGAGGCCTAAGAGTCAAAAACAAGCATTTAACTTGAATGCCGTATCTAGCTGTAGCCTTTTGGGATAGGTGCATCATAAAAGTGAGAAAAGTGTGCGTGTGTGAGAGAGGGTGTGTGTGAGTGTGTGTGCGTGAGTAAGGTAAGGATGTGTGGATGTGTGAGGGTGTGTGTGAGTATATGTGTGAGTGTGTGGGTTTGCGTGTGAGTGTGAATGAGTGTGTATATATATATATTATATATATATATATATATATATATATATATATATATATATATATATATATATGTATGTGTGTGTGTGTGTGTGTGTGTGTGTGTGTGTGTGTGTGAGTGTGTACAAAGAAGGTAAACCAGGATGGGGGGGCATCACTACAAAAGTAGATCAGGATGGGGGACACTTAGGCTGTGTGCACACAGTTCGGAGGAGCTGCGTATTGGATGCAGCTCTGCCGGACCCGAGTGAAGCCGCGGGTGGCCACAGAGACCGCAGCCGCCCTGTACTCACCGTGCGCGGTGTGTGTGGGGCGGCTTCTCCCTGTAGTCACCCGATGCATGAAATGAACATGCGGAGGAGGAGCGGAATGCCGGCAAACCGCACCGCAGCTCCAAAGACACTGCGGGCGGGTCAAGCATAGTGAGGATGGGATTTCTTGAAATCCCTTCCACTATGCTTATACTGTACAACAGCGTTTTGGACACAGCTGCAAGATGCTGTGTCCAAAACGCTGCGTATACTGACCGTGAGCACACACCCTTAGAAAACGGGATCAGTATGGGGGACATCACTGCTAAAGGGAACCAGGATGAGGGACATCACTAGAAAAGGGGATAGGATGGGGGACATCACTAGAAAAGGGGATCAGAATCGGGCACCGTACTACATGAAGAGGACCAGGATGGGCACATTACTACAAGAAGGGGGATAAGGATTTGTACTTTACTACATTGAGCAAAAAGTTCTGGTATTACTAAAAATATCGCTCAGTCCTACAAGGGATGCGGCCCCACGCTATAAATTTTTTCCTATGTGCGGCTTACAAACCCAGCAAAGTTTGAGACCCCTGGGTTAGAGCTATATTCGAATTAGAGTGTCTTACTACTTGCTCATCACTAGTAATCAGAAATTTGTAATACATGACCTGTTCAGTTAAGTCCAGCGTGGGCTCCAGTGCTAGACTCAGTTCGCATTGCCCTACCTACACCAGAGTATAGAGTTAGACATTGAATTTGCGTAATCTCTTCATGGCATCCTCCATACCTGTAAGGCCCCCCTTCACACATCCGTTTAAAAAGCACATGTGTTGCACGGTCCATTTTGGACCTCCGTATGGCCATCCGGGTGTCCGTGTGTCATCCGTGTGCAAAGTCTGTGTGATATGTACCGGACAAAAACGCCAGTCACTGAAAACGCATGTTGTGTGTTAACAATGTGCAAAGATAATTATTTATATAGCACCATTAATTGCATGGTGCTGTACATGAGAAGGTTATACACAAAATTATAGACAGTTTACAGTAAACAAATTAACAATGACAGACTGGTACAGAGGGGAGAGGACCAGTAGGTCATTGTTAATTTGTTTACTGTAAACTATATCTAATTTTGTATGTAACCCCTTCTCATGTACAGCACCATGGAATTAATGGTGCTATATAATGATAGAAAGATGTCGATAAATGAAAAGAATAGATGTCAAACAACTATACAATGTCCCCCCCCCCCCCCCCCCCCCGTCTATATATTGTAAGCTTGCACCCTTCAGTATCTTTCATGTGGCACTAAAGGATGGATAGCCCGGGATTTAGCCCAAAAATAAACACGGATTTAAAAGAAAACAATAAAAAATACACAACACCAATGTGTGTGTGGGGGGGGGGGAAGGGATTTTAGTGTGTGTGTGTGTGTGTGTGTGTGTGTGTGTGTGTGTGTGTGTGTGTGTGTGTGTGTGTGTGTGTGTGTGTGTGTGTGTGTGTGAGATGGGGTTGGGGAGTACCTAGGACATTTGGTAGCGCTATAAATGTACTTGTGAGGACAACTCTAATGCGAGGCCATTTTACCACATAATGAAAACACAACTTGACAATCTTTTAGGGGGTGTATATTGTTTTTAAAATTTCACCCCATTATCCAGTGCACTGGCACAGGATAAGAGAAGAAGTCTTGGAGATGGAGGAATGAGGTTTGGATTATGGAGGATGCCAGTCTTAGATCAGTTACAGAAGAGAGGGTACATGTAGGGTGATCGAGATGAGGAAGTACATATAGGATGGTGCAGAACTGGAGAGCTTTGTAGGCAAGAGTGATAACATTCTATATTACGTAGCAAACAGGTAACCAGTGCAGTGACTATCAAGGTGGAGGCATCAGTGAAGTGGCTGGATATGGCAAAAATATGACTATGACTACCACATTCAGGACAGATAAGAGGAGATAGTTTGGTTACAGGGAGAGGGAGACCGATAAGTAGCGAGTTGCAATAAGTTTTAGCATTAATAGTTTTAGCAGTATCAAAAGGTGAGGAAAGGTCTGATTCTGGAGAGGTTTTTAAGATGCAGATGACCTGTGAGAGTGAGAGATTGGATATATTAAAGAAAGTTTGTGTCAAATATAACCCTAAAATAGCAGGGGTGTTGCTTGGGGAGTTATGGTTCGACTCCCGCTCACCCAAGAGAATTGCAAAATCAGGTTTAGGTACTCTAGTAGAGGGAAGATTCATGAGAAAGCTCCGCTTTGGAGAGATATAATTTAAGTGATTAACACTTAATGGGCTACTTGTGTAGTGTTTATAATCACAGGCCTGCGATGAAAAAAAAATACAAGAGAAGTTTTCACTGATTATGTAATTTGGTGTGCTGATTATGTGATGGAAAAAAATGGAGGTCATTTTCGTAAGGATTTTTTGTAAAACCAAGATCGATATTTTTGCTAAAATCCTATTTAAAAAGGAATTCTGTCGAGCAATTGTACAAGTAATATCTGGCAACAGTGTTTTTTTATCCATTTAAATTTATGTATAAATATACAGAGGCTCCCCTGCTGGCACACGGCCCCCCCTTCGGTATACAGAGGCCCCCTGCCTCCGCATTGATATCACCCTTCGATGTCCGCAGGCACCCGGGGTCCTCCGTCCACTCTCCTTGCTGTAGGCAGGCGGGTTCTACATGTGACCGCCGGGCGCAGTGATGAATCATCCCTGCTGCACCGCTCTCAGCAAACCCAGCATACAGCGAGGAGAGTGGACGGAGGATCCCGGGTGCCTGCGGACATCGGAGGGAGAGATCAATGCGGAGGCAGGGGGCCTCTGTATACCAAAGGGGGGGCTGTGTGCCAGCAGGGGGGCCCTCTGTATACCGATGGGGGGGCCCTCTGTATATTTATACATAAATTTTAAAATGGATAAAAACCACTGTTGCCAGATATTGCATGTACAATTGTTCGACAGAATTCCTTTTTAAATCGGATTTTAGCAAAAATATCAATCTTGGTTTTACAAAAAATCCTTACATGATGGAAAAAAAAAAATGGAGGTCATTTTCGTAATCAGCACACCAAATTACATAAAAATCAGTGAAAACTTCTCTTGTATTTTTCAAAAAAATTCTATTTTGTAGGGTTGTGATCACTTCTCAGCGGCAGATTTACCAGCCCTCTAAATGATGAGCACTGTATAACTGCACCCGCAAAGATTGGCAAATTTCTGCCTATGAACAGTGTAAACACAAAGCTGTGAATAAGTGGTGTGGGTAGGGATACACAGATCAGTATTCAAAATGCTGGTAGATCTGCAGCAGATGAAGGATTTTAATCAAAACTACAGCCAGCTGCCCAACAAATGTTTCATCGCTGGAAACAGGATCTGTACCCCAACATCATGGTACTCTAAGATCAGTTGGTAAAATCCTAGTCACAGATTCCCTTTAAACATTTCACTTTTTCTAATACAAGTGAGGTAATGGTGATTTTATGGCATATTCCATCTTGCTACAAATGCACTGTTATAACTTCCCACTTTGGTACAAACCAGTTAAGTTTTCTAATGTGGCTAGTATTCTGAAATGCACACTTTGGGAACATGCACTGTACAGTGTAGCAATGTTACCTTCTACAGCAATACGTTTTTTAGGCCAGTCCTTCAATTCCCTAGAAAGCTTCTCTTTAACACGAATATTAACCACCAGGTCAGCCATGTTGAATTCTAGTGCATAAAATCTCAGAAGTTCTACCCAAAGTTGACCAACAGACGCTGAACGCTGTTTTTCTGTGCCAAAGAAGAGAGGAACCTAGAAAGTAAAAATAAACAAATAGCACTGAATATGCTTATAAAGTTTAGTGCTCACCATAATGAAACCAAATCGGGAAATCACCCGTTTAATGTGAATAACGCTCATATGTCGGGTATAACTATTTTAAGATAGGACATATGTTGCCAATAACAACGTTTATCAGCACAGAAAGATCATATTAAAGGCAATCTGTCAGGTGATTTTCTACCACAAAATTAAAGGTATCATGGAATAGGGCTTGGTAAACGCTTTGAGGATCAGTACATTTTATTGCTCTACGTTATCCTGTCATCTAACTGTAAACCCCAGAGAATTCAGTATGCTAGTCAAGCATATGTAAATCCAGATTATGCATTGTTCCCATGCTGGGATTAATCTAGTAAATATCTTCACTGCCAGGAGCAGTGCAGTATCAGTTTGGATTTACATATGCTTGATTACTTATTTCACACTGAACTCTCTGGGGTTTACAGCAAGCTAATAGAAGGCAGAGCAATAAAATCCTGAAAGGGCTGCCCAAGCCCCATTCCAGGAGAACATTAGTTTTGTATTAGAAAATCACCTGACAGATTCCCTTTTAGGTTCCTTTTGTGTTCAAGTGTGAGGGACAGTCAGCAAAGAAGAACTGTTCAAGCCATGTAAGGTGCTCAGAGCATCATGGTCTGACCAAACATTGAAATACATCTCACCTGATTGTATTCCTTCCCATAACTTTCTTGGTGGCTCTGGCTTCACATAGACCAATAACTGTCTAGCTGCAGTTTCCAATATCATGCCCACTCTATTCCTGAAACTCAACCTTTCCGAAACCGGACTTCTGCTGCCGCCCTCCACTAACCTCCCTAAATCTGATCTTTCTGTGCGGCACCATGATAACAGCTAGTAAGCAGACTCACTGTCTGGGTGTTATGTTTGACACCGATCTCTCCCTCACCTCCTATATACAATCTCTCGGCCGCTCTTGTCGCTTGCACCTGAAGAACATCTTTAGTGGTCGCCTTTTCTCACCATGGAAACAAAGACCCTCACCGTTGCCCTAATCCATTCCCACCTTGACTACTGCAATTCTCTATCAGCCCCCCCCCCCCACCCTACAGTCTATCCTTAATGCAGCTGCCAGGATCACCTACCTGGCCAATCGTTACTCAGACGCTTCTGCTCTATGCCAGTCACTGCACTGGCTGCCCATACACTACAGGATCAAGTTCAAATTGCTTGTTCTCACCCACAAAGCTATTCACAGTGCAGCACCTCCCTACATCTCCTCACTCATCTACTCATCTCGGTCAATCATCCCACCTGTTCTCTACTTTCTACAAATGACCTTCAACTAACATCTGCACTAATCTGATCACCCCACTCCTGGCCCCCAGACTTCTCCCGAGCTGCACCAATTCTCTGGAATGTGCCACCCCAAGAAATCAGGCCCATCCATATCTTGCATGGCTTCAGATGCTCCCTTAAACCTCATCTTAAGGCGGCCCATCATGACCCCTAATAGAAGTCCTTTGTACTGTTTATAGTGCATTCACTATCTCTGGTCATAACTTCTTCAAACTCCACCAAACCCAAAAGCTCTGCACAGATAGAATTTAATGGTCTGGTCTCCAGACAATCCCCCACTTCCTCAAGATGCTTGGACTGTAATAAGCCCCTGTACTTTGTAAGCTCTTTTGAGCAGGGTCACCATTTTTGCTTTAATTATTGTACTGTACTTTCTACATTAATTCTATGCTTATTGTATTGTATCTAATTACTGTACTGTATTTTTTACATTCTATCTGCTTTATTGTACTTTTTACATTGATTCCCTGGTTAGTGTATTGGATTTTTTATATTGATTCTCTTCTTTGCTTACTGTATTGTATATTTTTCATTGGTTACCTATGACCGTTTGTATATCACTGTAATATAAAGCGCTACGGAATAGGTTTGCGCTATATAAAGATTTATTATTATAATTAAAGCATAACCATTGTTTTTATTTTATTTATTTTTTTAAATCAACAGTACACAAATTAGTAACTTTGTAATTATCTTAAATAAACTTGCATCTTTCTACACCAGAGTTATTTTATCATGGCACCAGATTTTCCACATCTAATGAAAGCCTATGGGGAAAATCTGCAAAGAGACCTCTGCGTACTCTTAAGAGAAGTTGGTATGGTGCAGATTTAAAAAACACACTGCAGGTCAGTTTACAGAGGTGAAAAAAAAAGAAAAACCCAAAGTGGGCAGAAGATTCCTATAAATCCCATTTACTTTGATGTTGGGACTGTAAGATGCTGTGTCTGATACTGTGAATATATGGTATGAAAGACCTAACCTAAATTTTTTTTATTTTATTTTTTTAAGAAATTGCACAGCTTTGTGTATAGAATTCTTCAGCCACTTACATTGAACACAAGCAGATTTAATGATGATTTAGGGGCCGAAGTCTTTGAGACAGTCGTTAAGTGGCCTGGTTAGAGGCCAGCCACAATTTTATGCTGCCCAAAACTGAAAAAGTCTATCTGCATGGAACATGGTGCTATTCGTTTTTTGCCGCACATCTCATTACATAGGAAAATGTGCTGCAGAGAAAAAAAAAAAAAATATATATATATAAAGATCTTTGTGTGCTCACTGTAAAATCCTTTTCTCTTAGCCTCTAATTGGGGGACACAGGACTGTGGGTGTTCTGCTTCTGTCCACTAAGAGTTGACACTAAGCAGAATCTGCAAAAGAGTTTCAGGGGGTCCTCTGCAGTATACACCCCTGGAACAGGCACTGCCTCACCAGTTTTGTTGTAAAGCAGGAGAAGAGGGTAAAGAGAAGATAAAGCCTTTAAGAAGACAACAATGTAATTGCTCAAGAGCAACATGAGAAACCGAGAAAAAACAAACAAAAACATAACGGCCAACAGGGTGGGTGCTGTGTCCCCCAATTAGAGGCCAAGAGAAAAGGATTTTACGGTGAGTACACAAAAATCTCCTTCGCCTCATTGGGGGACACAGGACCGTGGGACGTTCCAAAGCAGTCCCTGGGTGGGAAAGAACAATGGAACAAAGTATTTAGAAGAAAAATAGGCCCCTACAGGGTGGACTACTGCGGCCTGGAGGATGCGTCTCCCCAGACTCATCTGCCGAGGACTGGGTATGAACCCAGTAATGTTTAGTGAACTTATGTAGGCTGGTGCAAGTGGCCGCCTTACACACCTGTTGTGCTGATGCCGAATGAACTAGGAAGCCCCCACCGCGCGAGTAGAGTGCGCTCTGATACTGGCCGGAAGTGGCGAATTTTTGATCTTGTAGGCATCCTGAATAGATCTGATCCATCTAGCCAGGGTAGCCTTTGAAGCTGGAGTGCCCTTGCGGACGCTTTCCAGAAGAAGGAAGAGGGAGTCAGACTTCCGAAAAGGCGCCGTCCTGGACACAAATGCGTAGTGCCCTGACAAGGTCCAGCGAATGCAGAGCCTTTTCGACCCGATGAACCAGTGGCGGGCAAATGGAAGGCAAGGAAATTTCCTCATTAAGATGGAAAGAGGATACCACCTTCGGAAGAAAAGACTGAACCGGACGGAGTACGACCTTATCCTGGTGAAACACCAGGAAAGTCGGTCTGCAAGAGAGTGCTGCTAATTCCAACACCCGGTGGAGAGAGGCAATTGCCACAAGAAAAACCACCTTCCAGGTTAGAAGGTGGAGAGGGATTTTCCTAAGGGGCTCAAAAGCTGGTTCTTGCAACGCAGTCAGTACCAGGTTGAGATCCCATGTGTCCAGTGGTCTTTTATATGGGGGAGCCAGACGGCAGACTCCCTGAAGAAACTTCTTTACCTGCGGCTTAACCGCAAGGCGTCATTGAAAGAGCACCAAGAGAGCAGAGATCTGGCTCTTAAGAGAACCTAGAGACAGCCCGTCTCCAGACCCGACTGTAGAAAACCAAGGACCCTAGGTAGGGAATAAGGCAATGGAGAATGATCCTGAGAGGCGCACCAGGCAAAAAAGGCCTTCCAGGTGCAATATAAAATTCGAGCTGAGGCCAGTTTCCGTGCACTGATCATGGTGCATATCACGTTCTGTGAGAAACCTGCTTGGGTTAAAACCCAGGTCTCAAGGGCCACGCCGTCAAATTCAGAACCCCTGAATCCTGGTGGTAAAAAATGGGCGTTGAGAAAGAAGGCCTGGACGATCTGGGAGGCACCAAGAAGAGTCTGCTGCGAGCTGTATGAGGTCGGCGTGTCATGCACGTCTGGGCCAGTCTAGGGCTATGAGGATGATTGGAACACCCTCCTGCTTGATCTTCCGCACCACTCTGGGGATTAGTGGTAGAGGAGGAAATATGTAGGGGAGTTGGAATTGTGTCCAATCCTGAACCAGGGCAACTGCTCCCAGGGACTGTGGATCGTGTGACCTGACCATTGAGACGTGATACCATTAGGTCCACATCCGGAGTTCCCCAGCGAATGCAAATCTGTTGGAAGATGTCAGGATGCAGGGACCACTGAGTCTATGCCTTGGTGACTGAGAAAGTCTGCTTCCCATTTGTCCACTCCCGGGATGTGTACAGCTGATCGTACAGACCCTGTTGACTCCACCCAGTTGAGAGTGTTGTACTTCTCGCATCTCCTGGAGACTGCGAGTTCCCCCTTGGCGATTGACGTATGCCACCGCCGTGGCATTGTCCGACTGTATCCTGACGTGGAATCCTACCAGGGAGCGATAGAAGGCTTTCAGCGCCAAGAAGATGGCTCGAATCTCTAGGAGGTTGATAGGCATGAACGATTCTACTGGAGACCATTGTCCCCGTGCCCTGTGGTGGTACACCACGCTCCATTCAGTCAGGCTCGCGTCTGTAGTTAGGACTTTCCAATGAACTAGTAGAAAGGATTTACCTCGAGTCAGGGAGTCCAGTTGACCGGTCTGAGCCACCAGTGGAGAGAGCATTTTGTTGCCATTGAGAGTGAAATCTTCTTGTCCAGGAGAAGGGCTCTTGTCCCAGGATGTAAGTATGGCTAGCTGGAGAGGTCTGAGGTGAAACTGGGCAAAGGGAACTGCTTCCATTGCTGCGACTATCCTGCCTAGGACTCTCCTGGCAAATCGGAAGAAGCGAGGTAACAGGTGAAGGAGAGTGCAAACCTCTTGACGGAGAGCCCGTGCTCTTTCTTGGGGAAGGAGCACCAGACATCTGGAGGTGTTGAATTGCATGCCCAAAAAGATCAGGGCCTTGGTATTGGAGACGACTTTCGTAGGTTGATCAACCAACCTAGGCGACGCAGTGTGTCCTCGGTGATGGAGACACTGTTCACAATCCCTGAAGCCCTGAAAGTGGGAGCTTTGATGAGCAGGTTGTCCAAAGTATGGAAGGACGACCAGTCTTCTTGAGTGGAGAATGGTCATGACCTTGGTGAACACTCTGGGCGCTGTGGCAAGTCCAAATGGGAGAGCCACAAACTGGTAGTGGCCATGGCCGATTGCAAGTCGGAGAAACTTTTGATGAGATTGGAATATGCAGGTATGCATCCTGTATATCTATGGAGGCGAGAAATTCCCTCTATTCCATGGATGATATTATGGAACGAAGAGACTCCATGCAGAAATGTCGTATGTGGACAAATTTGTTTCATTGTTTCAGGTCCAGAATGGGTTTTGCCGTACCTCCTTTCTTGGGGACTACGAGCACATTCAAGTAGAACCCGTGGAAGCGCTCAGCCTGAGGGATCGGCACAATGACACCTGTTTGTAGAAGTGATTCGACCGCCTGGAAGAAGGCGCAGGCCTTTGATGGTGTTTTGGGGGAACAGATAGAAAGAACCGATTGGGTGGTCGGAACATGAACTCTATATGGTAACCAGAAGACAAAAGTTCTCAGACCCACCTGTCTTCTATAATAGGAAGCACACACGTGAAGAAATTGTAAAAAAGTCAGCCGCCTACTTGTCGGGCGTCTTACGGAGAAAGTGTCATGAAGAGGAAAACCTATGGGATCTTGATCCCTTAAGCTTGGACTGGCGAGATTGGGACTGCCAGTTTGTGTTCGATTTGTGGGTCGTCTGCGAGCGGTCCCTACATGGCTAGTGACTACCCTTCTGCGCCGGTCTTGAGGCCGACCAAGTGCCGAAAGGATCGGTATCTTGTTTGTTGACGTTGATTGAAGGGTCGTTTTGGTTTTTGCTGGGGGAGAGAAGTGCTTTTTCCTCCTGTAGCGTCCGAAATTAAATTTATCCAACTTTTCCCCAAATAAACAGCCGCTAAAATATGGAAAGCGAGAGATTTTTTGGAAGCTGCATCTGCTTTCCACTCACGCAACCAGAGGGCACGCCTAATTGTAATGGCATTTGATGCTGCCACCGCTGTGCAATTTGCGGAGTCCAGAGCCGCGTGTAGTAAATAATCTGCCGTAACAGATATTTGTGCCGCTTGATCTGACAGTATCGGGTCAGCGTCCATAGATCGTAAGGCGGTGTGTAAATTACCTGCCCAGGTCATGACAGCCTTGGCTGCCCAGACTGAGGCGAACGCTGGGGCCAAGGAGGACCCTGAGGCTTTGAAGACTGATCGAGCCATCTGTTCTATCTGGCGGTCCATTGAATCTTTGAGGAGCTATCTGGCAGAGAATGCAGCGTCCGTGCGGCCAGTCGAGAGACTAGGTGGTCCACTTGAGGTGCATCCGCCCCGTCCTGGATTACAGATGTAAGAAAGGGCAACGCGCTTCCAGAGTTTTACGGTTGCCAAACCTCTTCTCAGGATGTGAGTGATGCTTTTGAAGGATCTCCTGGAGTTCAGGGTGATCCGCAAAATGTGTGTGGTTTTTTGGCTCTTTTAAAAGAGACCTTGTGCTCTGGAGTATCGGAAGGAGGGTCTGATACATCCAACACCTGATTAATGGAGGTAATCAAGTCCTCGACTAGAGCCTCAGTATCTGGTGGATCTAAAGGCCACGTCAGATGCTTCAATATCAATCACGATATCGCCTGAAGAGTCACGTGATTGCTAGAACAATTTATTGATATTGTTTGTACGGTGTCACAAGCATGGATCTCATGAACCATGTTAAATTTGGCAACTTGCCAGCGATCGTGCGCACTACTCAGCGATCGACACCATCTAGCGTCAGTGATAGGCAAGGTCAAGGTTGAGATTGCTTGAGAGGTGTCACACAGCACGATGCAGCAGCTTGAACGCAGGTTAAGTGAACGACGGACTTCAGGTCAGGATCACAAATTTGCGCCGAGTGATCAAACGATTTTTCAACAGAAAATCGTTCAGTTACATGCAACGACGAACAAACTATCACTTAAGCGATCAAAAATCCGGGTCGCTTAAGCGATATCGTTCACAATACTGAAGCGTGTGACGTGGCCTTAAGTCTAATGGGGATGTCACACAATGTCGCCAGCGATCTCATCGCTGGCAACATTGAAGGCTGATCACTGGTGAGCTATCACACAGGCAGACTCGCCAGCGATCAGTACCAGTGAGCGGGTAACTAAGTCGTGTGGCTCTTAGTTACCCGCTGTTTACCATGGATACCAGCTCCCAGCGCTAGCTGAGAGGCGCTGGGAGCTGGCTTCTCGCTCATTTCCCGGTGTCACACACAGCGATGCTGCGTGTCCCACGGGCGACCATCGCCAGGTTTTAGAGCAGGTTCTAAAACCTGGCGACCATCAATCAGCGATTTATCACTGGTTGATGCACCCTGTCACACATGTCAATATCGCTGCAACGTCATGTGCAGCAGCAATATTGCTAGCGATATGGACGTGTGCGACGTCCCCATAAGGACGCATCTAGATCCAGATCTGAAGTGGAATCGTAAGGGCCTTCAGAGTCGTGGGAATCAGGGCAACTTTCCCGGGTAAGGGATGCCCTGGAGCTACGGGAGGACGCCAGAGGTGGTCATCTTTGAACCAGTTTGCGCCCTGAGATGGAGGTGGATAGGGCTAAGTCAGTACGATGTCCGTGGTCCGTGCTGTCAACCTGAGTAGGTTGTGAAGGCTGGGCAGAGGTGCAGGGAGAGGAGTGACTCTGCAGAGCCTGGAGTAATGTCGAGGATAACTTTTCTATGGATTGAGACAGATTGGGACATAATAATGGCCCATTCTGGTGCAGTATTAGGTACGCTGGTAGTCACCAGGGCTATGGGGGACGGGATGGGGGCTGGGGGGGGTTTCTGGCACATTAACCTGGATGCTGTCCTGACAGTGTGGGGACATACATCCACTAGGCAGAGGGGCCCTGTGCAGGTGGCATAATATGAGTTAAAAGCCCTGGTGGTTCTCCTGCTCCTTGAGCCAGACATAGTAATGAAATCTTCTCTGCTTAATGAGTGCCTGCGTCGGGGAAAGCAGGGAAAGAAGAAGCCACAGCAGTGACAAGAGGCACAGCTTAACTCTTACCACCTTGTGTGTGCCAGCTACAGCCCAGTGGTCCTGTGCCCCCCGGAGACAGACAGCCTGTAGACAGCGTTTGCTGTAGAAGCGGTGCGGTGAGGTCCCTTGTCCGCAATGGCCGCCACTGAGTGAAGAAGGAGGAGGGCAGAGAAGGAGAAGAAAGCAGGAACCAGCTCTCGTGATGAGCGAGAGGCACCCTGCAGCTCCGGTCCGCCCCCTGTTATGACGCTGTCTGTCATCCGAGGGGCGGGGCGGGGGAATAGGCGGCGGTTCGGTGCTAGGCCCAAAGCCGGAGCCCGCTGGACCTGATGCTAGATGCAGCCCTTGCGCTCGAACACCGGCCCCCTCAGGAGAACACAGTAAGAACTGGTTTTCCTGGTGTATAATGTGCCCTCAGCCTGCGCACAAACCTGCTGCAGGAGTGTATTGGCCCCATCAGGAGTACAGAATGGACTAGTGCTCCTGGAGTTTTGTAGCAGTGTGTAGTGTGCCTGTAAAAGCAGGCAGTACCTGTGGTGCCTCAACCCAATTCTCCATGAGGAGAATAGGGAGGATGCTGCTGTTCCACCAGGTCGCTCCAGTAGACTTGCTGATGGAGATGCTGAGTAACCTCAACTTCTACTCAGGTCCCCATCAGTGGGGAGACGAGGAAGGAGGATAGTATATAATATTATAACTATTATTATTAAATTATTATTTATATAGTGCTATTAATTCCATAGCACTTTACATAGTTTAAGAAACCAAACACGGCAATCAAAGAGGGTGGGGTGCAGATAGAGGGAAAACAAGGTGTGACGGTACATATAAATGTTTGACCCCACCATGATGTATTGAGGAGCACCTGTAATTTGTTTGAACAGTCATTCTGTGCTGGTAGTGTCCCTTTAAACAACAGCCTAATGGGTGTTTATGAGGCTGTTGGTTTGGTCAAGAGACCCAAGGTCAGGAACTGCTGCCACACTTGTCACATATCCAAAGCACACAATCCTTTCATGAAGTATTCAGCAGATTTAGACCATGTGCACACGTTGAGTATTTGGCGAGTTTTTTTTCCCTCAGTATTCATGAGCCAAACTCAGAAGTGGGGCAAAAATGCATAAGTGTTGACACGTGTTTCTATAGTATGCTGGGTTGTCTTGACTTCGACCCAGCGCCCCCAAGAGTGGGGGGCCGAGGAAGGAGCAAGCCGGGGGTCTCACCAGGGACCCACTTTTCTTCTGTAGAAGAAAAAAAATTAAAAATCAAAAAATTAAAGAATAAAACTTAAGTGTGCCTCCTAATGACACTAAGCAAAAACTGGTGAGGCAGTGCCTGTTCCAGGGGTGCATACTGCAGAGGAGGAGCCACTAACTTTTCAGATTCTGCTTAGTGTCGCCTCCTAGTGGACAGCAGCATAACACCCACGGTCCTGTGTCCCCCAATGAGGCAAAGGATAAAAGATTTTAACACGAATGATCAAATAGTCCGATGAAAGGTTTTTTTGCTCAGTCATTAGTCAATTTTAAAGAAAATGAATGGTCAGATGGGAGCGCTTATAGGTATAAGACAATGGAGAATATATTAAGTGGTTGAACACCTAAAGTAACATACTACTACACATTTCTACAGTGGACCGCTGTCTTGGAAGACACCGGAGGAAGATAGCAGTCCACTGTAGAAATGCGTAGTGGTATGTTACTTTAATAAAATAGTGTTTAACGACTTACTATATTCTCCATTGTCTTATACCTATAAGCGCTCCCATCTCACCACATTCATTTTCTTTAAACACTGGTACATCCCTCCCCCTGGGGTATGTGACGGGAGCTGCTAGAGGTGAGACACATTGCAGTGGCTTGCTGAAGGACCTGCGATGAAGTCACGGTGACGCGGCGCTCACATGACTGGCAATCCCCAATGTGATCCAGACCAGGAAGCAGATTAGGAGCGTAACCGGGGCAGCGTCCTTACAACGGAGCTTTACACCAGTTTTATGCAGGGATGCACAACAACGGCAGGGAGCGGCTAATCCCCCCCACCATTATAAGCATTCCCCACTAGACCACCAGGTGTTATTCATATGTGCTCTCCTCCATATTGGTCAATTTTTGGCCAGATATTGACAAGAACTTTCCATCTGGTTCACAATTATAGGCTTGTCTGAGCGAGTGTTAAAATCTACCTTCCAGAAGTCCTGGATACTAACACCAAGCAGGGCATTAGAATACATCAGTAATGGTTTTAGTGTTCATGTTAAGGAGAAATATAAATACATTTAGCATCAGTCAGTCAAGGTAGCTGGGGTATGGCATTTTAACACATTCCTAATGCCTTGCCTCTCTGCTCACCTATATACTTCGGGAAACCAAGTGTATTTTTCAAAACAAAAGACAATAATTCATAGCCTTTATGGATGTTCTTCGAATAAACAGCGGTTCTGAAACACCTTTTAAATATTTCCAAAATCAAAAGAAAATATACGGATCTTTGTGGCCCAAAGGTTACAGTCAATAAAAGTTGAGGCCCTGTTTGACCAGAGATAGATATGAATTGAAGCCCACCTTTCCTTTAGAAGAATGATCTTCATTATTTGGATTCTCTTTGTCTACCACAGCAATATACTCCCAAGAGACAAATTCATTGTTGGGCTCCTTCAGAGTGAACTGGGCCAGTTTAGAAATTGTAAACCCATTGATCTGTATAAAAAAAAAAAAAAAAAAAACAATAAATCAAGTTTACAAAAGTGAACAGTCAAAACAAATATATTTTATAGCCACAACACATAATAGCTAAAATGTTTAACCCCTTAGTGACGGACCCAATTTCCACCTTAATGACCAGACCATTTTTTGTAATTCTGACCAGTGTCCCTTTAGGAGGTGATAACTCTGGAATGCTTCAACGGATCCTAGCGATTCTGAGATTGTTTTTTCATGACATATTGGGCTTCATGTTAGTGGTAAATTTAGGTTGATAATTTTGAGTTTATTTGTGAGAATAAAAAAAAAAAAATTGGCAAAAATGTCAAATATTTCACAATTTTAAAAAATTTAGATTTTTTTATTCTGTTAAACCGGAGAATTATGTGACACAAAATAGTTAATAAATAACATTTCCCACATGTCTACTTTACATCAGCACAATTTTGGGGAAAAAATTTTTGGGGGGTCAGGAAGGTAAGGGTTCAAAGTTAATCAGCAATTTTTCAACCAAAATTTACAAAACCAATTTTTTTTTTTAGTGACCACATCACATTTGGAGTCCCTTTGAAGGGTGTACATGACAAAAAACACCCAAAGGTCACACCATTCCAAAATCTGCACCCCTCAAGCTACTCAAAACTACATTCAAGAAGATAATTAACCCTTCAGGAGCTTCACAGGAACTAAAGCAAAGTGGAAACAAAAAATGGACATTTTAATTTTTCCAACAGAAATGTTCTTTTAGCCTCAATTTTTTCACTTTCACATGGTTAACAGGATAAAATGGATCCTAAAATTTGTTGGCCAATTTCTCCTGAGTACACCGATACCTCATATGTGGTCATAAACCACTGTTTGGGCGCACGGCAGGGCTCAGAAGGGAAGGAGCGCAATTTGACTTTTGGAGCCAATTTTCCATTCAAAAAGTCAAATGGCGCCCCTTCCCTTTCGAGTCCTGCTGTGTGCCCAAACAGTGGTTTATGACCACATATGAGGTATAGGTGTACTCAGGAGAAATTGCCCAACAAATTTTTGGATGCATTTTATCCTGTTGCTCATGTGAAAAAAAAAAAAAAAAAAAAAAAAAAAAAAGGGGACTCATTTGTACGGATCAATTTGTGAAGCACCTGAGGATTCAAAGTGCTCACCATGCATCTAGATAAGTTCCTTGGGGGTCTAGTTTCCAAAATGGGGTCACTTGTGGGGGAGCTCCAATGCTTAGGCACACAGGGGCTCTCCATACGCGACATGGAGTCCGCTAACAATTTGAATGGAAAATTAGCTCCCATTGTTAGCGGACACCATGTCGTGTATGGAGAGCCCCTGTGTGCCTAAACATTGGAGCTCCCTCACAAGTGCCCCATTTGGAAACTAGACCCCCCCAAGGAACTTCTCTAGATGGGTGATGAGCACTTTAAACCCCAAGGTGCTTCACAAATGATTCCATTAAAGGAAAAAATAAGATTAGTGAAAAAAAAAAAAAAAAAAAGCACTTTTTCATTTTTATGGATCAATTTGTGAAGCACCTGGGCTTTAAAGTACTCATTATGCATCTAGATATGTTCCTTGGGGGCAAGGGGGGTCTAGTTTCCATAATGGGGTCACTTGTGGGGGTGCTCCAATGTTTAGGCACACACGGGCTCTCCAAATGCAACATGGTGTCCGCTAACAATTTGAGCTAATTTCCATTCAAATTGTTAGCGGACACCATGTCACGTTTGGAGAGCCCCTGTGTGCCTTAACATTGGAGCACCCCCACAAGTGACCCCATTTTGGAAACTAAACGCCTCAAGGATTATATCTAAGGGTATAGTGAGCATTTAGAACCTACAGCCATTTCACAGAATTTGATAACGTCATATTGAACACTTTTTTTCACCCAATTTCTCACTTTTAGAGCATGTGCACAAAATCTGGAGACACTGCGTCCTGTCATCTCCTCTCCTGCATTTTTTTTTTTTTTTGTATTTCATTAAATAAAAAAAAAAAAAAAAAAAAAAAAAAAAAGACGTGGGGCTTCGCCATGTTTTTGGGCCAGCCAGGTACAACTAGGCAGCTGAAATCCTCAGCGTAGGGAGCCCCAAGTTTTCGGCCCCCCAACTCCCCCCCCCCCGCTGCGAATTGCAGTCTGCAGCCACCCCAGAAAATGGCGCATTCATAGAAGCGCCATTTTCTGGCGCTGTATCCAGCTCTTCCAGCTGCCGTGTAGCAGTGGCAGACTGGGTAATAAGGGGTTAATGCCAGCTTTTTTGCAGCTGGCACTAAGCCCGAGATTCTTAATGTCTGGCCAATATTAGACCGGGTCCATTAAGAATCCCTAGTAAATTGTAAAGGAGACAAAGACAGAAAAATATTTTTATTAGAAAAAAAAAAAAAACAGACACTATTTAGACCCCATCTTTATTATTCTTTGGCATCCGACGTAGTCCAGTAGGAAGGTCCGACATAGTCCAGCAAGAAGGTCTGACGTAGTCCAGTGGGAGGTCCCTCGATGATTTCCAGTCTTTTACAGCATATGGGGGCGTCCCTCATATGCTATAAAATCTGGCATTCTTCCAGGAGAATGACAGGTCATGACCTCAGTAGGGTGATATCAGGTCAGGATCCTTGGTTCACAAAGCGTCAATTGTGATCCCATCATGGACTGCTCTGTCTGCTAACAGACTGACAGTTCATGATCTCAGTGAGGTCATAGCAGGTCAGTATTTTTTGTTCACAAAGGGTCAATTGTGATCCCATGATGGGATCACAATTGACCCTTTGTGAACAAAGGATCCTGACCAGCCATGACCTCAGGTCATGAGCTGTCTATTAGCAGACAGAGCATTCTATGCTCGGTCTGCGCATGAAGCCGGCAGGGAGCAGACAAGAAGGAGCCGCACAGGGGGATGGAGGTAGGGAGATCGGGGGATGCCGGGGGGGGTGGGTGTTAGAAACAGGGGGCAGAGTGCATTAGGTCCCTCTCCGATGAGACATGTGTGACAGGTCACATCAGAGAGGATTCAGCAGGAGGAGGCTGCCGGCAGCAGCTTCCTGAGCGCTGCGGCGCCATTTTGGAGAGGAGGATGATAACGGGGGTGCGGGGGTGGCGGTTCGGGGGTGGAAACGGGGGGCAGGGCACTGCACTAGGTCCCTCTCCGATGTGACATGTCACACATGTCACATCAGAGGGGAATCTGCACGGTGTATAACCGTGATTACAAAGCCGGTATCGGTAAAAAACGTCCTGATTTATAATCTGCAGGGTCTCAGCTACCCCCGGTAGCTGAAACCCCGGAGATTTTCGGCCACTGGGGTCTGGGCACTACAGGGCTTATTCTGCTATGACTTGTTTTCACATCCTAACAGAATAAGGACCCTGTTTTCAGGACGTATATTATACAGTGGGCTGTCACTAAGGTGTTGAGGAGAACAGGTCACAATGTGTATCACTAACATGGTATTTCAGAGCATAAGGTCCCAGTCTTTTTTTTTTTTTTTTTTTGTTTTGTAGCATTTGGCAGTCACTGTCACCTTCAAATTATGCACGCCCATGGTAGTCTGACATCAAAGCAATTTTAGCCAATCCCGCACTGCCCATTGGCTCCACACACATGCAAACTGAATGTGGATGTATGTCCCCAGCTTTATGTCATATGTGCACATGCTCCAGAGCCACTGTCAGTGACTAAATCACTTATTCCTCGGCAGTGCACAGTGTTGGACTATAAAACACAATGGAGCATAAGACGCACCCGGGTTTTAAAAAAGTGGAATATAGGGAAAACAAAAGATTTTAAGCAAAGAAGATGGTAAAACCTACAAGGGGAAGATGGCGCTGCGGGACCTGAGCGGTGTTGGTAAAGTACCATATGAAAAAAGCCAGAAGGTGGAACCAGGTGAAGAGGCTTACATTTAAGCCCTTCATGACCCTAAAGACCTTGCTAATTTTTGCAATTCTGACCAGTGTACCTTATGAGGTTATAACTCTGGAACGCTTCAACAGATCCAGCTGTTTTTTCGGGACATATTGGGCTTACAGGTTAGTAAATTTAGATTAGTAATTTGTGTGTTTGGGGGGGATTGGCAAAAATATTTAAATTTTCAAATTTTGACTTTTTATTCTGTTAAACCAGAGAGTTATGTGACAATATACCGTATATACTCGTGTACAAGCCGACCCCCCTACTTTTGCCCCCAAAACCTGGGAAAATCTATTGACTCGTGTATAAGCAGAGGGTGGACCCCAGCACAGGTATACAGCAGCAGCCCCAGTGGTAGTATACACGCAGCCCCAGTGGTAGTATACACGCAGCCCCAGTGGTAGTATACACGCAGCCCAGTAGTAGTATACAGCCCCCCCATCAGTATACAGCAGCCCCAGAGGTATATACAGACCCAGTGGTAGTATACACGCAGCCCCAGTAGTATATACAGCCCCCTCATAGTTTGGCGCCCCCACCTCACATGATGGCCCCCCCCCCCCCCCGCATGCAGCGCTGCGCATATACATTACCAGGATATCAGCTGTCACCCTCCGGTGGCGGATTGCGACTCCTGGGCTCCGGGCTCCATCTTCCTCTGTGTCTTCCTGCTTTGTGGTCGCCGGGCTCATCGCGATGACGTCATCGCGACGCCGGCCGGTCGCGTGACAAGCAGGAAGACACAGAGGAAGATGGAGCTCTGAGCCCAGGAGCCGCGATCCACCACCGGAGGGTGACAGCCGATATCCTGGTAATGTATATGCGCAGGGCTGCATGCGGGGGGGGAGAAAGGGGGGCCCCATTATGTGAGGTGGGGGCGCCAAACTTTGAGGGGGGCCTGTATGACTCGCGTATAAGCCGAGGGGGGGACTTTTCAGCCCAATTTTTGGGCTGAAAAACTCGGCTTATACGCGAGTATATACGGTAGTTAATAAATAACATTTCCCACATGTCTACTTTACATGAGCACAATTTTGGAAAAAATAATTTTTTTTTTGGTAGGAAGGAAGAAGGGTTCAAAGTTAATCAGCAATTTCTCATTTTTCCAGCAAAATTTACAAAATTCTTTTTAGTGAAAACATCACATTTGAAGTCCCTTTGAGGGGCGTACATGACAGAAAACACCCAAAAGTGACACCATTCCAAAAACTGCACCCCTCAAGCTACTCAAAACTGCATTCAAGAAGATTATTAACCCTTCAGGTGCTTCACAGGAACTAGGCAATGTGGAAGGAAAAAGCGGACATTAATTTTTCCAACAAAAATGTTCTTTTAGCCTCAATTCTTTCATGTTTCACATTGGCAACAGTATAAAATGCAACCTAAAATTTGTTGGGCAATTTCTCCTGAGTACACAGATACCTCATATGTGGTCATAAACCACTGTATGAGCGTACGGCAGGGCTTAAAAGGGAAGGAGCGCAAATTCAAAAAGTGAAATGGCACTCCTTCCCTTCCTAGCCCTGCCATGCACCCAAACAGTGGTTTATGACCACATATGAGGTATCTGTGTGCCCAACAAATTTTAGGATGCATTTTATCCTGCTGCCAGTGTGAAATTCTAAAAAAAAAAAAAAAAAAGAGGCTAAAAACTTTTTTTTTCCTCATAAAAAAGGTACTTTCATTTTTACAGATCAATTAGTGAAACATCTGGGGGTTCAAAGTGCTCCCTATGCATCTAGATAAGTTCCATGGGGGTGTCTAGTTTCCAAAATGGGGTCACTTGTGGGGGAGCTTCAATGTTTAGGCACACAGGAGCTCTCCAAACGAGACATTGTGTCCGCTAACAATTGGAGCCAATTTTCCATTGAAATGGTTAGTGGACACCATAGGTCGCGTATGGAGAGCCCCTGTGTGCCACCAGCACAAGGGCAACTGGAAGAGTTAGGGTACAGCACCAGAAAATGGCGCCTCATTTTCTGGGGGGCTGTGGGTTGCAATTTTCAGCGTGGGGGGCCCACAACGTTTGGGTCTCTCCATGCTGAAAATTCCAGCCACCCAGCTGCCAAGTTGTACCTGGCTGGCAACCAAAAATACAGCGCCCATTTATTCCCCCCCCCCCCACTCTTTTTTTTTCCCTAGACATACAAAAGAAGACGTGGGACTCAGTCATATTTTTGGTCCAGCCAGGTACAATTAGGCAGCTGGGGACTGGAATCCTCAGCATGGAGAGGCCCAAGCGTTCTGGGCCCCACATGCTGCTGATTGCAGCCCTCAGCCACCCCAGAAAACATACCAGATTAAGGTATAAAAACATTTTATAATACATTCACAGCTCACATTTAGGACAGAGAGGGAGATAGTTAGAGTAGTAATAGGAAGGTGCAGGGACAGGTAGCGATAGCCTGGGGGGGGGGGGGGGGGGCTTTATCTAGGTGAAAGGGTTCACTAAGTATTTACCCTTACATCATGACCACTCCAAGGAAACTGGTTAATTTGTTAAATGACAAATAGCAACATACAGTTTATAAATATATAATCAATAAACAGTTGGTCCCATATTGTGTAGCATTGTGATTTACACAACAGTCTCACAAACAGACATACCTACTGTGCTGAGAATGTTACTTGGGAGCTGAGGAAGGACCTGCAGATTGGTTTTCTTGATTTTATTAAACTGCGAGAATAACACCCCTTAAAGGTATTTCCCACAACTTTGATACTCTTATTGTTACACAGCCTATTAAAACAATATCTGAAGACAAACTAATCTGCAGCTCCTGGCAGTGGCCACTAAACAGTTCGGCAGAGTGCTGGTGTTCACTCTATACTCTACTTCCCACTGTAGACCAACAGCCTACCAGTTGGGGTGTCGATATCCCACTGTCTGATATGGCTAAAGTTATTAATGAAATGTGGTGGAAGCCCATTTTTTTCTGGGGAAAATTAAAAAAAAAAAATTAAAAATGCAAGGTTTATACTTTGTAAGAAAACATCACAGAACTTACCCAGGGTCCTAAGTAAACAGGAAGGACTGGCTCCTTTCTTTGCTGAAGGAAGAAAACCACCATGAGTGCAGCCACATAGGGTGGCAAGCCACCTTCTTCTGGTCTATCAATGCCACACAACTGTTAAATAGATGAATAAAATTAGAAAAATAAACAACCTCAATATATAGTAGTCCTTACAGGCAATAGTATATCTACTAACTAGAGATGAGAGGACCCGAACTTTAGAGTTCAGTGTTAATGACTAATACAGACTTTCTAAAAAAATACTCACACCAAACACTGCCACTAGTCTAAAAGTATAGGTTGTGAGCTTTTTCCGATGTATACTGTGAAGTTGCAGTTAAATGACTATTCAACGGACAGAGGTTAAAATGACATTTTTTTTCCAGTCTGTAGGTGCTTACTGTATATGATAGACAGAGTACACATCCCTACACATACAATAGGACCACTGCACAGAAACAAACCATGTGGTATACCCTTTTTCACAATGGGTCCCTATAGGGGTGGTGTTTGACAGTGGGCATAAAAGCAGTTTTTAATGTGTGTCTGTGACCAGTTTCTTATTTTAACTTTCTCTGCTTTTCATAGGGATCTCACAAATGATACCATCACTTGAGTTCCCCGAACATATAATTTGATTTGGTCCCGCGTTTTATTTAAAAGGAGTCTGGTGCGGTCAGATGGGTGTGCTTCTCGCAGTGTATTACTCATCTGCGCATAAAAGCCACCCTCTGGCTCCGAATAACGTGGACGACAACACTCATCTGCATAGCTGAACGAAGAGCAAAGATCATCGATCTATATGCCCACAGTAGAGCAAAGCAAAGTGATGATGCTACTGCACAGACATGAGACTTCATTGAGCTATGTGGATTAAGCAGGACATGTCATTCCCATCAGAGCCGGAGGATGGCTTTTATGAGCAGAGAGGAGGAACAGTTGCAGTGACGAGCACACCCATCGGACTGGATCAGCCTCATTTAAATATGTCATTTTTGCGGTGTACAGGGGGGAGTCAAAAGACCATGTAATAATTTGTGAAATGCCTACCTAAGGCTGCATTCACACACAGGGTATTGCTGCGTTTTGTGAGGATCAGTTTTTTGGTGCAAAAACTGCACCTAGAATGAATCCTGACAGAACGCAGCGTTTTGTGTGTAAACACCACTCACTATTCGCCCGAGCTTCACTCACCTCGCTTCGCTCCCCGGTGACTTCTCATCACCTGAGGCCACAGCGAGCGCAGCCTCCAAGACCCTGCAGCCTGCCATGTGACGTCACTCAATCACATGGTACAGTCCCGGGTCCTCCAAAGGTCCTACAGCAGCGCGATGAGGAGAGATCCCATGGGACTGTGGCGAGGGAGGTGAGTGAAAGCACAGCAAAAAAAGCCCAACAATTAACATGTTCATATATTTTTTTTTTTTTTTACACATCTGCTTTTCAGCCCAAAAGTGGATTCGTAAAAAGCACAGCATGTGAATGGGGAGGGTGGGGGGGAAAATGCATAGACTTTGCTTAGACAGCCAATTCAATGCGCTTCACTGCAATAGCGGATCTGCAATTATTGGATCAAAAGCACAGCAATAGCGCAGAGTGTGAACGTAGTCTTAGAAGATCAGGAAAAAGGTGATGGCACTTGAGAGATTAAACACACACACACACACACACACACACACACACACACACACACACACACACACACACACACACACACACACACAGTTCCCTATAAACAAACTTGTATTTTTGAGATTAGATTAGTAAAACCTACCTTTGCCCAGTATCTGAAAGCCACCACCAGGGGTACAAGCCTTGATTCCTTTCTGCCCAAGGCAGCCAAAAGGTTAGTGGAGAGACAAGCGTTCTCATTGCCCGCACTCACTTTAC
>JARQOC010000003.1:561593627-561814273 GCA_033576535.1 Allobates femoralis
GCCTCATCCTCCACGACCTCCTGGGGGCACTGCTGGCACAGTCTGCTCTCTCGGGGCTTGTAGTTCTGTCGGTGCCGCCCGGATTCGATGAGTAGGCTGTGGGCGCTCAGTCTGTACCGGCTCAGGATCTGTCGCTCTTTGGGGTTTTCCAGTTTCTCTAGGTATGGCGCCAGTTTGTACTCTCTCTGTAGGTTCTGGTATATCGTCAGTTTCTGTGATTTGTTTATGTCGTTCCTCCAGATGCTGAGATATTCCTCTTTGCCTTTGTGCACCATCTTCTGGATTTCGCCTTTTGTCAGGCCATGTGGGTTGGTGGCTTGGTCAGGCTGTCTTTGGGTACTTTGTGTTGGGAGGCTTCCTGGGGCTTCCTGGGGCTTCCTGGTGCAGGAGGGCTTTGTGGTGGTAGGAGCTGGGACTGCTGCTTTGTAGATGAGCCTTGAATGACAGCGCCTTCTTCTGGATCTGGAGGTGTAGCGGGAGTCTCCCCAGCTCTGCTCGGCAGGCGCTGTTTGATGTGCTCCGATGGACTTGGAGAAGATGCTTGCAGAACTCGAGGTGGAATATTTCAGTCGGCCCGGCGTCCCACTTTGACCAGTTTGGGTAGGAGACTGGACCCCAGACCTCACTGCCGTAAAGAAGGATTGGGGCAATGATGGTGTCAAAGACTTTTAGCCAGACTGTTACTGGTGCCTTGAGATGATACAGACGTCTTCTTATGGCATAGAAGGCTTTGGAAGCCTTGTCTTTCAGTAGCTCTATGGCTTGCTTGAAGCTCCCTGATTGGCTGAGTTCTAGGCCCAGGTAGGTGTCCCTGTTAGTTTCTGTGAGTGGACAGTTGTCTATGGTGAAGGGAGGATGGCCAGCAGGTTTCTGCTTTCTTTTCTGGAACACCATGATGTTAGTTTTCTTCTGGTTGATTGGCATTGCCCATGTGCTGCTGAAGGTCTCTAGGATTTTCAGATGATCTTGGAGGCCTTTTGCGGTTGGGGATAGCAGCACGAGGTCATCGGCATACAGCAGAAATTTCACCTGGGTGTCGTGGAGAGTGAGTCCTGGTGCTGAGGAGGACTCCAGGGCCACCGCCAGCTCATTGATGTAGATGTTAAAGAGCGTTGGACTGAGGCTGCAGCCCTGTCTCACTCCTCGGCTTTGTTGGAAATAGGCTGTCCTCCTTCCATTGACCCTCACGCTGCAGCTGTTCTCAGTGTAGGAGCTTCGGATGACATCGTATGTTTTGCCTCCTATTCCGCTCTCCAGCAGTTTTAGGAATAATCCTGGGTGCCACACTGAGTCAAAGGCCTTTTTGAAGTCCACACACAAGGGCGCAGATCTAAGTGCAGACGCAAATGTTCGATTAAAATCAGAGGGGGATCTCCTCACCTATTAATTGTCTTGTTTCACATGTATCATCATGGTGTAGGAGCAGAACTGTGTCCTCCTGGTTTGCAGCTATGTGCCGGACAAGCAAAGCCTCCAGCCAGTGGGTTTGTTGAGAGATTGCAGGGGAAAAAAAAAAAAAAAAAACAAACCCGGTTATGACCTCGAGCGCTTCCAGAAAGGAGATGAAGTCTCCGCGTTACTTCAAAATTTCTTTATTGCACTATAAAACACCGCCTTCGGCTAAAAAAAAACATTGAAAAATAGAAACAGTGTTTTATACTGCAATAAAGAAATTTTGAAGTAACACGGAGACTTAATCTCCTTTCTGGAAGCGCTCGTGGTCATGACCAGATGTTTTTTCCTGCAATATCCTGCAATATGAAGAGGAAGGAAACCTGGAATAAAGCTAACCTCTTTGATGGTCCTGAAGGTAGGGGGGAGGGGGGCTAAATTTCCCAAATATTGGTGGATATAATCTAGCATGCCTTCCTAGACATGCTTTGGACTGGATTAGAGGCTCAAGCAAGTTTCCACATTTTTCACTGGAATCTGAGCTAAGCTCTCCATGGAGCTTGACATCTGTGCTTCACGCACTTAGATCAAAACTACCACCCCTTTTAAAGTCAGAGGCGGTGTTTAAAGACATGATAGCGGTCTGGAAGGCGGTACGTAAAAAACTGCACCTGGCATGGAGTATTTCTAAATACCTGGATTCGTGGACGCACCTAGCTTTCTCATTGGGGAGGGAAATCAAACTATTTCCAATTTGGCGAGAGAAAGGGATTAAACGGGTCCTCGACCTCTTTCACGAAACGCAGGCGAGGTGGTTTTCATGGAGAGAACTGATCAAGAGGTACAGGCTCCTGGAATCTCAGGTACTCGAATATTGCCAACTGCGAGAACACATTATGAATGCCCTAGTATGTGTACGGGCAGAATACATCACAAGTGAATGTGATTCACTCATGGCCATGGGGGCTTCGGAGGTCACTTTCCCATCAGTATATATTGTTTTGAGAGAACCCCCTGCTTCCAGGAGGCAGTCCTAAATTGTTTGGAGGATGGGAGAGGCAGTTCCAGGATCCAGAGATGGGAGACAAAAATCAAATCGGGGTGGAAACAGCTACGAGATAACATAATTGATGAGAGATGGAGAGACACATTTTAGGCTCATCCACAGAGCTATTCTGGCCTTCAACCTATCACCAAGAGGCGACAAGTCTGACAGACTTATGGCCACTTTACACGCAGCTACAGGTAACAGGTTTTCCACAGGTAATTTACTGGCTGCATTGAAATCATGGAGACATAGTTCCATTTGTACACAGCAACAAGATCAAACCATGTCTCCATGATTTCACTGCAACCAGTAAGTTACCTGTAGCTGCGTGTAAAGTGGCCATTAGTCTTTCATTTCGGGCAAAGGGTATCCATACTGACTTGCTCCAAGGACTATGGGAACGCAAGAATATTAGACAGCTATGGGAGGACACAGACGGTTAGCAGTGGAGATGCTTGAAGTGGACATCCCGCTGGATCCGGTCATATGGTTATTTCAGGACACTAGAGGAAGAGTGATGTCCACCTATTCCATTTACTGGCAAAGGCAAAAAAAAAAAAAATAATAAAAATTAGGTTCTGAGACACTGGCTGCTGACCTCACCTGGCACATGGGATGTAATCTTAGAGATGAAGAAGGTAATGACATGGGAAAAAAATGGAGGCAGAAAGACAAGGATAGGGCGACAGCTAAATGTTTCAAGAAATGGAGAAAATTTGTCTCCTCACAACTTTCAGATGAAGACATCAAAAGGGGTTGTCCACCCGTTTAGGGACTAGCTGGTACAACAAGTCTTAAAGGGGTCTCTGGGTAAATTAAGATTGAGAGGTTTCTTGTGGATTATATACCACTTAAGAGGACAGCACGAGAAGGAAGTAAAAGGGATGGCCAAAAAGCAAACACTGTCAAGATTCAAAATTGGATTTTGATCTATGCCTCAGGATCAAGACACTCAATATATTTCGAGAAAAGAGCATGGGGAGGGAGAGGGAGGGCAGGGATGGAGGTTTTGGGGACTAAGTTTATCTTTTTTTTAATGACTTAAAATCCACATATAGTGGAACAACATGTTATAATGAGGAAGAAACTTTAATAAAAATTATATTGGAAGAAAAAAAAAAAAATATATATATATATGAATAACGGGCGATCACATTTACGCAAGAAGGAAGATTTGTGTACTCACCGTAAAATACTTTTCTCTGAGCCTCTAATTGGGGCACACAGGATCATGGGTGTTATGCTGCAGCCCACTAGGAGGAGACACCAAGCAGAATCTGAATACAGAGAAGCTCCTCACCTGCAGTATATACACCTTGGCTGGTACTAGCCAAACCAGTTTTGTGACAAGCAGTAGGAGATAGATATTGCAGGCCTGTAAGAAGGCCAACCTAAATAGAACTCCACTAACAATAAGAACATCAAAGGGCCCATTTTGGGCAACAGGCAGGGTGCTGAGGCTCAGAGAAAAGGATTTTACGGCGAGTACACAAAAATCTCCTTTTCTCCATCGCCTCATTGGGGAACACAGGACTATGGGATGTCCTAAAGCAGTCCCTGGGTGGGTACAGATTAATATTATAGTTTCTGCAAGACATGCACCCTACAGGTGGGCAACTGCCTCCTGCAGGATACATCTACCCAGACTCGCATCTGCCGATGACTGGGTATGAACTTTGTAGAGCTTCACAAATGTGAAGACTGGACCAGGTAGCAGCTTTGCACACCTGCTCTGCAGAAGACTGGTGTCAAGTGGCCCAGGATGCCCCAACCGAGTGAGTGGAATGTGCCTTTAAGCCAGCTGGAATAGGCAAGTCCCTCAATTGATATGCCTCTTGAATAGTTGATTGATCTATCTGGCTAATGTGGCTTTGGATGCCGCCATGCACTTACAATGGCCCTCCAGAAGGTGAAAAGAGAATCAGTCTTCCTTAGGCCACCGTCCTATAAATGTAACATCGAAGAGCTTGAACTTGATCCAGTGTGTGTGGAGCCTTCTCCACATGGTGCACCGGCGCCAGGCGACATGAGGAAACCACCTTTGGTAGGAACGACTGTTCCGGCCAGAGCACCACCTTGTCCTGGTGAAAAACCAGAAAAGGATCCTTGCAGGAGAGCGCTGAGAGTTCAGATACGCAACGAATGGAAGTAATTGCCACAAGAAATACAACCTTCAGGTAAAAGAAGTTGGCGTGAGGATCATATTAAGGTCCCACAACTCCAATGGCCGCCTGTAGGGTGGAACCAGGTGGGAGACCCCCTGAATAAAGGTCTTAATCTGAGGCTTAACCACCAGGCGTCACTGGAACAGCACTGAGTGCAGAGATTTGGCCCTTGAGGGATCCAAGCAAGAGGCCAGCGTCTAGGCCGGACTGAAGACAACTCAGAATGGCCAGGAGGAAAAAACGAAGTGGCGCTCTGTTTCATGCAGTGTACCAGTCGAAGAAAATTTTCCAAGTGTGGTAGTATATGCGTGAGCGGAAGCAGGCTCTTGCTGGATCATGGTCTTGATGACATCTGGGGAAAAGCCGGCTTGAATTAATACCCAGGTCTGAATGGCCACGTCGTGAAATTCAGGGCTGATGGATTCTGGTGGAATCCAGACGGTCTGGGAGCCGCCAAGCAGTATCAGCAACGAGCCCCGAACAAGGTCGGCATACCAGGAGCGCTTGGGCCAGTCCGGTGCCACAAGGATGACTGGAAGCCTTCGGACTTGATTTTTCTTATTACTCTGGGTATGAGAGGTAGCAGTGGAAAGATTTAGGGAAGGTGAAACAGAGTCCAGAATTGGACTAGTGCATCTGCTCCTATTGACCGCAGATTGTGGGATCGAGCCATGAACTGAGGCACCTTTGTGTTCAGGCGCGAGGCCATGAGATCCACATCAGGGGTTCCCCAGAAATGGCATATCTGCTGGAACACCTCCGGATGCAGGGCCCACTCCCCTGAGGCAACACCTTGATGGCTGAGGAAATCCCGGAATGTGTACTGCTGATCACACTGACCAGGTCGACTCTGCCCAGTGGAGAATGGGTTCCGTCTCGCCTGTGGGTCCCTCCCGGATCAAGATGTTACAGCCCGCTAACAGATGGTGAAAGGATTGCGGGCTTAGAGTATAGCTCGAATCTCCAGAAGATTGATGGGTAGAGTGGATTCCCTTGGAGACCACCTGCCCTGTGCTGTATGGTGACTGTACGTCGCTCCCCAGCCTATTAGGCTGGCATCTGTCACGAGTACCTCCCACTGAGCCGGGTGGAAGGATTTCCCCTGGGCGAGGTAGACTGGTCTCAGCCACTAGCGGAGAGAAGGTTTCGTTGCCGAGGGCAACCGAAAGGATCTGTCCAGCATGAATGGGTTCCTGTCCCTGGCAGAGAGCAGAAACATTTGGAGAAGTCCAAGATTTAACTGGGCGAAGGGTACTGCCTCCATCACCGCCACCATCCTGCTGAGGACTCTCACTTCAAACCTGATAGATTGAGTTGAGGGGTGAAGGAGAGTCCGGACACCCTGATGCAGAGCATGAGCCTTGTCTTGGGGAAGAAGGACTAATCAGCGGGAGGTATTGAAGATCACCCTCAGGAATGTGATTGGGTGGGAATTGGGGGAAGATTGACAGGTTCACCAACCACCCCAGGTGAGTAAGGGTGTATTGCTGTGAACGCTTTCTTTGCAGTCCTCGAAGGAGGTGCCTTGATGAGGAGGTCATCTTGATGGGGTAGAACGACTACGCCCCGTGAATAATAATAATAATAATAATAATAATAAAACTTTATTTGTATAGCGCCAACATATTCCGCAGCGCTTGAATGAAGGATAGTCATGACGGTCGCCATGACCTTTGTGAAGACCCTTGGAGGCGTAGCAAGTCCGAAGGGTAAGGCTGCAAACTGAAAATGGTCCTCGTGAATAGCAAAGCGTAGGTAACTGATGTGCTTGTTCGGGATGTGCAGGCACGCTTCTTTGAGGATAGGAAGTCTCCTTCCTCCATGGACGAAATGATTGAGCGGAGCAACTCCATGCGGAAGTGACGGAGATGAACAAATCTGTTTAGGTGCTTTAGGTCTAAGATCGGGCGCACAGATCCATCCTTCTTGGGGGACCACAAAAAGGTTGGAGTAAATCCTTTGAAGCGTTCCTGTCGTGGAACAGGGATGATGACTCCCGCCTGTAGGAGGGAGTCGACTGCCTGGAAGAAGCCTTTGCTGGAGTCCGCGGGGGCAGAGATTGAAAGAAACTCTTGGGAGGGCAGGTTACAAATTCTATGTTGCAGCCGGAAGACGCCACTTCCCTGACCCATTTGTCTTTTGTGACAAAGCCAAAACGTGTCGAAATCGGGAAAGTCGGCCGCTTACTTCGGATGTGTCTTACGTGGGTGAAAGATCGTCAGGAGGAGGAGGAGCACCTATGGGATCTGGATCCCTTAGGTTTGGACTGTTTTGAACGAGACTGCCATGACGTGCTTGGTTTCAGGGAGGACTGTTGACCATTGTCTCTGCATGGAGAACGGTTAACGTTCTGCGACGTGCAGGAGGTCGACCAGCCAAACGAGTTTAGAAAAGAATGGAAAGGAGTTTGCTGCTGTTGGGCGAAGAGGAGTCTCGGTTTGTGTTGGGGGAGAGAGGTACTCTTGCCCCACTTGGCGTCTGAAATTAATTTGTCCAGTTTTTCTCCAAAGACGACCGATAAGGTATGGAAGATGGGTTAGCGACTTCGAGGCGGAGTCCGCTCTCCATTTGCGGAGCCAAAGCGCCCTGCGGATGGTGATAGCATAGGTTTGATCGGTTTGAAGCTGCCACTGTGGTGCAATTAGCTGTGTCCAGAGATGCATGAATTAGATATTCTCCAGTTAGAGATCTGGGCCGCTAGGTCTGCTAGCTCGAGGGAAAGATCAGCATCACACAGGGCTGAGTGTAGAGTACCTGCCCAGGTTACTATGGCATTAACTACCCAGAGGCGAATGAGGGGGATAGTGACGAACCAGTTGCCTCGAAGACGGAGCATGTCAACTGTTCAACTTGGCGGTCAGTTGGATCCTTAATGGAGGAACCGTCAGGCAGAGAAAGTAAGGCCTTTGTATTCAAATGGTAGACTGAAGGATCGACCTGTGGGGAGTCGGCCCAGTCCTGGCCTAGAGCCTGGTGGAATGGATAGCGAGCTTTGATTGCCTTGCGGTTGCCGAATCTTGTCTGGACGAGTCCTATGCTTAAAAGATATCCAGGAATTCAGGGTGGTCCGCAAGATGTGTGTTTGGACGCTTTCCCTCTTAAAAGAGATGGTATGGTCCAGAGTTTCACAAGGAGTGTCATCTACTTTAATCATCTGACGGACGTGATGAGGTCCTCAATCATGGCTGGAGTGCCTAGTTTACGGGACGTGTCTAGGTCTGGGTCCGATTCAATATCGTAAAACCTGTCGGCCGAAGGTACCAGTGGTAGCTCTCTGGAGGGAGAGGCATGGGAGATCCCTGAGGATAGTGCAGGAGAGCCTCTATAGGTTCTTTTCCGTCCCGTCTCTGACCCCTGGTGGCAGAGGCTCTCGTGCACTGTCCCCAAGTAGAGTGCTCTCATATCCCGTAGTGGCGCCTGCAGCTTGGACTGGACTGAGGTGCAGGGTATGGGGGTGACTGGGAGGATCCTGAGAAACTGGGTAAACTGGAGCTCGGGAAGAAAAGGGGGATTCTGAGGTAATGTCCCTCAGTGACTCTGGTATGCAGAGACACTGGGTACAGGAAGCCGGGTGACTCCAGTTAGGGACTGATAGGGCCCTGTGTTATCTTTGTTGGCTCCTCTACCCATAGCCCGATGGGGAGGTGGGGAGGGTAGTTGTCCAGCTTGTGTCCTACAGCCCAAGGGCACTGAGGAGGGCAGATGGGGGGGACCGAGAGTCCCAAATCAGTCATCATATCAACTGCAACCCAGATTCCCAACAGTGGGGTCTGGGGAGCATGGTCAAATATACCTGCAGACCTAGCAGAGATCGGAACTCTCAGGAACCGTCGCCATATTGTCCCTTGTAGCAGAAGGGGGTACATGGAGGTGACACCCTGCGTTCCTGTCTGTTGATGGTTGTGAGAAAGTGATACGCAAAGGCACCATCACCCTCGATCATCTTGTGTAAAAAAGGTAGAAGAATCAAAAGTAAAATAAAAGATAAAAATAAAAAAATATCGAAGTGGTCTAGAGACCACGTGTGCCTCCTAATGACACTAAGCAAAAACTGGTTCGGCTAGTACCAGCCAGAGTGTATATACTGCAGAGGAGGAGCTTCTCTTTTTCAGATTCTGCTTAGTGTCACCTCCTAGTGGACTGCAGCATAACACCCATGGTCCTGTGTCCCCCAATGAGGCAATTGAGAAAATGGTATCATTAAAAAGGACAGCTCAAGGCACAAAAAATGAACCATTACACAGCCCCAGATCCCAAAAAATGAGAATGCTAGAGGTCTCGGAAAATTATGTAAAAAGTGTAATTCTTTTTCTTTGAAAACTTTTTCACCACTTCGATAACCGTAAAAGTATACATGCTTGGCATCTACAAATTTGTACCGACCCGAGGCATCATACTGACATATCAGTTTTACCATGCAGTGAACATGATGAATTAAAACCTAAGAAAAGATAAATGTGTAATTGCACTTTTTTTGCAATTTCACCACACTTTGAACTTTTTCCCTGCTTTTCAGTACACATTATGTAAAATAAATTAAATTCATTCTAAAGCGCAACTAAACCTGCAAAAAAAACCAAACCTTCACATGTCTATATTGACAGAAAAATAAAAAAGTTATAGCTCTTGGAAGAAGGTGAGGGGAAAAAAATAAAAACCACGAAAAACAGTAAATCGCCCAGCAGTGAATACAGAATGGTCTATACATTGTCGTAACTCAGACTATTAATTACCAGATTTCAGCTCCCAATGAAATCTCCATAATGTATGACGCAGACAAGTTTGTTCCACATAATCCTTGTCATTAATGTTGCAGGAGTAGGAAAAGACAAAGAATGTGCAGCACGGCAAATTATACATCTATACGAGGACAGCGCCTCTGGCAGATAACCTCCATATTGGCAGTTAATGGTGTCTGGACACTGATCTGTCTGATCAGTGCAAGGTATGAGAGAGCCCATCATTACGCATATATATGCACAAACTATGCTAGGTAAAATACAGCCTACAGAATGCCTGCCTGGCTTACTGGAATAGCAGTTACAGGGGGAAGGGGGAGTTTTAGTCTCTGCAGCACTTGTGTCATGTCATTAGTAGGGTGCAGAGGGCTGTAACAGTTACCATAGTGTAAAAACTCCCCTACAGCTTTACTGGCAGCCTACTGTGTAGTGTGTGCACAGGAGGCTGTCAATCAATGAGTTAGGAAGTGATAAAAGAACACACTCTGCATAACCAGTGACTTGACATCCTAATGACTAGTAACAAGTGGATGAAGGGAGAATTTTACTTATTTTCTCCCTGTTGTTGCTACCAGTGATCAGACATTTACTTGAATAACCCGGTGTCTGAAGGTAAATAATTTTAATATTTTACGTGGTTATCAGGCTCCTCTTAAGGGTATTGCAAGTATTTGTGTACATACCTTTGCTTTTCTCTGCATACCACAACAGGCACCCTGGCATGGAAATCTGCTTCAAAGTCTGTGAATAAATCTAAAAAAAAAAAAAAAAACCAGACTAAAACAGGCAGTACATTAGAAGACAGTCGATGCCATCTAACACAGAAGGCCAATGGAATAAGAGCCCTGATCTAGAATGGTACATATACTCAGAGAAAGGCATTCTCTTACCGCTTTGTTTCAGGCTTTCTTGAACCAATAGAAGAACATCAGGTTGATTCATCTAGAAGATACAAAAACAAAGTACATTTACACGGGTTTGGTCAATCCCTAGCCTTCCTGCTTCTTTAGATTTCTGTCCTAGTAGAAGCAAAGCTAGAGTCATTGCAAGAGGTTACAAGAATTATCAAACTACTTACAGAGTCAGGAAACTGAATGTCTATGTTCAGATCAGAATTTCTGAAACCAAGCCTGCTGCAGGAGGATCCATAGAGCCTTAAAGAACATCCTAAGAAAGAGAACACAGATCAGGATCTGTACACTCCAATTTAGTATATAGCTGCTTGTTGTAGACACATTTGGGAGGTTTCCCTTCTCTATACAGGGGTTGTTTGACCAGATGACCACCGACACTGAGAAATGGTTTTAGCCTTCAATGTGGCTCTAACACAAGTCACCCCTTCAACCTGCAAAGTGAAAGACATTTTGTGCCGTAGGACTGGGGGGAAAGGGGGTGGGGACGAGGGAGTTAAAAAAAAAAAAAAAAGGAAGAAGAAAACCGCAGCCAATGTGCGGTAGGCCCAACATATAATAATGGCCTAACATAATAATGTCACCTTGTGACTATTCAGGTCAGTTACACTACAAGGAAATACTGATAAAACTTCAAAAACCAGATGAGTACAGTGTACCTTGCCTGAAGTGTACTTTACCTGGGAGTTTCTCCTTTATGACTGTTTCCATGGCTGACACCGTGGACAGTCTCTTAGCCATGTTCTCTTCATTTAAACCATGTTCCTGTACCACTTTGCTTATTGCAATACTAATGGCTTCTATCTGAGGCTGCAGTGGTGGCGGCAGTGTCGTTAACAATTCCTCTTCCCTTTTATCCTATATAAATTATATTTATACATGAAGCATAACGAGGCTGTCGCAGTACATCTTGTGTGCTACAATTCATTTAAAGCTAATCTGAAACAAGTAAAAGGTTTCCTCTAGTCAGGGGACAACGGCTCACCTTTACATTTCTCCGGTGCCTCTTTTCTTTCATGTGTTTATGTGCAGAAGATATTGACTCAACTAGGGCATCACAGAGCTTGCAAGTATAAATAGCCGTAGGATATCTTCGGGACGCTTTATGGGTTAAAATAAAAATACACAATATATATGTGAATATGTATATTTTTCTTACATTAGGGCTGAAACCTTGCTTAAAACATTACTACTAATATATACAAAAATATAAACAACAAATATGGTATAATATATATATATATATATATACACATAATATATATATAATACATATACACACACACACACACAAATGAATTGTAAAGTATTAGGTTTATACAAATAAATAAAAAAGTATACAAAGAGTAAGGGTGCTTTCACATCAGCGTTTTTCGTAATTCGCGGCAGATGCGGTGAAAAAAACGCATCTGCCGCGTTTGCCGCATAACCGTTCCACTTGCGGCACGGTTGCGGTTTTTTCCATAGGAAGTATAGGGGGACTTGCGGCAGATGCGGCAAGTGCGGTATTGCACTTGCGGCAGGTGCGGCAGCGAAAAAAACCGCGGTCAGCCGCGGTTTTTTTCTCTGCCGCACCTGCCGCAAGTGCAATACCGCACTTGCCGCATCTGCCGCAAGTCCCCCTATACTTCCTATGGAAAAAAACGCAACCGTGCCGCAAGTGGAACGGTTATGCGGCAAACGCGGCAGATGCGGTTTTTTCACCGCATCTGCCGCGATTTACGAAAAACGCTGATGTGAAAGGGCCCTAACATGCCCATTTTGTTGAGGATAGTCAAATTGACAATTCAGCAACACAAAGTTTAAGTTCAAAGGGAACCTGTCATCAGAAAAATGAAGTACAATTTGCAGGCCCCATGTTATAGAGCCAGGGCAACTGAGTAGATTGATAGCTTTGTGAGAAAAGATTCCATTCAGTATGACCTGTGATTTCATCATTTAAACCTCTGTTCTTTCTGGGATTTTGGGTCTAGTGGGCAGGCAGTCCCATCAGTTAGTGACAGCTGTTTTTTTCTATTCACACTTATGCAAGAAAAGCCGACAGTCACTAATAGGACCGCCCACTGGACCCAAAATTCCAGAAAGTGCAGAGGTTTAAATGATGAAGAGGAGATTTTTGTGTACTCCCCGTAAAATCCTTTTCTCTTAATTGGGGGACACAGGACCGTGGATGTTATGCTGCTGTCCACTAGGAGGCAATACTAAGCAGAATTTGCAAGAAAGAGTTAAGTGGCTCCTCCTCTGCAGTATACACCCCTGGGGCAGGCACTGCCTCACCAGTTTTGTGCTAAAGCAGTAGGAGTATTAACAGAATAATAACAGTATAACAAGGCCTGTGTAACTAACAGGCAACCATGTAACAGCTGAGAAATAACATGAGACCAGTATTACAGGCCAAAATGGGCAACAGGCTGGGTGCTGTGTCCCCCAATTAGAGGCTAAGAGAACAGGATTTTACGGTGAGTACACAAAAATCTCCTTCACCTCATTGGGGAACACAGGACCGTGGGACGTCCCCAAAGCAGTCCCTGGGTGGGAATAGCAATGGAACCATCATACTGACCAAGTCATAACAAATAACTATGCACCTACAGGTGGGCTACTGCCACCTGGAGGACACGTCTTCCCAGACCAGCAGCTGCTGAGGACTGGGGATGAACACTATAGAGTTTGGTAAAGGTGTGTAGGATGGACCACATGGCGGCCTTATACACTTGTTCTGACACCAGGTGCCTAATAGCCCAGGAGGCTCCCATGGCTCTAGTAGAAATGTGCCTTGATACCATCCTGGAAGGGCCACATTTTTTGATGCTATAAAGCATCCTGAATGGTGGATTTAATCCATCTGGCCACCATGGCCTTAGAAGAAGGCATGCCTCTGTTTTCCCTCTGTAAGAAGGAAGAGGGAATCAGACTTTCAAAAGGGCGCAGTCCTGGACACAGATGCGTAAAGCCCTGACGAGGTGCAGCATATGTAGAGCTTTTTCAACCTGATGAACTGGAGCCGGGCACAGTGAAGGTAGTGATAAGTCTTCATTCAGGTGGAAAGAGGACACCACCTTTGAGAGGAACAATGGAACCGGACGTAGGACAACCTTATCTTGGTGGAAGACCAGAAAAGGTGGCTTACATGATAGTGCTGCTAGTTCCGAGACTCTACGAAGAGGTAATAGCCACTAAAAACACCACTTTCTGGGTGAGAAGTCAAAGAGGAATCTCCCTCAGGGGCTCAAAGGTCTGTTCTTGTAGAGCCGTGAGGACCAGGTTTAGGTCCCAAGAGTCTAGTGGCCTTTTACAGGGATGAACTAGGCGGCAGACTTCTTGCAGAAAAGTTTTCACTTAAGGACTGGCAGGCAAACGTTTCTGAAATCGGATGTAAAGGGCCGAGACTTGTCCTTTGAGGGAACCTAAGGACAGGCCTGAGTCTAGACCCGACTGGAGGAAACTAAGAACTTTTGGCAGGGAATAGGGCCAAGGCGATTGACCTCGAGAGGTGCACCAAGCAAAAAAGATATTCAATGTTCGATAGTAGATCTTTGCAGACCCGGGTTTCTGTGCTCTGTTCATAGTTGCCACAACATCTTGGAAAAACTCGGCTTGGGTTAAGACCCAGGTCTCAAGGGCCACACCATCAAATTCAGAGTTGAGGAATTCGGATAGTAAAAAAAGGCCGAGAGAGAAAATATGGATGATCTGGCACGTCTGCTGTGATTTGGACGAGATCGGTGTACCAAGCGTGCCTGGGCCAGTCTGGAGCAATGAAGAGGACTTTGTGACATTCTTGTGTGATCTTCCTCACTACCTTGGGGACAAGGCTGTGGAGTCGGTAAGCCACAGTTGCGACTCAGACTCCTGGATTTTATCAGGTTCCGACTCAGACTCCGACCACTTCGGAACAATAAATTTACTGTTGTAAAATATTACCATCGTGCTTATTCAGTTTCTCACCATTATATAAGTAATCAGACCACTTAGAGCAAAAACTATATTTATTAGAATACAATTAGAATATAGCAAATAACTTTTATAAACTTTTCCAAACTGTAAGTAAATATGCAATAAACACTTATGCAGATAAGAAGAAGAAATCTATTAATTTGTCCTCAGAAAAAAAGTATTGCCTCTGTCAGATCCTCCTTCATGGATGCCCTCAATTCTGACCTAATTATTTGGAGAGCAGAAAACAACCTCTCTACACTAACTTGGGTTGGTGGCAAAGCAGTAACCACTCAGGCAACACCTCTGACAATGTCAGGATACAGAGGAATTGCTTGTTGCACTGTTATTTTTGATGAACGGTCAAATTTCTCAATTTCTTTTAGTGCACATGAAAAATTCTGCCGAAATGTACTGGCTGTGTTCTTTGATTGGGATGACTCTTCTATGCGGGAACGCTTTGCACGGTCCTTGTGATCCAAATACTTTTCAAAATTAAATTCTTCATCAGTTGATGAGGGTGAAGATGTGGCAGGACGACCAAATTCTTCTTGTTCCTCCTGATTGTTCTGCAACCCTTTCACCCTTACTACTATTTCAAACAGAGCTTCTTTTCCTTTACTTAGCTGTTGATCATCTAGAAGAATCCGATGCATTGGGTCTACATAAACAGCTGCCAAAAGAATGTTATTTTGTAATAGTAGCTCCTCTCTCCGTTTCATTGATGTAGCAATGCCACTTGCAATTAACCCTCCTCTTTGGGACAGGCGAAATATCAGGTTCTTCCACTCCTTTAAGAAAATACCTGGAGTTAAGTCCTCTGCTTGTAATTTTTTAGTCACTGTAAATGGGTGCTCTAGCAATTTTTCCAGCTCAGTCACCTGATTCCACTGACTTTCATTTAGCATCAGTTGAGGGTTAGCCATGTCTACAAGAAAGGTTTTCAGTTCAACCATGTGTGGCTTGATCAATAAATTGCCCCTTTTCCAGCACGTCTCTTGAAAATTGAGTCAATTTTAGGGGTTCTGGCAACAGTAGCCAATTTTCTCACCTTGCCAATCAGTGCAGCAGCATGTCCTTCTTGCAGACTGTCTCTTATAGCCAGCTGTAGCGTACGCACAACACAGCGCATGTGATGAATGAAAGAAAATATTGGCAGTTTCAACAAGATCATCTAAACCAGGGGTCTCAAACTCCAGGCCTCGAGGGCCCACAGTGCAGGTTTTCAGGATTTCCCAAAGATTTGACAGTTGGCAATCAAATGACCAACTGTCAAATTCTAAGGAAATCCTGAAAACCTGGACTGTGTGCGGCCCTCGAGGCCTGGATTTGAGACCCCTGATCTAAACTATCATGTTGCTGATCATCTGAAGCAACTTCAGTTGCTCCTCAATTACAATACTGTGTTCCTCTATTTCAAACATTTCGGTGTCAGAGGACCCAGAATGTTCTTCTAGCTGCAGGTCACCATCATTACACTCATTCATTAGCTTAATAGTACTTATCATATTTGAAGCATTGTCAGTTACGATAGAAAGAACTTGCTCTTTTTTTAAGTTCATAGTCTTGCAGAACCTTTTCCACCAAGACCTGGAGAAACTCACTGGTGTGATGAGCTTTGGTGTCTTTTACTGCCAATGTCTTGGTAACAATTTCATTTTTGTCACAAACAAATCGGACATTGATGGCAAAATAGTTCACTCTGACGTGTGCAGGCATCAATTTTAAGAAACAGAAAGCGTCCCTTGAGAGTTTTTTTAAGTTCTTCCTTTTGTTTAAAAGCTTCTTCGATTACTAATTTTCTAATACTCTCTCTCTCCAGAGAAACACCAAGCTTGCGGGCCATTTCCCCATTCAGACACATAAAAAGCTGGTCGTGAAAATAATGAAATAGGCACACTATCCTTTACAACAAGCTCTATGATCTGTTTTTTAAATGTATCTACTGTCATGGTCACAGTAACTTTGTCACTGACAAAATATCTTGCAACTGATGGCTGCAAAGTTCTCTGCTCCTTTGTTTGGCTGGAAGAGCTGGGCACTGGTTCCTTGGTTTGGATGCAGTCTCTCTTCCACTGCTTTCAGTACTTCTGGATGAAAGCGCTGTAAAGGTCTCTTTAGATTAGGAGCATTTTTATCTTTGCCTGAATATGCACTGATCTTGGCTTAACAGCATCTGTTTTCGTCTGGATCATTTGTCATACACTGACAGACAATGTTTTCCATCTTGATTGATGGTGAAAATGTTCAAATACAGCTGATTTAATGTGATGCCTCTGACATTGGCTGGGTCACACACACAGATATCCGGGCAGATATTGTTCACAGATCTCTGGTTGAAGTGAAATTATGGACAAATTGATCCATTTTGTGGCCATATACAAATAGACCAATTTGTCCATGATTTCACTTCAACCAGAGATCTGTGAACAATATCTGCACAGATATCTGTGTGTGTGACCCCAGCCAGCCACTCTGGTTTTTAATTCTGCATTCACAATCCAAATGACAATTGTTTTTCCTAAAAACAATTGTACAAAATTATTGCCAGGTCGTACAACTGATATAGTGGTCAGTAATACTGTTATTCCTCATGTGCTCACAGTTAACTGATGCAAAGTTTGTTGAAAGGACAATACTTCTTACAGTCTTCCTCTTCTGAGTAGCAGGCAGCTGTGAGATGCTTGGGAGATGAACACCGATCTAGTCTAGACAAGGAGGAGCTTTATTACTAAGAATTTGCAACACATTTTCACTTTCAGTTTCATACATTGCAAGTAGGGGGGTTGGGGCAGCATGAGGTTAACCAAGTATAAGATTAGAAGGGCAGTAGAAAACTGACACACAAGAAGTAAGAAATGTCTATCTCCAGCAGAACGGCTTATCACTGTTGTTCATAGTTTGATAGAACATATATATTTGAGTAACATTTATAAAATTCATATGAAAGTTCAATTATGAAATATTAATACATATTTTAAAGGGAACCAACCACCCCCAATGACCCCCCCGGACTATTAATATCAGTGCCTACACACAGCACATACATGTGCTGCACTGATTTTGGCTAAAAAAACTGTTTTTTAAAACTAAAGATAATGATTTTTAAAGTTTAAACCGGAGCGACGGATGGGCGGTACTTATCTGTGGAAACCGACGAGATCTGATGTCACTCATCTTCCCTGTCTCCCCTCGCAGCAGTTATGGCCACCCCTTTGTGCAGCGTCACAGCCCTGTGCACGGGCTCGCATGCCCGTGCACACGTCATCATCTGCAGCCGGGTTGCGAGCGCGCGCTCTGTCTTCCATAGCCGAGCGCAGGAAGTCAGAGAGCGCGCTCGCAACCCGGCTGCAGATGATGACGTGTGCACGGGCATGCGAGCCCGTGCACAGGGCTGTGACGCTGCACAAAGGGGTGGCCATAACTGCTGCGAGGGGAGACAGGGAAGATGAGTGACATCAGATCTCGTCGGTTTCCACAGATAAGTACCGCCCATCCGTCGCTCCGGTTTAAACTTTAAAAATCATTATCTTTAGTTTTAAAAAACAGTTTTTTTAGCCAAAATCAGTGCAGCACATGTATGTGCTGTGTGTAGGCACTGATATTAATAGTCCGGGGGGGTCATTGGGGGTGGTTGGTTCCCTTTAAAGCTGGAGTCGGAGTCGGTACATTTCTATCGACTCCGCCCAAAACTAACTCCGACCAAAACTAACTCCGACCAAAACTAACTCCGACCAAAACTAACTCCGACCAAAACTAACTCCGACCAAAACTAACTCCGACCAAAACTAACTCCGACCAAAACTAACTCCGACCAAAACTAACTCCGACCAAAACTAACTCCGACCAAAACTAACTCCGACCAAAACTAACTCCGACCAAAACTAACTCCGACCAAAACTAACTCCGACCAAAACTAACTCCGACTCCACAGCCCTGCTTGGGAATTAGCGGTAGTAGGGGAAAGATGTATGGGAGCCGGAATTGGGTCCAGTCCTGGACTAGAGCATCTGCTCCCAACAACTGTGGGTCGTGGGACCTGGCCATAAAGCTGGGAACCTTGGCATTGAGGCATGATGCCATTAGGTCCACATCTGGGGTTCCCCAGCAGTGGCAGATTTGTTGGAAGACATCTGGATGGAGGGACCACTCTGAGTCCATGCCTTGGCGACTTAGGAAATCTGCTTCCCAGTTGTCTATGCCAGGGATATGAACTGCCGAGAGTACAGACTTTGTTGATTCCGCCCAGTGAAGAATGGTGAACTTCTGTCATCACCTGGATACTGCAGGTTCTGCCCTGGTGATTGACATATGTCACAGCCATGGCATTGTCTGACTATCCCAACGTGTCATCCTGCTAGAAAGTGGCTGAATGCTTGCAGAGCTAGGAAAATTGCCCGGATCTCTAGTAGGTGGATGGGCATCATTGATTCTGAGCGGGACCATTTGCCCTGTGATAGAGGTGTACCGCACCCCATCCTGTCACACTTGTCGGTAGTGAGGACTTTCCAACGAGCTGGGAGGAAGGACTTTCCCTGCATGAGTGAGAGTGGGCTGAGCCACCAGTGGAGTGACTGCTTGGTTGATTCAGGTAGATGAAGTTTTTTTCCGGTCGAGTGAAAGGGGGGTTCTTGTTCCAGGACTTGAGTATGGTCAATTGGAGGGGCCTGAGGTGAAGCTGAGCAAAGGGAACTGCTTCTATTCCTGCCACCATTCTGCCTAGTACTTGCATGGCAAACCTGAAGGACTGAGGCGATCGGTGAAGGAAGGTGCGTACTCCTTTTTGGAGAGCCCGCGCCTTGTCCTGGGGAAGCTAAATTAAATTAGAGCCCTTTGTGTATTGAACTGCAACCCTAGAAAGACTATAGACTGTTGGGACTGGTGCAGACTTGGAGGTTGACCAGCCAACCGAGCCTTCGTAAGGTGTCTATTGTGATAGAGATGCTGTGTTCGCAGTCCATGAACGTTGGGAGTTTGATGAGTAAGTCGTCCAGGTATGGGAGAAGGACTATACCTCTGGAGTGGAGGATTGTCATGACTGCTGTCATAACTTTTGAGAACACCCTGGGAACTGGCCAGTCCAAAGGGCAGAGCTACAAACTGATAGTGTTCTTGGGCAATTGCAAACCTGAGAAAACTTGGATGAGTGGTTGATATTGGGATATGTGTCTTGTATATCTATGGATGCAAGGTTCCATTGTTGCATAGACGCGATTATCGAGAGGAGAGATTACATGCGGAAATGCCTTAGTCGAACGTGCTTGTTCAATTGTTTCAGGTCCAGGAAAGGGCGCACTGTGCCTTCTTTTTTGGCTACTACAAACAGGTTTGAGTAAAACCCTTGAAAACGCTCTGCTTGTGGTACTGGCATGATGACTCTTGAATTGAGGAGAGTAGTCACCACTTGGAATAAGGCTTGAGCCTTTGATGGTGGTCTTGGGGGGCAGATAGGAAGAAATGGTTGGCTGGTGGAGACACGAGTTCTATTTTGTAGCCGGAGGACACTACTTCTTGTACCGACTTGTCTTGTATAATAGGCACCAGACGTGCTGAAAGTGAAGCAGACGATGGCCTACGAGTGGGGTGTCTACCGGATGGAGGGAGTCAGGAGAAAAAAAGAAAAAAAACCTGTGGGATCGTGATCCCTTGGGCTTAGATTGGAGAGATTGGCTCTGTCATGAAGAGCTACTTTTTGGAGTTGTCTGTGAGCATTCCCTGCATGGCAAACAGTTGCCCACCTGTGATGGTCTAGATGTTGACCAGCCAAATGAGTTCCGAAAGGACCGGAACCTTGTTTGCCGACAGCGGTTGAAGGGTCGCTTCGCTTTCCGCTGAGGGAGGGAGGTGCTTTTGCCTCCCGTGGCGTCTTTAAATCAGTTTGTCTAGTTGTTCCCCTAATAGGCATTCACTAAGCTATGGGACACCGGTGAGGGATTTCTTGGAGGCCGCATCGGCCTTTCGTTCCTTTAACCAGAGGGCCAGTCTAATAGTAATAGCATTTGAAGCAGCACAATCGGTGGCATTAAGGGCTGCATGTACTAGATAGTCGGCCATTACTGAGACTTGTGCTGCCTGGTCCAACAGAGTAGGATCAGTGTTTGTGGACTTTAGGATAGTGTGTATTTGACCTGCCCATGTAGTGATGGCTTTTGCTGCCCAGACTAAAGGCAAACAGAGGCTAGGGAGGACCCTGAGGCTTCAAAGACTGATCTTGCCATTTGTTCCACTTGGCAGTCAGTTGCATCCTTAATGGAGAGCTGTCTGGTAATGACAGGAGCATGCGTGCTGCCAGTCTAGATACTGGGGAATCCACTTGTGGTGGGTGGGCCCAGTCCTGGGTCACTTCCGGGAGGAAGGGGTACCTTGCTTCTAGCATTTTACAGTTGCCTAATCTTTTCTCAGGGTGTGTGAGCGGTGTTTTTGGAGGATCTCCTGGAACTCTGGGTAATCCGCAAAATATTTATGCTTTGGCACGTTTGAAAGACACCTTGTGCCCTGGCAAATCAATAGGTGGGTCAGAGACATCCAAAACCTGGTTAATAAAGAGAGAGAGGGGAGGGGGACAAGAGGCGCAATAGTGCCCTTATCACTTAGACACTAATTTTCAGCGGTGAAAAAAAGGCAATCCACTCACCTACTCCAGTTGTGTGACCCACAACTGGCTTGAAAGCATGTAGGATAATATCCTGATGGCTGCTGCTGGACCTCCACCGTTTCCACACACGTGTGGTTGAACCAGTAAATTCAGGGAAAGAAGGTGTACTCCGGTCCGCGCTGCCAAGTTCATCAAAGAAAACCCAAGACGAAGTTCTGATCGAATCCTTCTTTATTTTCCTCCTACGCGTTTCAGTGCCCACCTGGCACCTTCATCAGGGATCCCTGATGAAGGTGCCAGGTGGGCACTGAAACGCGTAGGAGGAAAATAAAGAAGGATTCGATCAGAACTTCGTCTTGGGTTTTCTTTGATGAACTTGGCAGCGCGGACCGGAGTACACCTTCTTTCCCTGAATTTACTAAAACCTGGTTAATGGAAGATATAAGATCTTCCGCCAGGGCCTCAGTGTCCAGTGGGTCTAGGTCTGCGGACATATATAGCTCTTGGGCCGAAATGGGGTCAAAATGGCGGTCAGATTCAGGAGAGTCGTAGCGGCTATGCCTGTTGAGGAAGGGGGGGGGGGGGAACGACACCCTGGAACTGTGGGAGGAAGCTGGGGAGGGCGACCTTAGCACCCTTTTACGCCCTGGGCCTGTAGATAAGACCGGCTCGATATCCAGTCTGGTGTCCAAGGCAGCTGCCTGTGAGGACTGTGGCTGGACCGCAGTGCAGGGGGTCGACTGGCTCTGCAGAGCTTGGAGCAGTGTCGAGGACAACTTTTCTATGGATTGCAACATAGATTGGGCCATTATTATGTTCCACTCAGGTGCAGCAGTAGGCGCATTGGTAGGTGCCAGAGATATGGGGGGCTCCGGAGCAGAATCCTGAGTGCAGTTCTGGCAGTGTGGGAAAGTGCATTCACCAGGCAGAGGGGCCTTGCATACTGTGCAGGTAGCATAGTTAAATGCATTTGCGATCTTACTTCTTGTGCCAGACAAGTGCCGATATTGCTGGTGGGAAAGTGCCTTCACAGAGGCTATATAACAGTGCTGAGGGGCCCGCAGCAGAGAGAGATCCCTGCTACAGGCTTACCGCCTTAGTGCCCTGGAAATAGCCCTTTCCTAGTCCTGTGCCCCCCGGAGATCGGCATCTGTTTGTAGCGTGAGGCCGGAATGGAGGTCCTGTAGCTGCAGTGCACATTCTGTAATGGGCGCCTTCATGTGAGGCTTGTTGAAGGAGGAAGGGGTGGAGCGACTGCAGAGGTGCGCGGCCCGCCCTCTGTGATAACGCTAATGATGCAAATCGCATCATCCGGGGGGATGGCTTTGGCCTGTGGTGGAGAGTAGGCGGCGGTTAGGTGCTAGGCCAAGCCGGGGTCTTGCCTAGCCAACGAAGCCAAAAATAGTGGTGGGCCGGCGCGGTAGTCCACTAGAGCTGCACCAAACTGCGGGAGGGGGACCCTTAATGAGCCCTCTAGTCCTGGTAGTGAGCAGATGCTGCAGTGGCTACTGTGGCGTCTGTTGTCTGCAGCTTGAGCCAGTATGTGGCTGGTGTGCCTGCTGCTGCAGGCTGCCACTGTAGTAGGGCCTGTGTATACAGGAGCCCAATGCGGTTCACCCTGTACCTTATGGTGCCTCTACCCAATAGCCATTAGGGAGGATGCTAGGTCTATGGACTGTGGATCCTGGAGCCTGGGTACAGAGGGTCTCAACTTCGACCCAGCATCTCAACACTGCGGTGCCGAGGAAGGAGGACAGCATATATGTGGATAGCTCGACTTCAACCCAGCGTCTCCAACAATGTAGGCCCGAGGAAAGAGCATGCCGGGGGTCACACCATACCCACTTTTCTTCTTCGACAAAAATGCAAAAATTGAGATTAACGCAAGAGGAAAAATTGTGTGTGCCTCCTAAGACACTAAGCAAAAAACTGGTGAGGCACTGCCTGCCCCAGGGGTGTATACTGCAGAGGAGGAGCCACTGTAACTCTTTTGCAGATTCTGCTTAGTGTTGCCTCCTAGTGGACAGCAGCATAACACCCATGGTCCTGTGTCCCCCAGTGAAGCGAAGGAGAAATCACAGGTTATACTGAATCTTTTCTCACGAAACTATATATCAATCTACATAGTTCCCCCTGCTCTATAACATGGTGCCTGCAGATTGCACTGCATTTTCATGGCGACAGGTTCTCTTTAAAGGGAACCTGTCACCTAGTTTAGCCCCCCTAACCCATCACTACATGTCCCTGCAGCTTCCTACTACATTACTAACCATCCCTCTCTGATCTAAATGTGGAGAAAAGTGATTTATAAACTTATATGTCCACAGCTGGGTGGGTGTTCTTAGAAGGCTGGCCGTCGGGTGGGCAGTCACTCTGGGTCCACTCTCTCCGCCTCGCTGCTTCAATCACACCCTGGTGGGAGTGATCATTCATTCAGGAGCACGCTCCCCATTTAAAATTCCCGCCTCCTTCTTCTGGGTATGATGCTGCGGTGCGTCATTTCTGGTCCTGCGTAGTGTGATGGGTGTACAGGTCGGCTTCGGAATGCACACTGCACGCCAATACACCCACCACACTGCGCAGGACCAGGAATGATGCTCGGCCAGCAGCTAGTCATATCTGTAAGAAGGAGGCAGGAATTTTAAATCTGGAGCCTGCTCCTGAATTAATGATGATCATGCCCACTGGGGTGTGATTTCACCGACAAGGTGGGGGGAGGAAATTGCGTCAGAGAGAAACTGCCAGCCATCTCATTACCTCAGTATTTGGTCAGTGTCTTACCTCCGTATTTGTAGCCAATACCAGGAGCGGGTGATCCAGAGTCTCTATTATACTTTTCCTCCGATTGTTCCACTCCTGGTTTTGGCTACAAATACGGAGGTAAAAAAAAAAAAAAAAAAAAAAAACAAACAAACAAAAAACCATACAATATGTGCACGAGGCCCAAGCCAAAGCCCAACTACTTGTCATCATGCGAACACACACACACACACACACACACACACACACACACACAATAATGCAGCCAGATATCTCTCCATCTATAGTCCAGAGCAGAAATGAAAAGGGGCACCACCATAGCCAATACTGGGGTTCCCACTGTGGAACTCAATTACGTGTGTGGGGGAGACACATGACCGTCTGAGGTGCCAGAAAGTCTCAGTACTGGAAATCAAGCAAAAAGAAAAAACATCAGCACTCACCAGAACAGCATATAGCGGGATTTTTCTTTTTATTTAGTCCAGGAGCAGAATACAAAGGGGTGCAGGGAGGGAGCGCAGAGATGACAACTGCACCGTTTCGAGAAAATACCCTTCCACGGGTCACTCTCCATATATAATCAGCCTCATAGCCCCTCCCGATATATATGGAGAGATACGAGATTGCATTATAATAATCAGATGTGGGCCCGATACCATCGCATCAAGAGGGACATAGGGGTGGGATCTGACGCTGTTAATATTCTCCCCTCTCCTTTGACCTGACTGCCCCTTATGTGCAGTCTCTCCATTTACAACCCCCACCCCCTCCCGTGCGCTGCTCCACCCCCATATGATTTCTCCTTTGGGCCATCTCCCCTGTGGGATCCCAAGATGGTGGTGTAAGTGCGCATGTATCCCGAGTATACGCATGCGCACTTCCTCAGGTGGTAAGGTGCCAGCAGAGGCTTCAGGGGACCTCAGCTGCGGTTTAAGGTGGCGGCAATTGTTACTTGCGGTACTGTGCCGTACACCTGTAGTGATAGATAGTTAAATAATTGCTCTGTCCTACCTCCCTGTATGCAGTCTTCACCCCCCCTTAGAGTCATGCTGCGTCCATCTTTTGACACATGGGTACCAAGAGGTAGTCACCGGAAATGGTCTACCAACAGTCTTGTAGGCGTTGCCAGAGATGCTTAGCACTTGTTGGCCTTTTGCCTTTACTCTGCGGTCCAGCTCACCCCGAACCATCTCAATTGGGATCAGGTCTGGTGACTGGAGGCCAGGTCATCTGGCGTAGCACCCCATAACCATCACGCCTCCTCCATGTTTCACAGTGGGAACCAGGCATGTAGAGTCCATCCGCTCACCTTTTCTGTGTCGCACAAAGACACGGTGGATGGAACCAAAGATCTCAAATTTGGGCTCATCAGACCAAAGCACAGATTTCCACTGGTCTAATGTCCATTCCTTGTGTTCTTTAGCCCAAACAAGTCTTCTACTTGTTGCCTGTCCTTAGCAGTGGTTTCCTAGCAGCTATTTTTCCATGAAGGCCTGCTGCACAAAGTCTCCTCTTAACAGTTGTTGTAGAGATGTGTCTGCTACTAGACCTCTGTGTGGCATTGACCTGGTCTCTAAACTGAGCTGCTGTTAACCTGCAATTTCTGAGGCTGGTGACTCGGATGAACTTATCCTCCACAGCAGAGGTGACTCTTGGTCGTCCTTTCCTGGGGTGGTCCTCATGTGAGCCAGTTTATTTGTAGCACTTGATAGTTTTTGCAACTGCACTTGGGTACACTTTCAAAGTTTTCCTAATTTTTCGGACTGACCGACCTTCATTTCTTAAAGTAATGATGGCCACTCATTTTTCTTTAGAATTTTTATTATGGCAAGAAAAAAAAGCAGCTAACAGTCTATTCAGTAGGACCATCAGCTGTGTATCCACCAGCCTTCTGCACAACACAACTGATGGTCCCAACCCCATTTATAAGGCAAGAAATCCCACTTATTAAACCTGGCAGGGCACACCTGTGAAGTGAAAACCATTTCTGGTGACTACCTCTTGAAGCTCATCAAGAGAATGCCAAGAGTGTCTAAAGCAGTATTCAAAGCAAAAAGGTGGCTACTTTGAAGAACCTAGAATATAAGACATATTTTCAGTTGTTTCACACTTTGTTAAGTACCGTATATAATTCCACATGTGTTAATCCATAGTTTTGATGCCTTCAGTGTGAATCTACACTTTTCATAGTCATGAAAACACAAAAAAAAAACTCTTTGAATGAGAAGGTGTGTCCAAACCTTTGGTTTGTACTGTATCTCTATGGACCTGGCAACGGGACCCCTAACCAACAGCCCCCACTGTCTGCTGCCATTCAGCAAAGTGAGTTGGATGTGCATCCCTGAGGACGTTCATATAGCTGAGGCAGGCGCTAGTGTAAACGTGCCCGGTCGATCCCTGCATCTGCGATCAATACAACCCTGGTCAGGGGTGTGAGATGCTTCCAGGTGCAGATCACACTGACATGTGGTAGATGGGGAGGCGGAACCACCCCACAAAATAGATCATGTATATTCATCCAACCATATGCCAAGCCCTACAAAACATCTGAGGCTTTTCCTTAATAGTAGATAACGTCACAGTTGACAAAATTCTGTGTACTAACCCTAAGTAGAGCACATTATTTAACAATGACAACCATGTAGCACTGATTCCTTGACAGTTCATAGATACTTAATGCCTGGTGCCGCTTTAGTCATTGCTGGGGGATTAATAACATGGCTAAAAATGTGTGGTGATCTCCAAAATGTGATCAGAATCATGCAAGTTATAAAAGGTAAAGCTATGTTTACATTGTGTTAACCATAGCAGCCATCCACACTTTAAATCACAGTTGACAGAAAACTGAAGAAAATTCTGAGAAAGTAGAGAATTACTTAGTTACATACCCGTTTCAGCCTGTAAATACAGTCACGCTTCAGGCGCTCTTCTGCTTGGTACAGGCCCAGCAGCTCTTTTTTGGACAGGATAGACTCGTCTATGACTGGGCTGCCAAGACAATCATCTTCATCTCTCTCTGACCGCGAGTGCTGCCGCTCTCGTTTTGTGGGGCTCAGATCTGCATTAAAAAAAATAAAAAAATAAAAAAAAAGCAACACACACGCTAAGAGAAATAGTTTTTCTAGTACATACAAAATTCTAAAAATATTAAAAAAAAAAAAAAAAAAAAAAAACACATTATAAAAGGTTGTTGGGTGAGATAGTTTAAGTATGGGATGCCTTAAAAGGTTTTATTGTGTATAAAGAGGCAAGTGTAAAATGTATACTGTATTTTTTGGACTATAAAATGCACTTTTCCCCAAAAATCTGGAGTAAAGTGGGGGTTGTGTCTTACAGTCCGGATGTACATGGCTGTGGCCGTGGGGGAGGGGGCAGGCACAAGCAGGGTATATGCCTGATATTAAAGAAAAGATTTTTGTGTACTCACCACGAAATCCTTTTCTCTTAGCCTCTAATTGGGGGGGTTGGGGGGGGGGTGGGGGGGGTGACAGTTCGTGGGTGTTATGCTGCTGCCCACTAGGAGGCAACACTAGGCAATATCAGAAAAAAAATTAAGTGGCTCCTCCTCTGCAGTACACACCTCCTGGCTGGGGCCTTACCAGCCAGTTTTGTGCCTAATGCAGTAGAAGACCGTGATTGGAAGCCAATAAAAGACAACTATGTACGAAGCTCAAAGAGCCTAATAGAAATGCATGTATACAGGAAGACACCGAGATAGGAAACGATACTTAAAAAAGGCCCGATACGGGCAACAGGGAGGGAGCTGTGTCCCCCAGTTAGAGGCTAAGAGAAAAGTATTTTACGGTGAGTACACAAAAATCTTTTCTCCTTCGCCTCATTGGAGGAAACACACACCGTGGTACATCCTAAAGCAGTCCCTGGGTGGGTAGAGAATAAATGTCAAACTCTTAAGAGGCGCACCACAGGTGGACTACTGCCGCCTGAAGGATACGTATACCCAGATTTGCTTCTGTTAAAGCTTGGGTATGGACACTTATGTTTACCAAAAACAGACTAGATCAGGTGGCTCCCCAGCACACCTGCTTGTGCATAGACTGTGCCGATGGCCCAGGGTACCTCTTCCGCAGAAGAAGTAGAGTCTCGTTATGCGATTACCGAAACTGATACATTCCCAGCCAGCAGTTCTGACGCGGTATGCCAGTGGCCTTGGGTACCTGGCATAGCCCCTTGTTATCTTTCTGAAGAAAAGGAACCAGAGTCCGGTCTCCTGCGTGTGCGGTATTGGACAGATAGAACGAAAAGCATAAAGCATGATGGAGAGACAGTGTGTACAGAGCGCCACCCAATGCACTGGTGCGGAGCACAGGGATGGTGAGAAAAAGTCATTCAGGTGGGATGAAGAGGCCACCATCAGAGGGATGACAGTGCTGGTTGAAGCACCTTTTAAGCTGGAGAAATAGCCGCAATTAGGGTACTCCACATATGAGAAGTGCGATCCAGGCAATTCCACTGCTAAAGGCAAGTGCCTCCAGAAAAAACACGTAGTTCTGGGAAGAAGCATAGTGGAACCTCTTGAGGGAACCAGGCAGGAACACCTTGGCGAAAAGAAGAATCTTGTGTATTCACAGTAAATTCCTTTTCTCTTAGCCTCTAATTGGGGACACAGGACAATGGGTTATGCTATTCTGCCACTAGGAGGCGACACTAAGCAAATGAAAAAGAAGCACAGTGGCTCCTCCCAGCAGTATATAATCCCCTGACTGGCACAGTTCAGCCAGTTGTGTGCTAAAGCAGTAGGAGGAAAATAAAAGCCGATCAGGCAAAAAACAAAGAGAACACCAACACAACAAGGCGAACCGGCCACAGGGAGGGTGCTGTGTCCCCCAATTAGAGGCCAAGAGAAATAGAATTTACGGTGTGTACACAAAATTCTCCTTTTCTCCTTCGCCTCATTGGGGGACACAGGATGATGGGATGTCCTAAAGCAGTCCCTGGGTGGGACTAAACATCCACAAATGAAAAACGCAGTCTACAAACTAGCAGCTGCTGCCTGCAGGATGCGTGTACCCAGACTCGCATCTGCCGAGGCCCGAGTATGAACATGATAGTGTATTGCAAAAGTATGTAGGCTGGACCAAGTGGCAGCCTTGCACACCTGCTCAGCCGAAGCCTGGTGCCGAATGGCCCAGGAGGCACTCACTGCGCAAGTGGAGTGAGCCCGCAACCCCGATGGAATGGGCAAATTGCGGGAAGAATAAGCTTCTTGAATAGTAAGCTTAATACACCAGGCAAGAGTGGCCTTGGAAGCAGCCATCCCTTTCCGGTGACCCTCTGGAAGAACGAACAGGGAATCAGTCTTCCTGAAGGGTGCTGTTCTAGACAGAGTTGCACTGCTCAGACCAGATCCAGGGTGTGCAGCTCCTTTTCAATGCGGTGCACCGGAGCTGCACAGAAAGATGGAAGGACAATGTCCTCATTCAAATGGAAAGAAGAAACCACTTTGGGAAGAAAAGACGGCATGGGCCGCAGCACCACCTTATCCTGATGAAACGCAAGGAAAGGTGCCTTACAGGAAAGTGCCGCCAGTTCAGACACCCTCCGAATGGAGGTGATTGCCACAAGAAAAAAAAAAAAAAAAAAAAAAAAAAAAAAACACCACACACACCACCTTCTGCGAGAGAAGCCACAACAAGACTTCCCAGAGAGGCTCGAAAGGGTGTTTCTGAAGCACGTCCAGTAACAGATTCAAGTCCCAGGCCTCCAAAGGCTTCCTACACTGTGGCATGATACAAGAAACACCCTGCAAAAAAGTACGAACCTGGGGCTTTGTGGCCAATCTGCGTTGAAAAAGCACTGATAGGGGTGTGGTCTGAGCATGGAGGGGAGCAGAGGCTGAACGCCAGAGCTCCTGTGCCCCGATTACCACCGGGCTGAAACAGCCGGTACAGGACCCCACAGAAAGACCCATATGCCGCCTAAGAAGAGGCGTAATAGTGTCCAGCAAGCCCAGGAGCCGACTATTCCCCCCCCCCCCCCCCACAGGGAGGATCTCCAGTTACCTCCGGAGCGCGGCCCTAGAACGCGAGTTGCCTGCAGGGAAGATGGCGGCCGGCGCTACAAACAAGGCATCAGATCAAAGGTCGCACCGCACTGCTGAGAGCTGTAACCTCATGGCGGAGGCCCTCTCTCAGCCTGAGACAGCGCAGCCTCCAGACCGGTACCGCCAGCAAAATCCAGTACAGTGTGCCCCCCTCCCTCCTCCCCTGATGCGTGCTTCAGATGCTGGAGGCACCGCTCCTAAAATGCCACCAGCCACAACATCTAATAAGGGCAGTGGAGCAGCGGCCGTTCATGAGGTCCTGACTCATATTACACAGTTAATGTCCCAAGATGGCGGGGATGTGATTCCACCTAATAAACAGGACATTACTGGGACACAGGAATATTTTCAAGCTGATGCAGACACTGGTACTGATATGGAGGAGTGCACAATCAGCAGGGACTAAATAGTTCACCATAGGAATTGCGGCAGACTTGTTCCCAGTCCTTGCAGAGAGGGGAGATGGGGGGAGTTGACTGTGCAAACCCCCTTGACAAGGAGAACCTCGGTGGAAAACCTTGATGGACCCCACTGCACACTAACATATACACCACTCCAGCAACCTATCTACGCCAGACCCCCCCTACCTCCGGGCCAGGTATCGATGACTAGCAATCCAGGAGGACAGGAGGAGATGTGTGACGACCTCAGGGCACGTATACAGACTATCCCTACTAGGGAGAAAATGGAGGGCTTTATTACTAGGATGGAGGCGTCCTTTAAGGCAGAGGCTACCGAGCTCCGGGGCGAAGTCCATAAGCTAAATCTAAGAGTAACCTCTACTGAATCATCCTCCCAGAATGTAGGCGAGAGGCTGAGAATACTAGAAGACAAGCTTTCTTCACAAGCCTCCCAGTTTGAGAGAATTCTGGACTCCATGGAAGACATGGAGAATCGGGACAGAAGGAGTAATATCAGGATCAGGGGCCTTCCCGGAAGAGTCGGCCCTAAGGAGCTAGATTCTACCCTTAAAAAAAAAAACATTCAACTCAATAAGGGAAGTGGCGGCAGACTCAATTTTGGAATTTGACAGAGCACATAGATCCCTGGGACCTCCACCCAAGGAAGGGGATAGGCTTCGAGACGTGGTGTGCAGGAACCATAAGTATAAAATCAAAGAGGCGATCTTTACTAAAGCTCGATCTAAAGGACAGATTAAATACCAGGACTACTCGATTCAATTACTGGCAGACTTCTCAAGACGCACCTTGCAAAAACAGAGGCCATTTCGCCCTCTCCTGGCAATCCTGAGACAGCAGGACATACCCTACACTTGGGGCTTTCCATTTCGCCTCCAGGTGCGGAGAGATGAGTGCTTCACTACGTCACTCATCCTAGGGGAGTACCGGAGTTCACAAAGGCGTTGGGACTCCCTCCGGTCACCATCTCCCCAGAGGAATGGCCGGGACATTACGAGTACTTAGAATGGATGCAGAGTGGACAGGCTACACCTCACTGGGATATAGTCACCTGTTTTAAGGAAGAATGGTCGAGTAGACTACCCCGAGCCGCTATCCCAAATCATTCTGGGAAATTTCCCTATCATCTAACCCCTTGTTTTTCTCTCTTCTTTATACTTCCTTCTTTCTCTTTTCTCCTAACCCTCCAGTTATTCTGCTTAAACCCCCCCCCCCCACTTTAGGGCTTCTAGGTTCATTTCCTCTTTTCCCCCTTCTGTTCCTCTCCCCTTTCCTCTCCTAGTTTCTTTTCTCCGCTACCTTACCTCTGACCCCCATGACAACTTTAAAAATCTGTTCGCTCAATGTGAAGGGATTCAATACTCCCCAGAAGAGGTCTCAGATCATATACTCTGCTCATAAGCAGAAGTGTCAGATCCTGATGTTACAGGAGACTCACTTTAAATCAGGGCATATACAGAGTCTCCGTAACAGATACTTCTCAAATTGGCACCATAGTACAAACCCAGAAGCGAGAACGAAGGGTGTATCCATTGCGGTACACAAGTCTGACACGAGATTGTTGATACCTGTATAGACCAACAAGGCCGATACATTTTTCTTAGTAAAGATCCAGCAATTCTCATCTTAACTGTCGTCAATTGGTACTTGCCTAATAGGTTTCAAACAAAGACGTGCAGATCGTACCTATTGCGGTTGACAACCTTTGCAGAAGGATCAACCGTTGTTGGTGGGGATGTCAATTTCACCCTGGACCCGGCGACAGACTCATCATCTGGTAAGAGATCTATTCCAAATAAACGGCTTGTCTCCATAAAAAAGTTCTTTCACACTCTGAGGCTTATAGACATCTGGAGGACCTTGAATTCACAAGGGAGGGATTACACATATTTCTCCCCATTACATAACTCCTATAGCAGAATAGATCTACTTTTCGTTAGCCATAACTTACTATCTTGGAACCCTGAAGCAACCATAGGGGATATTTTGTCAGACCATGCCCCCACCTATTTGACGCTTACTTTGCCTGACACAAGTAGCAGACCCTGGACATGGAGACTTAATGAACATCTATTAAAGGATGAGGTGTGTATGACTGAGGTTAAAGAGACTATACAATTCTTTGACAGAGACCATGCCTGTGATCCCACCCCTTCTCCCACAAAGTGGGAAACCCTGAAATGTGTCCTGAGAGGAGTGTTTTTCAAGCATGGCTCTCATTTGAAGAAAAATAACGCTAAATTGATAGAGGATCTACTTTCTGAAATCCATGTATTAGAAACTGCACATAAACGGACCTTATCTAGAATGACCCTCACCGACCTGATTTTAAAGAAAAAAGAACTTAAAGATTTACTAGACCAAAAAGGAGATTTTTGTGTACTCACCGTAAAAATACTTTTCTCTTAGCCTCTAACTGGGGGGACACAGACCGTGGGTGTTATGCTGCTGTCCACTAGGAGGCGACACTAGGCAGAATCTGCAAAAGAGTTACAGTGGCTCCTCCTCTGCAGTATTACACCCCTGGAGCAGGAAGTGCTTCTCCAGTTTTGTGCTAAAGCAGTAGGAGAGTTAACAGATAATAACAGTGACACAGGAAGTCTACGCAGGCAATCTGTGTAAACAAATATAGTTAACAAGGTAATAACAGCGTAACAAGGCCTGAACCAAACAGGCACGTGTGTAAACAGTTAAGAATTAGCAGAGTAATACTAGTACCACAAGGCCTGAACTAAGCAGGCGCATGTGGAAAACAGTAAAGAGTTAACGAAGCAATAATCGTATAACAAGGCCTGTAACTAAACAGGCTCAGTACTACAAGGCCTGGAAATAAAACAGGCACAAGTTTAAACAGTCAACAGTTAACAGAGCTATAATAGACAAATATGTGTAAACATGTTAACCATGTAACAGCTGAGAAGCTATGTGAGAACTGTAGAAAAGGCCCTCAAGGGCAATAGGGTGGGTGCTGTGTCCCCCAATTAGAGGCTAAGAGAAAAGGATTTTACGGTGAGTACACAAAAAATCTCCTTTTCTCCTTCGCCTCATTGGGGGACACAGACCGTGGGACGTCCCAAAGCAGTCCCTGGGTGGGAAAGAACAATGGAGCTATTGACACTGAGCATGGTCAGTGAAGAACTATGCACCGACAGGCGGGCTGTAGCCGCCTGGAGGGCACGTCAAGCCCTATAGTGGCTTGAGTATGTGTGTAGACTGACCCCTTTTGGCTGTCTACACACTTGTTGCACTGACACCTGGGCCGAACGGACCAGGAAGCCCTCACAGCCGTAGTAGAATGTGCCGTGACACTGCCGGAAGGGATGAGTTTTCGACGGTATAAGCGTCTTGGATGGTTAGACAAAGCCACCTGGTTAGAGGAGCCTTAGAGGCTGACATGTCATTATTTCTGCCCTCTGGAAGAAGGGAGAAAGAGAATCCGACCTGTTAGAGAGGCACTGGTCGTGGGTACTTAGATGCGTAGGGACCTGACAAGGTCCTGCATATGTAGGTCCTTTACGACCAGACAAACTGGAGTCGGGCGCAGCGATGACAGAGAGACGTCTTCAGTGAGGTGGAAGGAGTATACCGCCTAATAAGAAGGATGGAACCAGCCGTAGGACAGTCTTGTTCAGGTAGAAGACTAGAAAAGATGGTTTACATGAGAGCGCCGAAAATACCGATACCTCTGCAGAGAAAAATAATTTGGCACCAAAACACATTACTGTTTGGATGAGAATGCTAAGGGTAGTATCCTATAGAAGCTCAAAGGGTGGATCTTGTAGAGCCGTGAGGACGAAGATCAGGTCCCGCAGGAGTAGTCTTGTTGTATGGAGACCTTAAGTGGGAGACCCTTTGAAAGAAGGATTTTCCTTGAGACTTGGTGGCAACACGTTTTTGGAAGAAGGTGAAACAGGGTGATAACCGGCTGTGTGAGAGACCTCAAGGACAGACCTGAGTCCAGGTCCGAGAAGAAGAAATGGAAGTTCTTTGCATGAAACAGGGCCAGGGGGAATGACCCCTAGAGGTGCTCAGAGATAAAGAAAAACAAAACGATTACACTTGTGGTATATTGTCGATAAGGCTACGCTACTATTTTCAGAGTTGAGAAATTCAGAGCGAGAACTGGCCCTGAGAGAGCAGGTTTGAACTTCTTTTTAGTTGTCCTGGTACTGCTGGTACGAAATTTCCGTCCAAGCACAGCTGGGCCAGTCTGAAAATACAGGGAGATCTGGCGACATACTTGTTTGCCCTTCCGCACTATCCTGTTAGTGGGAAAGAATATAGGGGAGACGGAGACAGGTCCAGTCTAGGACTAGTGATCTGTCACATTGACTGTAGGTTCTACGACCAGGCCAGCAAGGATGGAACCTTAGCATGGAGACGTGAGGCCGTCAGGTCCACATCTGTAGTTTCCTGGCGCTGACAGTCTTGACAGAGGACATCTGGATGAAGGGACCGCTTCCCTGAGTACGTTCCTTGGCGGCTTAGCCTGGTATGAGAACAGCTGACAGTACAGTGTTCAGGAAGCTGGGAAAAGGTGTGTAACAGTCCGCGCCACCGGGTACCAAAGAAATCACCTGGGATGCAGGAAGTTATTTCAAGCTTTGGAGAATAAAGACAAAGCTTGAAATAACTTCCTGCATCCCAGGTGATTTCTTTGGTACCCGGTGGTGCGGACTGTTACACACCTTTTCCCAGCTTCCTGAGAGTCTTCCCACGTGCGAGTGGTTGGTGGAGGTCCTGCAGCAGCCGGTATTGATTACACAGGTCAACAAAAAAAATTTTTTTTTCTGGTGCCCAAAATATTTTTATGAATTTGGGGTATTTTTGGGTGCTGATTCTGAATATGCTATCAGTTTTGCCAGATTGGCTCAAGTTTTTGAGATTTTTGGTATCTTATTTATAGCACTTGTTCGTGAATGCGACGCATCATCTCATTAATTTCTTTGGATTAGTACTTGAACTGAGCAGTTCTCAATATAGTTTTGTGTTAATTAGTGTTCTAAAAGTTTGTTCATAGCTTGGTTTTTGGCACTAACTTTATGTTGTTGTCTGTTGTCCAGTGAAAAGCATGAACTCATCAAGAAGAAGTTGTCTTAACGATCCAGACTCATTCTGTTACATTTGTGGTGAATATACACTGACAAAACATAGAAGAAACATAAGAGACTTCGTTAAAAAAGTAGCAAAAAACGTCTTTTTTGTTACACATTTTATGAAAAATTTCAAAAACTTGAGCCAATCTGGCAAAACTGATGACATATTCAGAATCAGCACCCCAAAGTTACCCTAAATTCAATGAAATATCTTTGGCACCAAAAATGCTGTTGACCAGTGTTATATGCCTTCAATCCAGTTGTGGGTCATCACAACTGGAATAGGTGAGTGGTTTTGACAATATACCTCTCATCTCTTAGTGTCTGAGTGATAGGGCACTATTGCGCCTCTTGTTCCTCCTTCCTATTTTATATTAGTACAGTGTTCAAGGATTCCACCCGGTGAAGGATGTGGCGAACGTCTGTCATCATTTGGAGACTGTGGGTTCCACCCTGGTGGTTGATATATGCCACGGCTGTGGCATTGTCTGACTATATCCTAGCAAGACCGACTGCCAGAAGGTGACTGATTTCAGTACTAGAAATCCTGCCCGAATCTTTGTAGATTGAGGGGCATCCTCGTGTGTGGGCGGGACTATTAGCATGTGCATTGTGATGGGAGTACATCGCACCACATCCTGTTCCTGGGCCACGTCTAAGTATGTATAGTTGAAAAGGCCGTAGGTGCAGCTGAGGCTATGGAACTGCCTCCCATGCTGCCACTATCCTGTCTAGAACTCTTTATAGCCGTTGTGAATCATTGAGGAGACCGCTGAAGCAGATTCCCAGATGAAGAATCCATGCCTTGTCTGGGAAAAACCAATATGGCTGATACTCCATATGTGATCAGGAATACGTAGCGGAGCTGGGACTCCTTGAGTTTGTGTGCTGTGCTGCAACATGTGCTCTTGCATTGTGGTAGACTCATGGAGGGGATGCGCCAACTGAGTCTTCTTAACGTGTCCAGTGGAAGCGGCAGCGTTCGCAGACTCCGAAAATCATGCATTGATGAATAAGTCGTCCTGATATGGGAGACTCCTGGAATGCAGTATAGACATTTCCAACTTCAGGCTGTATTTATGAGCTTTAGGTCACACAGTATTCACTTTTAACTCATGAGACGAGAAGGGACTGACTGCGTGGAAGAAGGTTCGGGCCCGAGCCACACGGGGGGCCGGAGGGCCCATCCATTGGGTTAATGCATTCGCAAATCTGCAAAGTCCTGCTTTGAAGCGGACTGAGCAGAGGCATTGTGCGTGTTATCTCAACCCGAGTACCTAATATAGGTGCAGCGAGGAGATTGGCAGCTGGGCTTGTGTGCCACATTCTGCAACTTAGGAGTTTCGATTTAGTAGTCTGAGGATGGAGGCTGATTAGACCTTGTGCGGTCGCAACTTCAACCCAAGTCCCCAACAGTGGGGAGGAGAGTAAGGAGTATGCTATGGGTCGAAGGTTCCTGAGACCCTTAGCTCAGTTCCACTTGCTGCTGCTGATCACGGTGTTTCAGCCTGTGTCTTGTGAGACTTGGCTGCCGTCACCGCCAACCGGAGCTCCAGATGTGGGGTCTACTGAGGATTGGCGAACAGACTTGGGACACCTATGGTTGTCAGGTAATTGCAGGTTACATCATTGTTGACTGGGCTCTCCACCGTGGGGGCCCGAAGAAGGAAACCTGTCAGTTTAACGCGTAGTAAGTCCACCAGAACCTAGATGTGCCAACTGTGTGGAGGCCCTGGAAGGGGTATGTTGGACGACCTCTTCGAGACGTTTTATCCTCCGGGAGTCCCTGTGTACCCTGTACAGCGGATGCTGTGACTGACTATAGTGGCTGCGGATCCTTGAGGAATAAACCCTAAATCCTTAACACTTCCTCCTAGGAGGATAGGGGCAAAAAGGATAACGCAGCGGTGGCAAGAAAGGAATCCATTGGATCTGCTACCCCCGTGTGTGCTCTGGTAGGCTTTCGCCTGTGAACGTGTCCCCACATGCGAATGCTCTTCAGTGGCAAGGGCACTGCAGGCTGCTGGCACTCTAGAGTGTGCTACAGCAGACCTTCTACCTGGCATTGTGTTTCCTGAAGTGCAAGCCCTTTGGGGTTAAGCAGGTGTCTGCAGGCTACTCCACGTAAGTGTGTGCCTTAGCAGACCCCGCCTGTTACAGTGCCCCCATATGCACACGCGCTGCGGTGACAAGGTGACTGCGGGCTGCTGGCACTCTAGTGTGTGCTGCAGCAGACCATTCACCTGACACTGTGTCCACTGAAGTGCAAGCCTTGCGGTGAAGCAGGTGTCTGCAGGCTCTGCACATTAGTGTGTGCCTAGCACACACCACTGCGCCTGGCAGTGTGCCCCCACGTGAAAAACTCCACTTCCCTTTTATGCTGGTCAACACTTGGGCAGCCTGTGCCTCCACATATGGAAGCGCTGTCTGCCACTGCTATACAGCGGCGACAGCACTGAGAACTGTAATGGCGGCGGGCGGGGAGAAGGGGGGGTGAAGCCGCAAAGGAGTGCGCCAACAATGTTGAAAAGGCGCCCTCTTACTAGCCCCGTCCCACCTCCTGTGCTGACGCCGAGAGGTCTGACGTCAGGGGGAGGCGGGGAAAAACCCTGTGATGTGCGGCTAGGCCGAAGCCGGGGCCTCGCGTGAATCGCGGGCCCGGGAGCGGCAGAGGCCCGGCGCGGAGTCCGCGGCCGGGAACGGCGGAGTCTCCGCCAGGCACAGGGATTGCTCCACCGGACGCTGCACCCACGCCAGGTGAGGGCTCCTTTGTAAGGGCATGGTATTGTGGGGCCTGGTGCCGGATTCTCATCCCCAGCTTCTGCAACAGTGTTGGACATGTAGGCTGTGCCTGCTGTCCAACCTGTGCCCCATCAGGAGTCTGCAGCAGAGTTGGTGTGCCGCAGCATTGAGATGTGCTGCGGCATTTTGGGGGAAGCATCAGTTGAGCTGGCTCTTCCTGTGCTGCAGCATTGAGATGTGCTGCAGCATGTCTGTCTTGGGAAGCATGCCGCAGCTCATTTTGAGGGGACCCCTCGCGGCGTGCTGCAGCGATTTGCAGAGCAGCTGTGTGCCACTGCGCGCCATACCTTGCGGCGTCTCAACCTAAGGACCCCGAAGGGGGACTTAGGGAGGGATGCTGCGTCCACCTTCAGAGGACACTTGTCTGCTGCAACTCAGCACCCCAACCGTGGGGAGCTGAGGAGTGGGGTCGTCTTTGCCGGCTTCTCCATCTGTCTTGCTGCTTGCGGTGGGGACATGGAGCATTACTGCGACCCAGAGCCCCATCTGCAGGGACTGGGGAGGAATGCGGGCCTCAGAACCGGCAGGTCTGGAAATCGCTTTAACCCTGCACCTCCAACAGTGGAGGGCAGAGAAAGGAACAGCCCTTAGCAGACAAAATAACTCGACCCAGAGTTCCAATCGTGGGGTCTGGGGAGGTATCTGTGGTCGACATGTCCCTTCAAAAATAAAAAAGCAGCTTCAAAAAGTAAAAATAATGGTAAAGAGTAAGAACGTGTTCTTCCTTCAGACACTAAGCAAAAACTGGAGAAGCACTTACTGCTCCAGGGGTGTAATACTGCAGAGGAGGAGCCACTGTAACTCTTTTGCAGATTCTGCCTAGTGTCGCCTCCTAGTGGACAGCAGCATAACACCCACGGTCTGTGTCCCCCAATGAGGCGAAGGAGAAAATATCGTAGATCTACTGAGAAATCTAGGAGTTATTTTTACTCCAACTCAAATACGTGTGGGCGTCCCCTGGCCAGACTGCTCCATCCTCGGTTAAACCTGACATTTGTTCCAAACATCTCTACTAAAACAGGGGAAGGGGGGGGGGGGTTTGGGGGAAGATGTCAGAATCATGGCCCTATATTCCTCACCGTCTGCCAGGATGAGGATTGTGGGGGGGGGCTTTGTCTTCCCAGTTCAAGATCGCAAATGGAACCAGGCTGGGGTGTCCATTGTCACCCCTGCTATACATTATTGTAATGGAACATTTAGCCACGGCAATCAGAGCCAACATTGATATTCATGGGATTGAGCTGGGCCACAATCACCACAAGACGGCACTATTTGCCGATGATCTCCTCCTCTATGTCTCGCAGCCCCTGATCTCTACTCCTTCAATTTTTAAAGAATTCGAACAGTTCGGTCAGTTGAGTAACTTTAAGGTTAATTGTTCCAAGACAGAAGCGCTTAGCATCTCTCTACCTGGAGATCTGGTATCTCATTTATCCAGGCAGTTCCCATTCAAATGGAGAGGGGAGGCTATTAAGTACCTAGGAGTTGCCATCCCAAAAGATCTTAGGCAATTGTTTAAGTTAAACTATCATCCCCTATTATCTGGCGTAGAGGAGGCTTTTTCATCATACCGTCAATTAAAATTATCCTGGTTCGGGAGAATGAATGTTATTAACATGGATATTCTACCCTGACTCCAGTATATCTTTCAAACAGTTCCTATTCCCCCAGACAGAAGGTTTTTCGCCAAATTACAATCTCTTATTATTAAATTTACATGGAACGGGAAGAGACCTAGATTGGGGACAAAAATCCTTTCGCTACCTAAATCTAGAGGAGGAGTCGGGTTACCTAACATTCATAGATACTTTTTAGCTTCTTCTCTTGTTAGAGCCCTAGATTGGCACTACTGCGCGTCCTCAAAGAGATGGGTGGAGGTGGAGCAGGATGGCCTGGGGGTCCCATTAAGACATCTACTTTGGATTCCTCCTGGAAGTATGAAAGATACCCCCCCTCTCCGACATGTCCAGGACCACTCTACAAGTGTGGCACTCAGCAACAAAACCACTTTGTGCAGATGGCAAACTCAGTCCTCTCGCCCCCCTCTTTTCTAGCCCTGCTTTTCCACCTGGGTTTCGAAGGCAAAGATTTATGTGCTGGCAGATGTGAACGATACCAAATTGGGACAGACCCTATCCAGTGGGGATTTGCCCTCGATGAGAGAGATTCAATCTACTGATCCTACTAATTCTCTTGGATGGTTGGAGTACCTCCAATATAAATCATTTCTATTCCCGTCTGGCCGTTCGTGCAGGGTGAGATTGATACCAAACATACTAGAGAGATTGTTTCAACAAGATGCTCCCCCGAGACGCAAAATCTCGGCCTTATACCTGGCCATAGGATCCCTACGAGATCAAGACACCTTACACTTCCAGCGGGCCTGGGAGAAGGAATTAAACAGGATTATTACAGGCAGAGATTGGCAGAAAAGTTTTATATTTACACATAAATTGGCCAGCGCTTGTGTTGCACAAGAAAGGAGCTATAAACTGCTCACCAGATGGTATTTATGTCCTGTTGCCGTACACCGTGTGTTCCCTGAAACTTAAGACTGTTGTTGGCGTTGTGGGAAAGCGCCAGGGACGATGCTCCACATTTGGTGGAGTTGCGGCGAGATCCAGTGGTTCTGGTCTGGGGTGTTCGGCATGTACACATAAATTACAGGTAAAAGGACTAACTGTTGCCCTTAAGTAGCTTTACTGTCCATTTTTCCAGGTCCTATTGGACTTAAGAGGGATATCCTTAGTTTCTGTGCCTCAGCCGCCCGCGCTCTAATTCCAAGATACTGGAGAACTCCTCAGGTACCTACCCTGATTGACTGGTTCAAAGAGATAATGGATCTGTTCCGGATGGAGGAGCTGGCGGCTGACGCTTCAGGTTCTCGTGACAAATTTTCGGTGATCTGGACTGAATGGATCCTCTTCCAAGACTCAAGTGAATTTAGGAGAGCTTTCTCTGAGGTAGAGTCAGTGGTGCGATAAATGGTCGACACGGGGTCGAGGTATACCCCATCCCTACTCCCCTCCACTTTTTAGACCTACTCTCTTCTTACCCTGACCCCGAATAACTTCGTTCAGTCCTTACTTTCCCCTCTAATATCTCTACCTAATTTTCCTTCTTTTTCTTTACGTATACTATATTATTCAATAGTCTTAGTTTTGAGTATTCGTTTTTCCAGTTTGTTCTTTTAAGCAATTCCAGTACAATTGACGGGAACAATGTACCTGTTTTCTTGGAAAACCTCGCTAAAAGAGAAACTACTCCAGATGGACGATTTTAGGTCGGTCCTACGAATCCTAATTCTCACTGGTGCACTAAAATCAGTACGGATTTAATACGTAAACGCGCCAGATCAAACATCGCTTGAACGATGTCTCTGCGTGTGACGGCAAGATACGACGAGCAAGAATTGTTCAAATCGCAAGATCGAGATCTGAGCTCCGGACCTCACATCTTGCGATGAGCGATTTCACGATCTGCCTCATCGTGGTGTATGACACCACGATGAGCGATCTCCCAGCGGCAGAGCCTATGCTGGGAGATGGTAACTATGGTACACGTCGGGTTACTATGTGACGCGCGGCGCCTAGTAACCCGATGTGTACCATAGTAACCAGCGAGATCGCGGATCCACATGGCTGGTGAGTCTGTCTGTGTGACATCTCACCAGCGATGTGAGCGATATTGTAAGCGATCGCGCGTGCACGTGATCGCTTACAATATCGCTAGGGAGAGCGTAGTGTGTGACGGCCGCCTTTACTCTTATAGATACCCGTTTGTTCTTGACCGAACTGACAAAGGGACAATTAATCCCCTTGTCTAAAAACAGAGGTCCATTAACCCCTATCTGTGGTATATGAACATGGGAACAGATCACCTTACATCTAGGAGAAGATACATAAATCTGGGAATGTATACCGAATACTACTTTGTACTGAGGTTTCGAATGTGAATTTCTTAGCTGTACGTTAGGACTTTTACTTATTTGTATAACCTGTAATAACCTGTACTGTCTTTTTTAAATGAATCAAAAAAGCGATTAACCAGAAAAAGCACAGATAGGTCCGAAACCTGGCCCTTAAGAGAACCAAGGGAAAGCCCCTTGTCGAGCCCAGCCTGAATCAACCCCAGAACCGCTGGGAGGGAAAAAACAAGGGCGGGGGACCTCCCGAATCACACCAGGCGAAAAAAAGCTTTCCAAATCCAGTGGGAAATACGAGCAGAAACTTTTTTTCGTGCAAGCCATAGTGCGCGCAACCTCCTCCGAAAATCCCACCTGATTCAAAAGTTGAGTTCTGGTGACAAGATGGGCCCTGGGAGAGAAGATCCAGACGGTCCGGCAGCCGCCATGAACCGTCTGCAGCGAGTTGCACGAGATCGGCATACCACAATCCCCGGGGCCAGTCTGGGGCCACCAGAAACACCGGAACACGTTCCGTTCTGATTTTCTGCACCACCCTGGGACTGAGGGCCTGAGGAGGAAAGATGTATGGGAGACGAAACTGTGTCCAACTCTGGACCAGACCACGGGGATCGAGAGAGCGGACAAAGAAGGCAGGAACCAGCGTGTTCATCCGCGACGCCATGAGATCCACATCCGGGATCCCGAACTGATCGCAGATCTGATTGAATACATCTGGATGGAGAGCCCATCCTCCTGACACAAGTCCCTGACGACTGGGAAAATCTGCCGCCCAATTCTCGATCCAGGAATGTGAACTGCCGATAAAACCTCCCCCGATGATTCAGCCCAACGAAGAATCGGCTCCACTTCCCTCATTGCTGAATTGCTGCGCGTTCAGCCCTGATGGTTGACATAAGCCACCACCGTGGCGTTGCCTGACTGAATACGAATGCGACTGCCCCTCAGGAGATGATGGAAACTCCTCAGCGCCAGGTAAATGGCTTGAATCTCCAAGAGATTTATGGATAGAGAGGATTCCTCTTGGGTCCACCGACCCTGGGCCGTGTAATGACAAAACACCGCTCCCCAGCCGAGGAGACTGGCATCGGTGGTTACCACGTCCCACAAGATAGGATCTCCCCCAAGAGATGACTGAACCAGCCACGATTGGAAAGTTTCGTCACCGCCGTCAGCCGGAAAATCCAATGAAGAGTGAACGGACTGCAATTCCAAGCCGCCAGGAGAGCCAACTGCAAAGGACGGAGATGCCACTGAGCAAAGGGCACTGCCTCCATTGTCGCCACCATCTTCCCCAAGACCCGCATTGCGAACCGAAGGGAATGTGGGAGAGGACGCAGGAGCATCCGAATCGTACAGCGCAGAGAATGAGCCTTGTCCTGGGGAAGAAGTACTAGCCCCCGAGACGTGTCCAGGATCATGCCTAGAAATGTTATCTTGTGGCTCGGAACCGGAGAGGATTTTGGTAGACTGAGAGTGTCCATCGTGATGCGGACATTGTCCTCGCAGTCCCTGAAAGACCGACCCTTGATCAACAGGTCGTCCAGGTACGGGAGAACAGTTATGACCATTCTGCGGGGAGTGTCCGCCGCCATGACCTTGGTGAAGATTCGTGGGGCGGTTGCCAATCAGAAAGGAAGCGCAATGAATTGATAATGATACTCGTTCACAGCGAAGCGCAGGAACCTTTGATGGGACTTGGATATCGGAATATTAAAGTAGGCGTCCTTGACATCGATGGAAGCGAGGAACTCCCCGTGCTGCATGGAAGCGATGACAGCTCAACAGGTTTGTCCAGGTGTGGCATTTTCGTATGGAATCCCTGCGATCAGTTTCAAATTCAAAACAGGACGGAAAGATCAGTCCTTCTTTGGCACAATAAACAGATTTGAATAGAATCCATGGAACTGCTTGCTCCGAGGTACCGGAACGACGACTCCTGCCCGCCGCAGGGAGTCGATGGTCCGAAAGAAGGAGTCTCTTTTCCGGCGTTCCCGGAGGACGAGAAAGAAGAAACCTTCTGTGAGGACGAGTGTGAAACTCGATGCTGTATCCGAAAGACACCAAGCCCCAGACCCACTGATCATCTAACAGCGAGCTAGGGAAGCTGAAAGCGGGAAAGTCGTCCTCCGGAAGAGCAGAGTCAGGAAGAGGAGAACCTCTGCGATCCGGACTCCTTTTACTTAGACTGTCTGTTGCGGGGCTGCTAGCTGGAACCCGACTTACTGGGAGCCTGGGAACCAGTCTGCGCGCAGCGCACGGGACGACTGTCGGGCGGGAAACGGACGAGTTCCGAAAGGGACCGGAAGCTCGCCTGTTGACCCTTGGTGAACTTACGCTTGGGTTTCTGCTGAGGCAGTGAGGTACTCTTACCTCCCGTAGTGTCTGAGATAGTCTTTTTGGAGAAAAGCTTGATAAGCTGATCACCTAAATAAGGCATGCAAGTAAGCGACCTCTTCGAAGCTGAATCCGCCTTCCACTCCCGAAGCCAGAGAGCTCGGCGAATCGCGATGGCACTTGAAGCCGCAGTGCAATTAGCCGCATCAATAGACACATGAACCAAGAACTCCCCCGCTACAGAGATCTAAGCCACCATATTCAACAACTCCAGGTCCGCACTCCTGTGACGTAAAGCGGAGTGTGAATCACCCGCCCTGGTCACAATGGCCTTAGCCACCCATATGGAGGCAAAGGAGGGAGACAGACTATCCTGAAGCCTCAAACACCGATCTGGATAATTGTTCCAGCTGACTTTCAATGGAGCCCTTGATAGACGCACTATCAGGAAGAGAAAGAAGGGTCCTAAATGCCAGAAGGGACACCGGAGGATCCACCTGGGGTGAATCTGACCAAGCTTGTGCTACCGCTTGCAAAAAGGATAACGAGCCTCAATCGCCTTACGATTACCAAACCGTTTATCCAGCTGGGACCAACGTTTCAGTAGAACTTCCTGAATCTCAGGATGATCAGAGAAAACCTTCTGGAGGCCTTTTGGGCCTCTTGAAAGATCACAAGGTCCGAGGAAGCAACCGGAGCAGGGTCAGCCACAGACAAGGCTTGATTAACGGCCGACGGCAGATCGTCCACCATGGCAAAGGGCATCAGAGGAAGCGGACTTGAGCGGAACACCCAGATCCGCCTCCACATCCGAATCACGGAGCTCGCCAGATGAGACTGATTCACAGGACCTACTCTGCAGGGGAAACTTGGGACCCCTAAGACTGAGCCGAGGGAGACTCCCTGCGGAGCCTCTTCCTACCAGAGGTATGGCAGGAAGGAAGGAGGAGAACGAGAGCACAACTCCTCCTGACCGGAACAGTCATCCGGAAAACCCGGCTGGTCGGACATGCTGGACGAAGGACGGGCCTGCACAACCCGGATCAGCGTCTCACAAGTTGCTGTATGGATTGGCTTACAGACTGCGACAATCCAACCACCCATTCCGGCGGAGTGGGGACCCTAGCGGGCACCACCTCACCAGCGGGCGCCTGCTTGGAGACGGGCACATGGCTGTGAGGAATTAGAGGCACAAGCCTGGCAGAGCAGAGTAGAACAACTGCAGGGCAGCGCAGCCTTGCACACAGTGCAAAAAGCATAGTACACATTAAAGGCCTTTGGTGCTCTCTTGCCCTTGCCCTTCTTGTCGGATATCCTCCCGGCTATACACAGAGGTATACCCTGCTGAGTGCCAGCAGATAGACAATGCTGCAGCAGAATAAAACAATTCACTGCTGAACACAATATACAGCTTAGGGTTCCAACAGGAAATAACCACTGCTGAACCCTGTCGCCTAAAAGCGCAGCACTGCCCAGAATCCTGTGTCCCCCTGCAGAGCTCCAACCGCGCTGCAGAGAAGTCCCTCTGCTGCTGAAGATGGCGCCCAGAAGCAGGAACGCTAGGCCACACACCCCCAGTGACACCCAGAGCGGACCCGCGCGATTGGCTGATTGGTCAGCTGAGGGGTGTTCCTGGCTGCGGCGCATCACACTAGGGGCAGTGGGAAACAAAAAAAAAAAAAAAAAAAAAAAAAAACACAGAACTCAGGGGCCCTGCCGGCGAGGACAGGATCTCGAACATCTGGCAGTAAACGAACCATGAACAGGAAACCTGGACAGAATAAAAGGTGATATCTGCTGTCAGCGACATGTTGAAGTAGGTCGAACCCGCAGACCATCTGGGTCGATCGTGGGCCAGAAGGACAGATGGAACGCTGTCCGATCTGATTGTGTGCGCTTCTGTGTAGGGTAGGCAGATAGGAAGAGATAGGGAAAAGAAACTCAAGTCTGGGGGCGGATATGATAATCCACTAATTAAAAAAGGGTCATGAGGAAGCCCTGCCAACCCTAGAATGCAACCGCTGACAAAAAGGCCAGACTGGGTCAAGTCGGCCCCACTGAGGAAGAGTTCTGCCTTGTGTATCACATGACTGTTGTGGGTGCCTTCCCAGTGATTGACATGTGTTAACTCAGATGTATTGAGCGACAACAAATGGAAATTATGACCCGTCAGTAACCAGTGAAAATATACGCGTGAAGAACTACGATTGATGAGTATTAGAGTGCAGGGACTCCTTGTGACCTGAACAGTGTGGAAGCAGAATACCACTTTCTAGCTTGATATTGTAGCTCCAGCGGTTAGCTCTTCCGAAACCTGGAAAGAGGGGCCTCTCTTCCTAGATTAATGCGGGCACCTGCACCCTCGGGAGTGTGGGGGGGGTTATTGAGTAGCTGTCGTTCTTGAGCGGTGTGGTCAGGACTTTTTGGCTTGATGTACTGACTACCTGAGAGAGTCTGGAATTTCCCTCCATGTATGAGTGATATGATGGTACAGCGGATCAAACTCCATGAAAAACAGGGAGTCCGTTATAAACTCGAGATGCAACTTCCGGGAATGGAGAGTCAAGTGGATGAAACCAAGGAGCTGTATCCTTGGGTGCCCTGGATGCCTTGTTGCATGTGAAGAATAGCAGTCAGATAGGCGTGAAAATGGTCAGCCACACAAGATCCGCGAGGAAACAGAGAAAAAACTGAATTAGTCCTTACCGGTAATTCCTTTTCTTGGAGCCTTCCACGACAGCATTGGAGGATGTCGTCCACGCCCTATTGGGGGACAGGAACACAGAGAGGTTAAAAGCCCCTCCCCTTCCTCCGCACTCCAGTGTTTACCAAGATCACCCTTAGCCATGGATTACCTGATACAAACCGGAATCAAACACCAACAAGGGGGGGGGAACTGATGCTGTCGTGGAAGGCTCCAAGAAAAGGAATTACCGGTAAGGACTGATTCAGTTTTCTCCATTCGCCTTCCACGACAGCATTGGAGGAATACCACCGATACTCCTCAGGGTGGGACTACTGTCTGTAGGACTTTCCTACCAAAGGACAGATCCCGAATGAAGGACAGATCTAACCTATAGAGGCGAGAAAAAGCGAGGAGAGACTACCACGTAGCCGCTCTGCAAATCAGCTCCGATGAAGCTCCAGCCTGCTCCGTCCAGGGAGTAGCAGCAGCCCGAGTTGAAGGAGCCTTCAACCCCACCGGAGGAGCAAGGACCGGAGCGACGTAGACCTCACAGATCACCTTCGTGATCCAGAAGTGGTGGTAGCCTGGGAAGTCTTCTTCCCTGTATTATTCCCAAAAGCCGAACAAACAGGTTCTGATCTAACCTGCAGGAAGCAGACTCTCGGAGATAGAGGAGGACAGTTCGACGTACATCCAAGGAGTGAAACACGGCCTCAGCCGCATTAGCAGGAGATTGACAAATTGAAGGCAGAACCACATCCTGGGACCGATGGAAAGCAGACAACTTTCAGAAAAAAAGATGAATGCAACCGAAGCGTAATGCGAAACAACGGACAACATGAGGCACGGAGCCCGGACAGAGAGTGCCTGCAGTTCTCCAACTCTGGAGCAGAAGTGATGGCCACCAAAAACGCCACCTTGTGAGAGAGAGACGTAAGGGATGCAGCAGACAAGGGTGCAAAGGGACTTTGAGCAAGACCTTGGAGAAGAAGCATCAAATCCCGGGAGGGACAGAAGGCCGAATCCGGGGACACCACCCCCAAGCAGAAGAAAAAACTGCTTGAGCCATGGATGGGAAGCAAGATCCTGGGCAAAAACCGCCCCAAGTGCCGACCTCTGGACTTAAAGAGTGCTCGGCCGAAGCCCCAAATCCAAGCTACGCTGCAAAAATCCAAGAGTTGGGCCACATTAGGATGATGCATGGTCGGGATGGAAGGAGCACATCAGGACAGGAACGATTCCAGCCCTCCCGTAAATAGCGTTTGTCACAGGCTTCCTGCTCTGCTGAAGCGTGCGGATCACTGCCTGGGAGAGACCCTTGGTCCTCAGGATCCCGGCCGCAACAGCCAGGCCGCCCGAATGAGCCACTGAGGGCCCGGGTGAAACAGAGGACCCTGGGACAGCAGGTTAAGACTGGGCTAACATAATCGGTCCCTCCCGGCCCAGGTCTCGGATGGCGTCGTACCACGCCAGTTTGGGCCCCAGGGGAGCCACCAGGATAATGTCACCCCCTCCGCCCGAATCCGTTGCAACGTCTTCGGAAGTGGCGGGATTGGAGGAAATGCATACACCAACCGGAAGTCCCAGGGATGGGCAAAAGCGTCCAGCCCCAAGGATGGTCCAACCGCATCAGGGAGAAAAAGGTTGGCACCTTTGTATTCGAGCCCGAAGCGAACAGGTCGATCGAAAGGACACCCCACCTGTCCGTAAGAGAGCGAAATACTTCCGGATGGAAGCACCATTCTCCTGGGTGGACCTCCGTGCGGCTCACGAAATCTGCCTGTACATTGGCCATTCCCTTCAGATGTACTGCCGAGGAGGAGAGAAGATGGCGTACTGCCCACAAAAAGAACAGTCTTGCCAGCCCCTGCAAGTGTAAGCCACGAGTACCGCATTGGTACCGCAAGAAAGCAACCTTGGTCACATTGTCTGACAGGACCTTGACATGATGACCCCGGAGAACGTGAGCTGCAGCAAGAAGCGCTTCCTCCACTGCCAGAAGTTTGAAGACTGGCGACTGACCGAGCGACTCCAAATCCCCTGGAACGGCGTGCGAACTACCATCGTGCCCCAATCGGAACCGCTGGCATCAGTGGGAACGGAGGTCACAGGAAGGTGTCTGGGATTCATCCCCAGGAAAGCGAGGTTACCACCCGCCCCGGGGTCCAAACCCGCGAGATTAAGGAATCCTGACGTCTGTCCCAGGAACTCAGTATGTGTTCCTGGAGCAGTCGGGAAGGAGCCTGAGCCCATGTTACTGACTGAATGCAGGCCATCATGGCCCCTAACAGGGACATTGCTTCCCGCAAGGAGAGCGACCTCCCTGCCCGGAAGCAGGTCAGATTCACGCGGCGCAAAAGCTGATATGCCGCAGGAAGGAACGAGGTCTGTCTGGAGGAGGCCAGCAAGACTCCCAAAAATTGACGTCGGGTTGCAAGCACCCGTTCCGATTCCTGAAGATTGGGTACCCATCCCAGGGACTGAAGAATCTCCAATGTGTTGGAGTCCTTTGTGCGCAGAAGCACTGCCGAAGGAGCCACCACCAACATGTCGTCTAAATAGGGAAGCACACATATCCCCTGGGTCTGGATGAATGTGATCGCTTCCCCCATGAGTTTGGTAACCTCTGGGGCCGACGAAATCCCAAAGGGCAGCACATTAAGCCGTGAATGGACCGTCCCGCATGCCCCGGAGATCGTGAATCGCAGAAAGCGCTTGTGGGACGGGTGAATGGGGACATGAGAATACGCGTTCTGGAGGTCCACAACAACCTGGAGTAGCGCCCCTGTCCCTCCTCTCCAGGAGGAACCGGGGACCCAACACCCGAATCCAACAGGTGTCGCAGACCCAACAAGAAAAACCGTGCGAGAGTCCCCCTGAGGAAGGGAGAGGACTCGAAGACACGGAGGGGCTGGCTCTCGAATTCCAAGCGTAGACCCTCCCAAATGGTCGAGAGGATCCAAGGGCACAAGGAGATTGCTTGCCACTGTGGCAGAAACCGCAGGAGCCGCCCCGCAATGGGGAAGGCGACCTTGTTTAGGGGAGGCTGGTGATGCAGCTGCTGGGGGAGCAAGATATTACGGGTCTTGTTCCCGTACTGGAATGCCCAGCGACCAGACTTAACCTTCCCTTTAGACTGGGAGGGTTGGCTGCGCTCAGGCCAAAAGGACTGCCTCCGAAAGGGCTCCTGTTCCGGGAGACACCTTTTCCGGTCTGACACCTTTTCCAGGATGTCATCCAATGTCCTTTGCAAGGGGAGGCCACACAGCTGGAGCTTAGACGTGACCTCCCCATTCCACCTTGTAAGCCACATTGCCCTGCGAGCTGTGTTAGCCAACACTGCGCACCTGGCGCCAACGCTGAACGACTCAGCAGAGGCATCGGCCAGGAAGCCCGCAGCACGTCTCAGAAGTGGAATGGAGTCCAAAGCTCCTCCCTGGGAGTACCCTGCAGGATGAATACTCCCAGCTGGGTGAGCCACTTAAAGAGAGACCTGCTCACATGTAGAGGAAATGTACACCGTTAAAGACATAGCTGCCGCATCCCAGGACACTCCATTTTACGAACGAGGGGGTCCTTCAACCGGGAGGAATCTTCAAAAGGCAACGCGGTCTTATAGGCTAAGCTTCCCAAATGGAATACTGCCATAGACCTTCATGTTAGAAGTCCCATTGACTTTATAGAGACTTCCATAGAGATTCCCATTGGGTCTCTCATGAGGTCTCCCATCCAGCCCGTGACTGAGGCTCCTGCTGCTTAGCTTTAACAGTGTGTCAAGGGCATGCACAATGGGTTTACAATAGCAGCTGATTGCTACCCTGGCCACCTGGATGTCCACCTTCGGGACCTCCCAGACAAAGTCATCACCCTCCAATCCACTCGGATGGGGTGAGCCGCTTAGCCGTCAGGCCTCTGAACATTTAGTCCTGCACAGAAGGGGATTCCACCACCTCTACTCCCATGGTACAATGGACAGTGTCCACCAATGCACCCATGGACTCCGTGGAAAAATAGTAGTGTCCAGATTCTCGTGTCTGGACAGAGGCAACAGCGGCAATATCCTCGCCGTCCTCTAACACTGAGCTCTGGCCAGCCTCCATGAGATCCACAGAGTCACAATCCTGGAGCTTCCTCTCTTACGGAGGGGAAGGCCCGGATGCTGCAGCAAACCCCCGCAGTGCCGAGATAGAAGCCTGCACCTCTTCCCTAACGGATTGGAGCTCCTCAAGCAAGGATGGGGAGTCCATCCTGACAACCCTGTCAGTCATGGCCGACACCTTGTTGTAGGAAGAGGGAAATTTTGTGCCGCAGCAACATTATTGCTCCCTTTCACAGACGGCCCTTGTCTCCCTATAGACAAAAAGGGAAGAGAAGGGGGTCCCAGTGTGAGAGCAGGGCTTAAATAACTCTACCCCTTGTGACCACCCCCAGAAACACTTACATGAGCTGGGGGAACGCTGGGCTCTGCAGAAGCAGAGGTGGAAGCCTATCACCCTCCATGTGTCAGGGATCAGCCTTACCTGGGTGTAGCTTCCGGCGGGTACTTATCCAGAAGTACCGTGCCCCCAACGAGGAACACCTGTTCCCTCCCTCCTCCTGGTCACCGGCCGCGGGCAGTAGCGCGCGAAAGTCCTGCTGGGTTCCCTGGAGCCGCGCCCAGCCTGCCACAGCCCTTACAGGAGCCGCCGCCCGAAACCGGAAGTGCCATCCGGAACCGAAGTGCCACACCCGAAACCGGAAGTGCCGCCCCTGAAACCGGAAGTGACTCCGCGGCACCTCTGATGCATGCCCCAGGGACCGCAGCTGGAGGAGGGAGACGCCGGAGAGCTGAACAGGCCTCCGGCGTTGCAATACACGGCCTGCTTTGCCCCGTAGGACGCAGGAAGGCCGGATGGTCCCACCACGGGAGCCCCGAGAAGGAGGAGGAGGCCGCCCCCGACGTCCATCCCTGGCCCGGCTGTAAGTACACCCCAATGCTGCCTCTGCCGGCCTGACAGCACTGGAACCTCTCCATGCCCCAAGGGGGACAGGAAGACACTGGAGTGCGGAGGAAGGGGAGGGGCTTTTAACCTCTCTGTGTTCCTGTCCCCCAATAGGGCGTGGACGACATCCTCCAATGCTGTCGTGGAAGGCGAATGGAGAAATATGGGTGGAGATTGTGGGGAAAAGCGCCGCTGTGGCAGTGTTGAGGAAGGAAGAAGCTCCTCCATCCTGAAGAATCAGTTTTCCTCCAAATAGAAGTCAGCCAAGACAAGAAAGACCTATGAGGGATTATATAGAGGCAGTATCTGCCGGATTATATAGAGGCAGTATCTGCCGTTCAGTAGCATAGTCCGAGCGCTCATCCGGATTGTAAGGGTAAGTGCACACTGGCCGGGTTTTCGGCGGTTTACCTGTGTAAACCGCCGTTTTGTTTACATTAGTTTTATGTTAATTTATGTTAATCCAAACCGGCGTTTGGATTAACATTAAAACTAATGTAAACAGCCCAAGGCTGTGCACACACCGGCGGTTACACAGCGTCATCCGTTGCTAACCCGCAGGTTTCCCAGCGGGTTAGCAAAGAATGACCATGTTCTAAAAACCGGCGGTTCTGCAGCGGCTGCAAGCAGAATCATGTGCTGCTTCCAGCCGCTGCAGAATCGCCGCCGAGAACCCGCTGGGCAGCCGCCGGATACCGCCCGCACATACCCGCCAGGAAGCCGGTGGACGGCGCCGGAGCTTCCTGGCGGGTCCCGCCCAGCCGCCGCCGACCAACCCGCCGGGTAATGTGAACTTACCCTAACGCTGTAGAAGCCGTTACGGCCGTCCTCTATTTGTGTCCAGGTTATGCCTTAGCGAGATGTTCCACTGCTACGAATGTTCAAGCTGGATTCAGTAGTTCTGGAGCAGGACCTCGCCTGCACAGGGCAGTGTGCCAATAACTGGAGATCATGAGCGCGATAGCCATTTACAGAAAAGAGCGCCTGAGGGAGGGAGTGACCCAGTTGCTCTGTGCAGTTGTTGAAGGAACTCCACCACGAGGAAGAACAGGGATAGTGCTTACAGCCATAAGGGAGACTGGAGGGCCCATCTGTGGGTCAAGTGACCAGTGTTGGGTCCGTGCAGTCTGAGTCTGCTAAGTCCTGCTTTGGACCGGGCTGTGCATAGTAGTTGCACATGTCGTCTTGACCCAAGTTGCTATGATAGGTGCGTTGAGGAGAGTGACTGCTGGCCTAATGTTCCACATCCTGCAACCCAGGAGTTTTGTTTTTGTAGTCTGGGGAGGGAGGCAGGTAAGCTTGTGATGTCTCAACATCGACCCGAGTCCCCAACAGTGGGGAGCCGAGGAAGGAGCATGCCAGGGGTCTCAAGTTCCAGAGACCCATCCTTGAATGCCCTTTGTGAGAAAGGATAGTGATCTTCTACACCTTGCATCCTGTGTGTCCGAAGGACATGCAGAAACCCAGGATGATCCTGTCTTTGCGTGAAATCTTAGCTCTTTTGCAGGAGCCGTGGTTAGGTTTCTGAGAAAGAAGATCAGCTGTGTCCGGAGTCCGGGTAACCGACTTAAGTAGGGACTTGACAGTGTCCCGAGTGTCCCAAGAGTGTAGCCCAAGGAACACATCCATATACGGGTCTGAGACTAGATTATAAAATCCATTGTCCATTTAGATGGGAGAAACATGAGAGCCGTGGAACCACAACGGTGAAGGAGCCACACAGAGTCCTTGTCATCCTACCGATGGCAGAGGCAGCCAGAAAAATGCCCCCGAGAGGGAATCCCTTTGTCAGGTAGAGATCCTGGTGAGGTGGGGAGGACAGCTGTGGGACCCGTGGTTCCAGCCTTGCAGTCTGAGACTTGGCGCCGTCACTGTCAGAGGCCTGATTGTGAAATCTTGGGAAGGTTGCTGGACAGTCCTGGGAGACCTCAACTTCTACCCAGGTCCCCAACCATGAGGGAGGTGGGGGGCAAAGGAGCATGAAAATCGAATTAACGGTAAGAATAATTCTGTTTCTAGGATACCTTCCACGACAGCATAGGAGGTTGCCTCTCCACGCCCTAATGGGGACAGGAAGCACAAGAGAGGTTAAAAAAGCCCATCCCCACCTCCCATTAGCCAGTGTCTTCCAAAGAACCATAGCATGGGAGTAAATTGTACATAGCAAAACATTCCAGGAAGAAGACAAGGAACAGGCAGGGAATTAAGTGCTGTCGTGGAAGGTATCCTAGAAACCGAATTAACAGTAAGAATAATTCTATTTTCTCTAGGAACCTTCCACGACAGCATAATAGTAAATACCAACGAATAAATACCTAGGGTGGGACAATGGCCTGCAGGACCTTCCTGCCAAAAGCCAAATCCCTACCGGAGCCCAGGTCCAGACGGTAGTGCTTCGTGAAGGTATGCAAGGACGACCAGGTAGCAGCCTTGCAGATCTACTCAGGAGAAGCCCCTGCCTGTTCAGCCCAGGAGACAGCAGTAGACCAGGTGGAATGGGCAGTAAACCCAGAAGGAGCTTGCAACTGCTGGGGAATGTAGGAATCTGTAATAGCCTTCTTGATCCAATTAGCAATAGTGCTCTTGGAAACCTTCATGCCCTTACGGGGACCAAAGGGCTGGACAAAGATTATGGTCGACGCGCCAGGGCGCCGAGACGTCCAGATAATGGAGAACAGCACGCCGGACATCCAAAGCATGGAACTCCTTCTCCTTCGGGGTCCGGGGAAGTTGACAGGACGGAAGAACAAATCGATTGAGAGCAATGGAAGTCTGAAACCACCTTAGGAAGGAACGAAGGATCCAGCTGAAGCACAATGCAGTCATCCCGGATGGTGAGGTACGGGTCCCAGATGGACAAAGCCTGGAGCTCCCCAACACGATGGGCAGAAGTAATGGCCACTAGGAACGCCGTCTTGTGAGACAATCGCCGGAGGTCACAGGACGAAAGAGGTTCGTAGGGAGGCCTAGAAAGTCCCGTGAGGACCACATTGAGGTCCCAAGAGGGAGGCAGGACCAGAGAACGAGGACAAAGACGAGTAGCCAACACCATAAAGTTGCGAATCCAGCGATGATTAGCCAAATCAGCATCAAACAAGGAACAGAGCCGAAACCTGGAGCTTGAGCGTGCTAGGTTTAAGACCGAGATCCAACCCATTCTGATGAAAATCCAGAATCCGGGAAACATTCGGCTGAAGTGGATCAGGAGGACTGGAGCCACACCAGGAGGAAAACTTCTTCCAAATCTTATTAATCAAAATCGCATTAGTGACAGGTTTGCAATTCATCTGCAGGGTGGCGACCACTTTGTCAGACAGACCCGGAGCCCTCAGCACCCGGGCCTCAGAAGCCAGGCAGCTAAGCTGAGTTTCCGTGGGTCCGGATGGAACAGAGGACCCTGAGACAACAGGCTGGATCCAGACTCCGGATGACAGGACCGTCGACTTTGAGCGCCATGATTAGGCTGTACCAACTCCTCCTGGGCCAAAGGAGGGCCACTAGGATAGTGGGGACTGTCTACCCTGACTTTCCGCAGAGTTCGTGCAATGAGGGGAATAGGAGGAAAGGCGTAAACCAGAGGAAAATCCCAGGAATGGGAGAAGGCATCCACCCCCGCGGCCGGGTCCCAAGGATTGAGGGAGAAATAGGTTGCGACCTTCCGATTGGGCGCCGGAGGCAAAGAGGTCGACTGCTTAGTGCCCCATCTGGCGACTAGGGAGCAATAAAAAAAAAAAAAAAAAAAAAAAAAAAAAAAAACCACACACCACAACTTGGTCCAGACTACATTCCCCCGGGTGGACATCCTGGCGCCTGACAAAATCTGCCTGCAGATTCAAGGACCCCTTTAAAGTGAACAGCTGAGCGGGACAGCAGGAACTGTTCGGCCCACAGGCAGATCCGGGAGGATACGGACGAGAGGGACACAGATTTTGTACCCCCCTGGTGCCGGAGGTGAGCCACTGTGGTGACATTGTCTGAGTAGACCAGGACATGAGCACCTGTGAGCTGGGCCTGAGCTCCGCGAAGGACCTCCTCGACGCACTCAGCTCCCGGTAATTGGAGGGCCGGGAACGAATGGCGTGATCCCTGGGCCCCTGGAGCGGAGTGGGGCCCACCATGGCCTCCCACCCCCGCTGACTGGCATCTGTGGTAACCGTTACTAGAGGATTCTGATCCCACGAAATCCCCCATTGTAGGTGTCGGACATCCAACCACCAGAGGAGGGATGAGGTGACGGACCCCAGGAGGCGAGCCGGACAATTCAGGGACGAAGGAAGCCCATCCTAGCAAGACAGGACATGAGCCTGCAGCACCCGAGAGTGAGCCTGAGCCCACAGGACTGACGGGACACAGGACGTCATGGAACCGAATACAGACATCTGATCCCGAAGGGTGGCAGACGCTTCACACCTCAGGGAGGAAACCTTGGCCAGAAGGGTCAACCGGTGGGAGTTGGGAAGAAAGGAAGTCTGTCGGTCTGAATCCAGCAACACCCCCAGAAACTGTCTGTCAAGGGAGGAGGGCTGCAGATGGGATTTCCGGAGGTTTGGGAGCCAACCCAGGGACCGAAGAATGCGCAGGGATTCCTCCACACTGCTCCGAAGGGATTGAGGCGTCGGAGCAATGAGAAGGAAGTCGTCCAGATAAGGCACAATAGAGATGCCGCGACCTGGAATGAAGGCCACCACCTCCACCATGGATTTTGGAGAAAATTCGGGGAGCAGAGGAGATTCCGAAGGGGAGAACGTTGAACTGAAACTGGAGGACAGCCCTCTCGTAGAGGATGACGAACTTCAGGAATTTCCTGTGCGAGGATGGATGGGCACAAGAAAGTAGGCGTCTGTCACATCTATCGTAGCCATCTGGTGATGCAGCTCGATCAGCGGAATCGTAGAACGGACGGACTCCATCTTGAACCGCCGATAGCGGACATGACTGTTGGGAGTTTCAGGTTGATGACCCTGGAATCCCCGGAAGGCTTTTTAACCATGAACAGACCGGAATAGTGACTTAGCTCCACCTCGTGACTGGGAACAGAGGAGATGACATTTGAGAGAAGGAACTCCTGTACTTTTGAGTACAGAAGATCCTGGGCACCCGGAGAGGGCAGGGCAGTGACCCGGATGACCGGCGGAGGGAGCGACTCGAACTCTATGAGCAAACCCTCGGAGAGGACATTCAGGACCCACTGGCAATTGGAGATCCCTTGCCACAGGGATAGAAAGGCCGAGAGTCGCCCCCCCACCGGGTCAAAGTCACTGTTTGTCGGGACGAGGGCGCGGCTGAGCAGGGACAAGGATATTCTTACCTCGCCCCTTCGGATAACTCCATCTGCCGGATTTACCCTTGCCCTTGGGCTGGGAGGCCAAAGGCCCCGGGGAACAAGAGGACCGCTTCCTCACAGAAGCCTGTTCGGGAAGAGCCTTGTGGTCCGTAACTTTGTCCAGGTCACCCAGAGCTGGCCCGAACACTAAATCCCCCTTGAAGTGCAAGGAACAGACGCATTTTAGAAGTGGCGTCACCGCTCCACATCTTCAACCACAATCATTTCAGCAGGGACCCAGGAAACACAAGTGGGGGCGATGTTAGCCTGAATGGTGGCCGAGGGGCTTCCCAGGACCGCTTCATAAAGCTCTCAATTTTACGGTCCATCTAATTCCTTAGCTGGGAAGTGTCCTCAAAAGGAGAGGGCAGTCTTTTTTGGCCACACGGGCAACCTGCACATCCACCTTTGGGGCAAGCCTGTGAATCTCATTATCTTCAAGGGAGCACCGACGACACGGATCACCGAGATTTGTGGTCAGGGAATTCCCATTCCTGGGCAATTAAATCCCGGAGGGTGGAATGCACTGGGAATCCAACCAGTTTGGCCAACTGAAGGCCAGCAAACATCTCATCTTGCACCGAGGGATGGACCAGCTCCTCTTCCAATCCCATGGTGCTCCTAATGGCCTCAATCAGGTCCCCCATATCCTCCGAGGGGAATAAAAACCTCCGAGATCTCCTCGGGGACCTCAGAGTCTGAGTCCCTGTCATGCTCAGAGTCTGAGGGGTCAGCCTGGAGCCTGCGTTTTGTAGGAGGGAGAAGGTCCAGACACAGGCCCAGACGGGCCCAGGGAGGCCAGAGAAGCTCTAATCTCCTGTTGCACCATGAAGCGCAGGTCATCCACAAGACTAGGGTGTTCAGCCTGGATGATCTTGGCTGTACAGCCCTGGCAAAGTTTTTTATCCCACCCCGGGGGGAGAACTTCTTTACACAGACAGGGCACTTAGCAGACTTCCCAGGAGCTTTCTTGGGGGCTTTTTTGTCACCCTACAAAAAAGCACAGGGAAGCCGTATCAGCAAAAGCCCCCTTGGCAGCACAAAAGGACCCCCCTGTACCAGAACTCCCAGTAGCCGGGGGAGCACTGGGCTCTGCAGACGCAGAGAACGACATGACCCAGGACAGCAAGTATGGCTTACCTGGCGTCAGACGTCTTCAGGGCAGCCTTTTATGCAAAAAAGCCTGCCCCCAGTGCCAAAAAGAATGTTCCCTGCCCCCTACACAGTGGCTAGGCAGGCCCCAAACATGGCGGCGAGCCCGCACGCCGCCGCACCTGGTCCTGCCCGCCGAGACCCGGAAGTTCTGCGCTCCCCGCCGGAGAAGCGCGCGTTCGCAAGTTCCGCCGCGTCACTTCCAGTCTGCGGCAGCGCGCACATGCAGGAGAGCTAGAGGCCTCAGACCAGGGAGCCGCCGACCCGCTTCACCCTAGGGGGGAATCTGGAGGGCCATGGCTGGTCCCGGCCCTCCCCAGCAGAGGACCACTGAGGGGGACCGAGAATCGACCGGAGGAGGAGCAGGGGCCCGACCAACGCCGCCCAGCAAAAAACTCCCAGGTACACTGTAGCTGGCCGCCACTACAGCATGGGAGAGGGGGAAAAAAAAAAAAAAAAAAAAAACCCACACACCTCTCTCCATGCCCCATAGGGACAGGAAAGACACTGGCTAACGGGAGGTGGGAGGGGCCTTTTAACCTCTCTTGTGCTTCCTGTCCCTATTAGGGCGTGGAGAGGCATCCTCCTATGCTGTCGTGGAAGGTTCATAGAGAAAATTTAGTTTAATCTTGAAATATCAACTTCAACCCAGCACCCCAAACTGTGGGGGCCAAGGAAGGAGTATGACAGGCAATATCAAAGTATCTCCGCTTCAACCCACCTCCCCCAACTGTAGAGGACCTAGGAAGGAGCGCCCCGAGACCTTTCGTAATTAGGGGCGAACCTGCATCCCCTATGAGACATGGAAGCAAATATTGTCCACATTTACTTCCTTATCTATAGGGGATGTATCCTCACTGCAGCCCCTACTTTATGTACTGCCTTTCCAGGAGAGAGGTTTTGCCTGGAGTAAGGTAGCTTGCTCCGGAGGAGTCCTGATGTTTAGGGATCCTGTTGTTCCTGGTCCACTCCTTTGATGAGCGGTGCTGTGATCCGGTCCACAAGCAGCGGCGTCAAAAGGTGCTGTAACGGCACGGTGGGGGGGAGGAAGGAGTATGGGTACATGAAGGGAATGGTGGTAGGCAGGGACCCTTCTCGGTCCTTGTGAACTCCATCCCTGTGACCGGTTCCCCCTGGCCGGTGGCCCTGCAGCCCCATGGGGAGCTCTGTGGCAGGCAGAACTCCACGACATACCTGGAACCTCGACCCAAAGACCGGGGGTGTGATGGGGAGGTTAACTCGCCTATCCGACATAGTCCCCATGGACCATGTTCCAGTTGAGGAAGGAGCATGCGAGAACAGCCGTGAGGTGCATCGACTCGCACCCAGAAACTATGGGATCTGGGGAGTATGCCAGCTGTAATACTCCTCCCTACTTTAAGTCCTCTTGAGGAGTGAATCTGTTCCTAGTAAAAAATTAAGACATTAAGAGAAAATAAAAGGTCTGCCTCCTGTTCGTCATATAATTTGACACGCATATCATGGACGTCAAGCAGTGCTTACACATTGAAGTCAATTGCCAGCATTAGGAGAGGACATCGAGCACTGACGGAGCAGATAGTTGCCGAGTGTTTTTTGTTCTGTTTTTAAAACCTTTAGCAAGGCCAAGGAAAGCCATAAAGTCCCCAAAAAAACAACACCTTTAAATCCCACCTGAGCACCACAGCATAAATGGACACTGTAGTCTGATTTTATTAATTGATACAAAATAAAAAGTGAGTGAACGGAAGCAAAAAGGAAGTCAAGATGAAATTTTTGGTGTGATCACCCTTGCCTCAAACCACAATTAAAAAAAAAAAAATTTTTTTAAAAGGTATTGCTGCAGTTTTTGAAGGAACTAGTCAGGGATGTTGTTTCAAACTTTTAAAGGGAGTCTGTCATGTCATTTTTCAGTATGATACTAATAGTACCCTGGAAAAGTGCTTGGGCAGACCTTTCAGAATATGTAAAAATCATTAATGTACCCTGTGTAGTTCTCTTGCTATAAGCATCTTCACATCCTGCAGACAGCTGTAAAAGTAATTGACATGACACCTGAGCAGTGAAGGGGGGTTTACACGTTGCGATATCGGCGTCCAATTTCAATGAAAAGTCACGTGGTTCGATAGTTGGACCAGATATCGTTCCTGCATTGTATGGTGTGAACGTCCAATACGATGCAGGAACGATGTCAATGCATATTGGGGATTGAATGAGCGTGCTATTCAATGCTCCGATATTGAATGGAGATTGGAGCCGGATCGTGCTGTGTGACAGCCCAACTTCAATGTGAAGTTCAACGTCACCCATTCACTCCCATGTTAAATGGTCGTTCCTGGGTTGGGGGGGCGTAGACATCGTACGGACGTTGGATTCCTAAATCGCAACGTGTAAACCTCCGATGCAATGCGGGACAAACGCGCACTCCCGCGCCATTGAATTGCGAAATCGCAACGATATTCAAACGTGTAAACCCACCCTGAGAGTCACTGCATGTAAATGTCAATTACCCATGCCTATCCAAGCGGTTATTCTGTCCCTCCCCTCTATAACTGAAGTTACACTGAATCTGAGGAGTCTGCAGGGTAACATCACTACAGTCTGCCATTTGAAAAAGATTTCTGTTTATATGAACAATGGTTTTCCTGCAGACATATAATGTGTGCATCTGCTGAGCAAATGATCAAATCTACTATATATTCACGCTGTCCCGTCTGTCATCCCTTCTGTCCTCGAATCCCATAAGTCACTGCACCAGCCGGAAGTACCCCGACAGCCATATTGGAACATCCAAGTAATGGGTATTCCGATATAGCAAACACTAGTGCTGCCACCGTTGGGTTTTCCTGCTGCTCAGTCTCACTCACTGCTCTGTCCTCCCCGGGCCCCGTGTTACCATTGTGGGCTGAATGCTGAGGATCTTTGTGAAGTGGGTAATGTAACAAGGCCTATGTGAGGTCACATGAGCCTGAGCCTGCACTGTCACATGACCTGCTCTACGGAGATCCTCAGCGTCCAGCCCGCACCGGTAACACTGGGCCAGGGGAGGAGCAGAACGACAATGTAGGAGAACGGAGCAGGCGAGGGGCTGGAGGACTGACCAGGTGAGGGGGCTCTGCTAAAGTGAAATTACACTGAACAGAGCAGTTTTAGTGTACTGAGCATGCTCAGTACACCAACACCAGATCAGGGAAACTATCCTGTTTTGTTCCCGGATCTGAGCTCCACAGACACCCATGTTATTTGAATCGGACAAGGTCGGATCCAACACTGTCAGATTGTGTCCGCTACGCTCAAAAATCAGAGCACTCTCCGATTTTGGGGACATGGGGGGGGGGGGGGGGGGTAAAAAAAAAAAAAAACACAGACAAATGAATCCCTGCACACACGGATGGCCATTAAGAACCAAATCAGTGCCCATAGGGATATATGAAGGCCAAATCAGATTCATGGCTATCCGTTTTACAATGGATAGCCATGGACCCCGAAAAAAACGTAATGTGAAGGGGGCCCAATACTGTCCACCGCCGATCTGGGTTCTTACAATGAGTGCCCACATTGTATGTCTGCTGTATTACTGGTACTGCCAGTGTGAGAACTGCATCACATCCTGAGCGGAAAATGACATGGTTTGTCTATGAGCCTGTCATTCACCACTCAGGTGATCCTCGTGGGGTTATCCAGCAGGAATAGTGCGGGCACCCCTTGCAAAGACCAAAAGCGGTTAGTGGGATTGGAAGGAATGGAATCATACAGCAGGCATAAAGTGAGAACTGGCATTTAAGGGGAGCATCTGAGTTGGCGCCCCCCCCCCCCCACCACCACATCCCCTGTTCTTGGCAGCAGCCCGAAGCTAAATATACTGTGACCTCTTGACCCCTGAGGAAGGGGTGAGGGCTCAGGAGCAGATACTATTCTATAATGTTTAGATTGCTTATAAATCAATAAAACTAATGCCCAGCTTCATCATGTAGGGGGACAGGGACAGGTTTTTTTTTTATCTCACCAGAGCTCCTGTTTAATGATGCTGAGAAATAGAGGCAGATACATATCTATCATGCAATATCATGGAGGTGCATGAATAGCTCCAAATTTATTCTGCAGCATCACAAACATCACTAATATGCAGCCAATATTAAGAACTCTCTTACTGGACTCGTATTCTTTATATGGAAGTGGTGATATAGCCCTCAGAGTCCTGTAAAACTGGGATTACACAAGGAGACCGAGGGATGTGCACAAAGCCTACATCCACAGATCTGAAAGTTCTCCTAGATGTTTGAAACAATCTCCCAGCAGGAGCTCCGTCAAATATTGTGTACAAATGTACCCAGAAAGATTGATGCTGTTTTGAAGGCAAAGGGTGGTCACACCAAACATCAATTTTTGATTTCTTTCCGATAAGCAGGCAAAGGGCTGTAGGATGATATAAATAGTGAACAGTTAAACTGAACAAAAAGGCAAGCTCATGTAATAGTGTCTACTTTAAAAGGAAACATTAAAGGGAACCTGTCACGCCCCAGGGCATTTTAAACTGTAACCACCAGCTTACACATAATGTAAATGGGGTTCTAGTAACCACTGTACGTGCCTAGACTGACCCCTCATACCTGTGAAAACAACTTATTGTGTCCAGTGGTGGCTTCCTATTGAGTCATGGAGGCTGCTATATGGTCATGGCAACTAAACCCCTCCACGCTGCAAAACTTGCTCAGCATGTTTAAAACTTCCCACCCTTCCTCTGGTCGGCGCTTGAGTGACGAGCACTCGTGTCGGTGCAGTGGAACAGGTGTTGCGCTCCATAGAACATGGTGCACATGTCTAGCGAGACTTCACAAATCTTGCGAGACCTCAGCAGTATGCACGGACACCCGCTCCACTGCGCAGGCACGGGTGCCGCTGTCACGCGAGACTTGTGAAGTCTCACGAGACATCGGCACCATGTTTTATGGAGCGCAACACCTGTTCCACTGCACCGACACGAGTGCTCGTCACTCAAGCGCCGACCAGAGGAAGGGCGGGAAGTTTAAGGGTATGTGCACATCAGTCGTTTTCTGGGCTGGTTTTGACCGGTTTCCGTCTGCGGTTCCCGCTGAGTTTTATGTTAATTTATGTTAATCCTAACCACCGGTAGGATTAACATGCTAGTCAATGGAGTTTAGAAAACGCTGTGTACATTACAACGATTTTTGTTTTGACGATTTCAGTTTATTCACCGGTTTCCGACCGGTTGTCAAATATAGAGCAAGCGACTTCTTTTCAGCGTTTTTCCAGCGGGTCCAGCTGAACAAGTGCAGCAAAGACCAGTCTGGAAATCGCTAAGGAACACGCCGGGAAAAATCGCCAAGAACACGCTGTACGACCGCTAGTAACCCGATCGCAAATAGTTAGCAAAACGCTAACAAAACCAGGGACACTAGCGAGTGCAGAAAACTCAGTTCTGCTAATCTCCACCAGTTCCCAGTCGTTCTGCAAAGATGCAGAAACGACTGATGTGCACATACCCTAAAACATGCTGAGCAAGTTTTGCAGTGTGGAGGGGTTTAGTTGCCATGACCATATAGCAGCCTCCATGACTCAATAGGAAGCCACCACTGGACACAATAAGAGTTGTTTTCACAGGTATGAGGATTCAGTCTGGGTATACTAGAACCCCATTTTCATTATGTGTAAGCTGGTGGGCACAGTTTAAAATGCCCAAAGGGGGTGACCGGTTCCCTTTAAGATGGTTTGGCAAGACGTTTTCTGTGGGAAAATTTTGGGTGCCATCAGAGAGAGAAGCATCCTCTAGTTACCTATGCATGTGGTTTTGAAGCCACTAGTAGAATCAGTGTGTGTGGATACAGGTAGAGTATTGTACATGCAAAACACATGGCATAGTTCAGGGGTCTCAAACTTCAGACCTCAAGGGCACCAAACAGTGCATGGTTTCAGGATTTCCTGACATTTGGCATTTGACAGCTGGAATCATCACCTGTGCAGGAGAGTGAACTACCAACTGACAAATGGTAACAAAATCCTGAACACATGCACTGTTTGCAGCCCGAAGTTTGAGACCTCTGGCATAGTTAGTTCCCGTACATAGTAAACCTTATATAAATGAAATATCCGTTTACCGGAAACTCCATGATCTTCAGACAAATATCCAGCAGCAGTTTCTTTGTGTGTTTGCCGTCTTCCTGCTTGAGCTCGTCTGTCCCCACCTTCCTGCCATCTGGTGGAATCTCCTGATTCATTGGTTGAATTGTTCCTTGATCTGTTGGATTTCTGTGTCCGCCGGTCCCTCCAGTTATCAGAGTCGCTTCTCTGCTCTTCTGCCGGCCATCGTTTGACCATGTCCTTTGGATTCACGCCTGCTCGCCCACCAGGACTGAAGTTTTTTACAAGGTTCTGATGCGGCCCATTACGAGGACCATTGCCACAAATGACTGGGATGGCTTTCGACTTGGGGGAGTCTCTTTCTAATTTCTTTCCTTGGTATTCATGGCCCAAATGTGATGGATTCTTAGGACTTCTCTTAAAATCATCTTCATCTTTGAACACCTTTGCTCTGACTTGATTGGCAGCATCTCCCATTTTTACAAGTTCAGAGAAATCTCATGCCTAAGAGGGGAGAAAAGTGTAAAGACATAAATGTTACTCTTTAACCTGTCAAGAGAGTCACGGTCAGTCTGCACTTGGTTTGCCTAAATGAGCCAGTCCAGCCATTTGCCCCCATGACTACTGCATGTTTTATATGGCCAATTAAGACTGGGAAAAAAGGAGGAAGAATATAAAATTGACAGCAATTTTTGAAAATCATCAATAAAGTAGTGTTATTTTCTGCTCTAGCTGGAGTTAGCTTATTGAAATGCTTGAACTCCCCAAGAGCATGAAAGGTAGAATAGAAGAGAAAATGCATCTTAACCAGCATTACCATGTAACACTCAACATCGTAAAATCTAAACACTCGTCTTCACTCTGCACTGCTAGAACATTAGATCCAATGCTACCCACAAAAGAACCAACTCAGAGCTCTAATGCAACAATCTTAAAGAGGACCACTTATTTTATTCCACCTCTGGAGAGGTGCTTTAGATCCAAGTCTTTGAATTTTTCCTGTGCCTGCACATTACAGTACTTTACTCTGCCCACGGTAGGGGTGGATTTCTCAGCATGGTCTGTTCAAATATAAAAAAAAAAAAAAATTAAATAAAAAAAAAAATATATATATATATCTGGGAACAATCTGATTTTTTTTTTCACTGATCCAGCACCATGGACTCCCATTATATGGGAGCCAGACTGCGCCGGATCCGGTTTTGTCTGTTTTTTGCACCGGAGACAAAAAAAAAAAAAAAAAAAAAGAATTTTGTTTACGTACCGTAAATTCTTTTTTCTTTAATCATCAATGGGAGACCCAGACAATGGGGTTTAGGGCACCGCCCTCCGGAGGTCACACTAGGTACTACAAGTTTGTAGACACCGCCTCCTCCGCTTATAAACCCCTACCGCAGGGAACATCCTCAGTTTGGTCCATAAGCTGCGAGGAGGAAATAAACCACACCCGAAACATCGGGAAGAATGCCGTGCACAGACGGTTCAACAACCCGGCAAACACTGTCCCAACAGGGAACAGATCAACTGCAAAACATGCAACGGAACAACTGGGTGGGTGCTGGGTCTCCCATTGATGATTAAAGAAAAAAGAATTTACGGTACGTAAACAAAATTCTCTTTTTTCTGGTCATCATAATGGGAGACCCAGACAATGGGGATGTCCTAAAGCAATACCCCAGGGCGGGAAGAGTTCCTCAACAAGACGGACAACACATGGTTCCCTTTAAAGGTGGGCAACCGCCGCCTGGAGAACCCGCCTGCCCAAGTTTGCATCCGCAGAGGCATGGGCATGCACCATATAGTGCTTAGAGAAAGTGTGCAGGCTGGACCAAGTGGCCGCCTGACACACCTGTAGAGCAGACGCTCGATGTCGCAAGGCCCAGGAGGCACCTACAGCTCTGGTAGAGTGAGCCTTCAATCCCACCGGGAGAGGCAAACCAGAAGACCGGTAAGCCTCTTGAATGGAAGCCTTAATCCATCTGGCCAAGGTTGACTTTGATGCCGCGGACCCCTTACAGCGACCTGTCGTAAGAACAAATAAGGAATCCGAACTCCTGAAGGAGGCGGTCCTGGACACATAAATGCGTACAGCTCTCACGAGATCCAGAGTATGGAGGTCGCGCTCCACCTGATGGACGGGAGCGGGGCAAAATGACGGGAGAACAATCTCCTGGTTCAGGTGAAAAGTGGATACCACCTTCGGCAAGAATTCTGGCCGTGGGCGCAACACCACCTTGTCTTGGTGAACCACCAGAAAGGGTGACTTGCACGATAGTGCAGCCAATTCTGAGACCCTCCTCAGAGACGTAATCGCCACCAGAAAGGCCACTTTCTGGGACAGACGAGATAGAGAAACATCTCTCAGTGGCTCAAACGGCGGTTTCTGTAATGCCGCCAGGACCATGTTAAGGTCCCAAGGGTCCAGAGGTCTCTTGTAGGGCGGAACCATCCGCGACACCCCCTGCAGAAATTGACGGACCTTCGGGAGGAGCGCCAATCGCCTGTCAAACAGCACTGACAATGCTGATACTTGACCTTTCAAAGAGCCAAGGGATAATCCCAATTCCAAACCCGACTGTAGAAAAGCCAACAACGTCGGAATGCACAAGGGCCACGGAGACCGTCCACCAGAGGCACACCAGGTAAAAAAGATTTTCCACGTCCTGTGGTACATCTTCCTGGAAACGGGCTTCCTAGCCCGATTCATAGTGGCAACCACTGTAGGGGAGAAACCCCTGGATGTCAGCAGCCAGGCCTCAAGAGCCATGCAGTCAATCTGAGGGCCCTGGAATTGAGGTGGAAGAATGGGCCTTGCGCGAGTAGATCTGCGCGTTCTGGAAGAGCCCACCTGTGTCCGCCTGACATTTGCCACAGGTCCGGGTACCAGGACCTCCTGGGCCAATCTGGAGCCACTAGAATGGCTACCCTGCACTCCGACCTGATCTTCCACAGCACCCTGGGAATCAGAGCTAGAGGAGGGAACACATACGGCAGATGGAATCTGGACCAAGTCAAGATCAGAGCGTCCGCTCCCAGAGACTGGGGATCCCATGACCTCGCCATGTATTGCGGCACCTGATGATTCAGCCGAGAGGCCATCAGATCCACGTCCGGCGTGCCCCATCTGCTGCAGATTTCTCTGAAGACGTCCGGATGAAGAGACCACTCTCCGGCGTCCATCCCCTGCCGGCTCAGATAGTCGGCCTCCCAGTTTTCGACCCCTGGGATGTGAACTGCGGAGATCAGGCAGTTGTTGTTCTCCGCCCAGGATAGGATGCGGTGAACTTCGGCCAGAGCCTCTGCGCTCCTGGTTCCTCCTTGATGATTTATATAAGCGACGGCCGTCGCATTGTCGGACTGAACCCGAATGGGTTGTCCTGAGAGGAATCTCTGAAACGCCAGGAGCGCCAGATAGACTGCCTTGATCTCCAGCACATTGATCTGCAACGCCGACTCCGACTGAGTCCAGAGGCCTTGGGCCCTGTGGTGTAAGAACACCGCCCCCCAGCCCTTCAGACTGGCGTCGGTGGTCACCACTAACCATGACGGTTTGATGAAGGACCGGCCCCGAGACAAGTGATGTGGCTGTAGCCACCACTGCAGGGAATCTCTGGTCGGTTGGGAAAGGGTCACCAGCCGATTCAGGGAGATCGTCCTTTTGTCCCACCTGCGGAGAATCTCCAGCTGGAGAGGACGGAGGCGAAATTGTGCGAAAGGCACCGCCTCGATTGTCTCCACCATGCGCCCCACCAGCTTCATCAACCCCCGTAGGGATGATTGTGGTGACAGGAGGACTGCTTGCACTCCTGATTGGATCGCCATCTGTTTGACTCGTGGCAGAGACACCAGGGCTGAGGCTGTGTTGAAGTCCATGCCCAAATATGTCAAAGACTGGGTCGGAACCAGCGTTGACTTCTGAATGTTGAGGAGCCAACCGAACTGTTCCAGAGACCGCATGGTCACATCCAGGCTCACTTGACAAAGGTGTTCCGATGGCGCCCTGACCAGCAGGTCGTCTAAATAGGGAATGACGGCATGTCCCTGTCCGTGCAGGAGAGCCATCATGGAGGCCATCACTTTTGTGAACACCCTCGGTGCCGAGGCCAACCCGAACGGCAGCGCTACAAATTGGAAGTGTTCTTCCCCCACTGCGAATCTCAACCAGCGCTGATGAGCTGGTGCAATGGGCACGTGAAGGTAAGCGTCTCTGATATCTATGGACGCTAGGAAGTCCCCCTGTGACACAGCTGCGATCACGGAGCGCAGTGATTCCATACGGAACTTCCGAACCAACACGTGATGGTTGAACAACTTCAGGTCCAGAACCGGGCGGAAGGATCCGTCCTTCTTTGGGACGATAAAGAGGTTGGAGTAAAAACCCCTGAACCTCTCCCCGGAAGGCACCGGGACCACCACTCCGTCTCTGCGGAGTCCCTCCAACACCAAAGAAAAGGCCTGAGCTTTTTCTGGGGAGGGGACCGACCGATGGAATCGGGATATCGGTTTTGACGTCAGCTCTATCCTGTAACCTCGCGAGACCACGTCTCGAACCCACTGATCTGGAACGTGAAGTAGCCACTCGTCCTGAAAGCGAGACAAGCGGCCCCCCACCTGTGGGGAGGCAGGAAGAGAGAGCGAGTCATGTAGAGGCGGGTTTGGGGGTGGCAGCTGCTGCCCCCGCCGGCTTCTTTGGACGACTCTTAGAGCGCCACTGAGAAGCGGGCTTGCCCCCTCGGTCCGTGCGAGCGGACGGTGCTGATGACTGTGAGCTGGACCGAAAGGACCACTGTTTTGGGTTCCTCTTAACGGTATACCGTGGCTTAGGTTTATTCTGCGGTATCTTAGACTCAGCAGAATCCTTAATCAGCTTGTCCAGCTCTGTGCCAAAAAGCCTGTCACCAGAGAACGGAAGATTCTGCAGAATCTTCTTAGATGTGGCATCTGAGTCCCAAAGACGCAGCCACAACAACCTGCGGATCGCTATAGCATTGGCCGAAGCCACAGCTGAGCGAGTGGCAGTTTCCAGAGTCGCCGTTCTGGCGTAGTCCGCATAGGCCCTCGCCCTTTCGGTAAGTGCCAGGACCTCTGGACTGGACCTTGCCAGGTCAGTGATACCATCCAAGCAGGTAGTGATCGCTTGTAAGGTCCAGACCGTGGCAAAGTTAGGGGCAAATGACGACCCCACCGCCTCATAGGAAGACTTGGCGAGTTGCTCGACCTGTCTATCAGTAGCATCCTTCAGTGAGGAGCTATCAGAGGCAGAGAAAAGGGAGCGTGCAGCAATCCTGGTCATGGAAGCATCCACCTTCGGGGACTGCGACCACTCCTGAAGCACCTCCTGGGGAAAGGGGAAGCGATTGTCCTTGGGTTTGCGGACATAACGCCGCCCAGGATGTAACCTGGGGGCTCTAATCACCCTTCCAAAATTAGTATGGTCCATAAAGGAGCCACTTGGTCTAGCCTCCGGCCGCAGCCATTGATAGACCTCCTTCGGGTGCACCGTCACCTCCTCAGGGGGTGTCACGAGACGTAAGGTCTCGTTGATAGAGGACACCAGATCCTCCACCCCATCTGGAGGTTCAGACACAGACACAGACCCGAAAGTTGAACCCCCATCATCGTCCTCACCATCAGAGGAACGCTCCTCCTCAGAGAGAGCCTGGAGCTCGGGTGACTCCTCACGACGAGCCCGCTTAAGGGGTCTCACCCCCGGGTGTCTCCCTCTTCTGCTGTAACTGGAAGGAGTAGCTGGGCCTTCCAGCCTCCTATTAAGTGCCTCCAGGGATTGCGACATGGAGGACAACTGGGACAACAGAGATTCATTGATCTTATTCGGAGTCTCCCAGGGCCCTGGGATCACCCGAACCTCAGGGTACAGCACCGGAGCTGCCGTCTCAGCAGTGCCAGTCCGGGCTTCTGGGCGTCCGCAGTTATTGCAGGACCCCTCCACCAGTGTACCATTGCATGTAGCACAGGTAATGGTGGCATCCGCCGCCTTAGCAGCATGCTTCCTAACTGAGGACATAGTCACAGTAGGGGATGTATAAGCCAAGTCGTACAGACAAACAGACCGGGATTCCTGGTGGCTTACCGACCGCTGTAAAGCGGTGGGAGGAAGCGGTGTGTGTGTGTGACCTCCGCGAGTTCCGGTCTCCCTCTGAAGTGCAGACACGTGCTGCCGTAGATCCCAGCCGGGAAGTGAGGGAGAAGATGGCCGCCGCCAGTAAAGTCGTGGGCGGCGCCGGGAACACGCGGGAAGCACATACACACGCCCCCCGGTGACGTCACCGCAAGGGCTGCCTCCTCTCCTCCAGGCAGCCTCATCATGGAGGTGCTGGAGCCCGCAGCGCGGGAAACAGTGTAAAACACAGTACACACACTCAGACTGCAATTACATCCTAAGATCAGCAGTCTACGGCCTCAGCCCCTGTGACACACAGGGCGGTTAGCCAGGGTGACCCCAGCACAGGGTACACCTCCAGATCCGCGGACCCGAGGGTAACGCGCGGTCTGAGTGTCAGGACACATACAGTGGCAGACACTACCCCCAGGCACACAGGAGACAGAGTGCCTCAGTGCCGGTCCGGTCTGTAAGCACCATTTAGGGAGGCCTCGGACGGGGGTTCAGCCCAGTCCGGAGTGTAAGCACCATTTAGGGAGGCCTCGGAATGGGCTGGCTCCAGTCCGGTCTGTAAGCACCATTTAGGGAGGCCTCGGACGGAGCGGAGCTGTGCAAGGCTCCTATCTCCCACTCTCCAGAGCCCCCCAGAGAGGGATGGAAAGGAGCGCGACAGCGTACCGGGAGAACACAAGTGTCCAGGCTCTAGGCCCTCCGGTACCTCCACCTGCGTGTGCCACAAGGGTGAGCGGGGAGGCTGTCGCAGGTCCCGATCAGGACCATATTACCTTGTCTTCAGACGCCATCACGTAAGTAGTGAGAATGCAGTGAAGTGCAAGCAAAGCGTGATCCTCCGAGCACACTAAGTTTAAAACTGAGGATGTTCCCTGCGGTAGGGGTTTATAAGCGGAGGAGGCGGTGTCTACAAACTTGTAGTACCTAGTGTGACCTCCGGAGGGCGGTGCCCTAAACCCCATTGTCTGGGTCTCCCATTATGATGACCAGAAAAAATATATAAATAAATTTACTGCAGGCTTCGATTTTGGGGACAGTGAAAAAACGGATCAGGCACAGAATACACAAAGCCTGATGGCCAAATAGGACCAATCCAACCGGACAGAACCTGATGCACAAAATAGTGGTGTGAAGCCAGCCTCGCTCTCCTTTTATTCTGACCACTCTGAACGGAGGCTTCCCCTCTGTTGCATTCTTTCTACTTCCCCGACCAAAATTCATACTTTACGTGATTACCTACTTTTATAACTTCATCTATGTATTTTTATTATTACCCTTTCGTTAGTTTTTCCTCTAATAATTCTGGAACCAGGATCCTGGCATTTCTGTGATGGCTTTCAGCCGCCACAGTTCTCACTATATATATATGCCATTACACTGTTTCAATAACATGTGTTGGGTTAGGCCTCCTTCACATCACGTTGTATTCCGGTCTGTGGGGATCCTGTTTTTTTTGGGAGCCAGAGCCTGCAAAGCGCAGGTAAGTGCTGTCGGGGTTGATTGCGAAAGGGAAAGCAATGGTTAAAAAAAAAAAAAAAAAAAAAAAACACAGGTCCGAGTGCAAGGGGTGTGTTTGTATCTTTAAATGATACAGGTCACATCAATGCGATTTCTTTTGCATTACAATCGCAATGCGATTTCCACGCGCAAGTGACCATTAAAAGAATATGGGTGAGAGTCAAACTCGCACCCATACAGCACACTGTGCGATATTCGCACGTGTGCGCTGTCAGAATCACTTCAAACTCGCTGGCTGTCAAAGCCGGTGAGTGTGAATTTACCGCTTTCCCTGTACAGTAATCATTGTTCCAGCGCTGCCACAGCAGTGCTGAAACATTATTGATTACTGTACAGGGAAAGCAGTAAATTCAAACCCACCGGCTTTGACAGCAAGAGAGTTTAAATTCACCGCAAATGCTGTCCGCGGTCCTTCAGGACCATATATAGCATCACTCACACCTCACAAATTACAGCACACTCCACCCCCCCCCCCCAAAAAAAAACACACATTACACTCGCATGACTGTCGTGCATCAAACACGCTCAGTGTTTGATGGATGACAATGTGCCTCCAGCCATAACGATAAGACCCATTGTGTTCTGTCTCAACTTTCTAGCCATTATGTTGCTATATAAGTGTACAGCCTCTCTCTCATGGCACTCCTCCCCTGATGAAGTCACTGAGGTGACGGAATGTGTGGGCTCTGGCAGGGTTCCCCTGACAGCATAGTATTTCCCTTTCCTGGTAACACCCCTGTAGGGTCCATCTAGATATCTGTCAAGGGCCTGTTCCACGCTTCAATGTGGCAGCGATCCAACCAACGATGGGGATCAATGCCACATCCTGGACTGATCGCTGGTGAGCTGTCACACAGACACTCACCAGCGAGCACGCTGGTATCCAAGGTTAACAGCTGGTAATTAAGTGCCACGCTCTGCTTAGTTACCCGCTGTTTACCTTAGATACCAGCTTCCATCGCTTGCTGTGAGGCGCTGGGAGATTGCGGATCGTTGCGCTCCCGCTGTCACACAGCGATGCTGCGCGTCCAGCGGGCGGCCAACGACCGATTTATGAACCGGTTCATAAATCTGCGATCAACAACATATCGTTGATACGCGTCATACATAACGGTGTCGTTTCAACATTGCTGCAACGTCACAAAAACAGTGACGTTGCAACAATATAGTTATCGTTGTGCGAGACAGGGCCCTTACTTACATTTTATATGGACTTTCTACTCAAAGCATGGGTCGAGCTACATTAACCTGCTAATTATTTGGTGTATCTTTAAAGCATTATTTTGGAATTCATTCTGTATTCCTTATACTAGATCCTTAATTGGATTAAATGCAGATTTCAAAGCTCTTGATCTTGCCCAGAGCTTTCTTGTGAGTATTTGCAATTTTTTCATGTGTACTGCACATACTGATTTTGTATGCGATTATGGCTTGTTCCAGGTTTGGCCCGATTTCTACACACCTGTAGGCCCTCGCTTAGTGTGTTTATTATAACGCACTGCATTTTGATTTGCCGACAATTGGTGCACGCCCTGCCACACAGCTGTCTTTAAAGGGAACCTAACCCCACAAACTGACCCCCCCACATCTTTAGACCTGTCCCTGCTTCCCCCATTATAATTTCTAGCCATCCCTTTTGCAGAGAAAAAAAAAAAAAAACGATTTAGTAAAGTAGAGAAGTTTATATTCACCTCCGTCCTGTGTGGGTTCTCTGTTTCTGAATTAGTCTCAAAGGCGTGCCTGTCTGCTGCTCCCTTGTAATTATGCACGCCCCTCTCTGCTTGCTGCCTTGGTAAGAGCCTGGCCGTATCATGAAAGGGGGGGGGGGGGCTAATGGCATGACTCAATTTAGCCCCGCCCCCTTTCATGACGCGGCCAGGCTCTTACCAAGGCAGAGAGGGGCGTGCATAATTACAAGGGAGCAGCAGACAGGCCCGCCTATTGCGGCTTCCTCAGAAACAGAGAACTCACACAGGACGGAAGTGAACATAACTTATTTTCTACTTTGCTAAATCAATTTTTTCTGCAAAAGGGATGGCTAGAAATGATAGGAGGGGGTGCAGGGACAGGTAGAAAGATGCGAGGGGGGGGGGGTGGGGGGGTTGAGTCAGTTTGTGTGGTTAGGTTCCCTTTAACATCCAGTGGGGGCCGGAGGAGGAAGCCAGAGGAGCGCGATTGCGTCAGTGATTAGTATAATGATCTATTACTTTACAGGTTTGCGGCAGCAAGGGGGGGGGCCTCTGTATACCGATGGGGGGGGGGGCGGGCTTATGACTCGCGTATAAGCCGAGGGAGGAAGGGGGGGGACTTTTCAGCCCAATTTTTGGGCTGAAAAAACTTCGCTTATACACGAGTATATACGGTACCTCTTCCAATAAGCTCTGCTGCACTTATTCTGGAATGGTTTCTTTGCTGTACCTCTGCTGTCCAAAGTTTTTCACCTTGATTATGTACTGTAGTGGATTGAAAATTTCCATTGAATTAACTTGGTGTCTACCGCACAACATCTGTAGTCGTGGAGAGTTCAATTTGCTTTTCTCCTCCTGGTGCAATTGGCCCACATCGGTCAGTTGAGCAATACACACACACACACACACACACACACACACACACACACACACACACACACACACACACACAACTCCACCAACAAGAGGAGGCACTCCATTTAATAAGTCATGAAGGGCCCTTTTTAGGTCCCCATCCGCTGTAGGGCTGAATTGACTTCTAGAAAATTGGGGTCTTTACAGGAGATTGATTAATTCAGACACATCCATATGCAGTGGTTCCACTTCACTGCACATTAAGAGGTCTAGCAATGCAACCGATCCATTGTAAAGGGGCACTTCAGAGCTCTATTTGCAAGAACAGTCCCTGTGAATAGCTGAAGTCTTGTAATCTTGGTAATATCTAGTGATCAGCGATCACTTTGGATTGAATTGTAGACATGTCACCTATACAATTAATTGAAAAGACAACCCTATTTTATACATAATAGTAATGCAAAGCAGAAATACACTTCGAACATAAGCCGCCCCACCTAGCATGACACTGCTGGTTCAAAGTCCCAAGGCAATTAGCTGTAATATCCCCGTCACTGGTGGCATATAGATAAACCTATTCAACACTGGGAATTTGGGTGGTGTATTTGATGTGATCTCTGAGTTGCTGGAGTCAGTATCATTTAACCACCATATCACATTACATTTTTACCCAGCAAAGTTTCAAACTCTTATTAGAATCTGTTTTGTTTTTTTGTTTTTTAACCCCTTAACTGACAGCACTTTTCAGGAGGAAAAGTTACAGAGGCCTGGAAAATGACCACCAGCAGGCCACTAATATCCATGTGTCTGCTCAAACTGTTAGAAAACAGACTCCATGATGATGGTATGAGGGCCAGACAACCACAAGTGGGTGTTGTGCTTACATCCCAACACCATGCAGGGGGATTGGCAGATTTGACATTGAGACATTGTGCTCTTCACAGATGAGAGAAGGTTCACACTAAGCACGAGACAGGAGACACATTCTGCTGCCTGCAACATCCTCCAGCATGACCTGTTTAGCATTGGGTCAGTAATAGCGTGGGGAGGCATTTCTTCAGAGGGCCACACAGCCCTACATATGCTAGTAAAAGGTACCCTGACTGCCATTAGGTAACGGGATGAGATCCTTAGATCCATTGTGAGACCGTATGCAGGTGCAGTGGGCCCTTAGTTCCTTCTGATCACTGCTTCGCCAGTTCCTCCACGCACAAAGGAGGAGGTAGAAGTCCTAGTGCTCTGTTGATGTCCTTCTACGGCTCCCTTCATGTCTCCTGGTGTACTGCTCTGTCTCCTGGTTTCTGTTCGATGCTCTGGACACTGCACTGACAGACACAGCTACCAGTCTTCCCACAGCTCACATTGATGTGCCATCCTGGATGAGCTGCACTTCCTGAGCAACTTCTGTGGGTTGTAGACACTGCGTTATGCTACCTCTAGGGGTGAGAGCAATGACAAAATGCCAAAGTGACAAAAACAACAGCCAAAATGTATGGGAACAGTCAAATGGTCTGGTCACCACATGCAGAACCACTCCTTTATAAAAAGGTGTCTTGCCAACTGCCTATCATTTCTACTGTTATGGCAATAAATAGTTAATAATCTATATAAATTATTGAAGCCATTCAGAAACCTTCCAAAAGCATGCTTATATGAATTCTTGCACGTTCCTCTAGAATTCCTCTGTCTCTGATTTTATATGTTTTGAGATAGATGTAGCAGTGTAGAAGCTCCTTATCAGAATGTCTTTGGACTGAATGTACAATTCAAGGCTAACCAACACACAGAATATGAATTGAATGTTTTTCAGAATAAAATGTAGATTCAGCATAATATGATGCAATCACCCCTACTAACACCCCTTTTAACACCCCTTTAAGGAGTCGGATATAACTTAACTCCTCCCTTAATAAAGGTCTTTGTCATTAAGCTCTACTTTGACATGGGTGTCAGCGTGGTTCTTTTGGTGGCGTGCACACACTCAAGGCCACATTACACACCGATATCTGTGACCAATATCTGAACAGATCTCTGGTTGCAGTGAAATCATGGACACATTGCTCCATTTTGTGGCTGTGTACAAAATGGAGCAATGTGTCCATGATTTCACTGCAACCAGAGATCTGTTCAGAAGTTGGTCACAGATATCTGTGTGTAACGTGGCTTTCAGACAAAGCATCCAATTTGGCGGCAGACAATTAAGATGACAGCCCACCAGAAAGGCGTGGAGGGCATTCATTAGGGTATGTGCACATCAGTCGTTTTGTGGGCTGCTTTCTACCGGTTTCCGTCGGCGTTTTCCGCTCAGTTTTATGTTAATTTATGTTAATCCTAGCCACCGGCTGGATTAACATGATATTCAATGGAGTTTAGAAAACGCTGTCTTCATTAGAACGGTTTTTTCCTGGTCGTTTTCAGTTTTTTCACCGGTTTTCAAAGATAGAGCAAGTGACTTCTTTTGAGCGTTTTTCCAGCGGTTCTAGCTTACAAGTGACCAAAAAAACCAGCCAAAAAACGCTAAGAAAAACCGCCAGAAAACCGCCGACAAAACGCTGTATAAACGCTAAAAAACCAGTCGGAAAAAGCTCATAAACCGCTGAAAAAACCATGGGCACTGCTGAGGTCAGAAAACTCAGTTTCTGCTATTCACAACCGGTTTTAGGACGGTCTGCTAAGAAGCAGAAATGTCAGATGTGCACATACCCTTACACTACCTGTTGTCTGTGAAATCAACCTGTGCAAATGTAATAGACGTGTGAATGACTTGGAGTTACATTGTGTTGCTTAAGTGCATATATAATTAATATAATATATATATATAGTGTTAGTTAGTGTGTATATATATATATAAAATATTGAGGCAGCACTTCAAAATTCAATGGTGGTTTATTGGTCCGTACGTTACCACGTTTCACTCCTCTGACTTTCTCAAATGGTGTCACCACTTGAGTGAGGTCAGAGGACAAATGTTGTGGTAATGTATGGACCAATAAACCACCATTGAAGTTTGGAGTGCTGCCTCAATATACTCTTGCAAGACTGAAGGATTGCTTTTGTGGATATTGCACCCAGGGACTATGCTTCATGTGCAAAACATTTGAATACAGCCTTCTAATGGAGAGGGAAAAAAAACAAAAACAAACCTCCAGCCATCTATTATATAATCACGAATGGATTTCGCGCACCAAAGTCGCATGCGACTCAGCGTGGTCATGTGGATACGAAAAATGCATTGGCCGCGCAGCGGCCAATGCGACCAGTTGTAAGGCGACTCGCTATGCCCGCGCAGCGGGCATGGCGAGTCGCCTTAGCACCGCGAAGCATTGGCCGCGAAGCGGCCATTGCGAGCAATTCTAAGGCGACTCGCTATGCCCGCGCAGCGGGCATGGCGAGTCGCCTTAGCAGCGCGAAGCATTGGCCGCGAAGCGGCCATTGCGAGTCAGAGACTCGCTCGGCTAGAATCCCGATGCATTGTGCATCGGGCACCCATCTAGTACTGTATAATAAAGAAGATCAGGGCTGTGGAGGTGAAACCAGCTTTGGGTAGCGTATGAGTAAGTAGGAATATGCCAAACTCATTTTAGCAATTATGTAAGGTAAATATATGATCTATTTATAGAGCACCATTGATTCCATAGTGAAGTATGTGAGAGGTTTTACATAAAAACAGAAATGACAGTGAACAGACTAAAGGCCGCTTTACACACACCAACTTCTGTGTCCAACTTCTGAACAGATCTCTGGTTGCAGTGAAATGATGGACACATTGTTCCATTTTGTGGCTGTGTACAAATGGAGCAATGTGTCCATGATTTCACCGCAACCAGAGATCTGTTCAGAAGTTGGACACAGATATCTGTGTGTAAAGTGGCCCTAAGGGTACCTTTACACGTCGCAACATTGCATGCAATTTCACTTGCAACTTACTGGTTGCAGTGAAATCATGGACAAATTGTTCCATTTTGTGGCTGTGTACAAATGGAGCAATGTGTCCATGATTTCACTGCAACCAGTAAGTTGCAAGTGAAATTGCATGCAATGTTGCGACGTGTAAAGGTATCCCAACAATCCCAGAGTATCAGCTTAATTTTACCCCTTTCTCTTCCTAACGCTATATGTGGACAAATCTGCGCTCGTCATCTTTCCTTAATCACACCTATTTTCTCAAGCCTTTATCACAATAAAACATCACGCTTTACCCTATACTGGACAGCCGCTTCCCGGAGTAACACTCAACTCTACCCTGTTCTTCAAACCATACATACAAGCTTTTTTTCCGCCTGCAATTTTCCAATAGGAGCTCCTCAAAATAGGGGAGAAAAAAAAAAACACCCAGATCCAGTTTTCAAATAGATTACAATAAAAATGCAGCACAAAACAAAGAAGAAAACGCAGTGTGAATGCCTGACTAAGGGCCGCTTCACACTGCGTGATCTGGTCTGGTGCTGTCCGGGAGGACCCAGACAGCCGCCTACTGGATCAGCACACAGGACTGGGGGGCCAATATGCCCTCCGGTCCGGTGTGCAGCGCACGCATTTCCCACGGGCGCAGCAGTCCTGACCTGTCAGTGGCTGCAGCTGCGTGTGTGCTGCACACCGGACTGGAGGGCATATTAGCCCCCCAGTCCTGTGTGCCGATCCGGTCTGCGGCTGTCTGGGTCCTCCCGGACAGCACCAGACCAGATCACGCCGCAGTGTGAAGCGGCCCTAATCCTCCTCTCTTCTCACTACTCCCCTCTGAAAATCCCTTCAATGGCTTCATTCTCAAACATATCCAGCTCAACTACTAACAATTGCCTATAAAGCCATCCATATTTTGTCTTCCAAGTACATCTCCAAACTAATCTCCCAATATCTACCAATACATGAACCTCCTCCACACTTGTACATTCCTCATCCAATTGACTGCAAGACTTCTGAGTACCCTCCCCCTAGTCCTCTGGAATTCTGCACCAACACATCTGATTATCTGCCTCATTTGGAACTTGAAATCTCAGCTCTTCAAGAACGTTTATAGCAATGACCCCATTGTCACCTCACCATCACTGGAGCCGACCTCCAGCTAAACCCTCCAACCTACAGTCTCCTCCCCATCATCCTATACAATGCAAGTCCACAAAGGCAGGGTCCTATCCCCTCTGTACCAGTCTGTCATTGGTAATTTGTTTACTGCGATATATATATTTTGTATGCAACCCCCTTTTCATGCACAGCACTAGAAGATCAATGGTGCACTGCTCTGTAAATCAAAAACAAATAATAAAAGTCTTGAACAGTGGGGAGAAGCCATGTACTTGCATTCTACAGAAAGTGTGCACGCGCGCGCATTGGACAATTTATTAAATGCGATAAAAAATGAAAAGTTTAGAAATGATACATTTATATTGTTATGTTCTATTAACTTAAGAGCCTTTATAAGAACTCCGGACATGTGCGGAGACTTATTTCCCCACAATTCCGAACTTCTGGCGCCGGATGAAAACTGATGCTAGCAGCAGTTTCCGTCCGGCACTGGATGTGCCGGAAAACGGTCAAGAACGTAGCATATATCCAGGTGTCCATTTACAATACATTAGTGCAAGAGTGTCGCATCACAGTTTTGCAAAAAAAAACGCAGATGTGAAAGCAGCCTAAGCTTGTTATGACCAACTATATGCTATTTATGAATAAATCAGAACTTTGCTTTACTACCTCCACAGCCCAAAAGTAAAGGCCCAGTTTCACACTACGATATCGGTAGTACATCATGGGTTTCCAGTCGTTCTAACGACTTCGTTCACTGTGACATGTACATCCGATCAATGATAATCGGGCAGATCGTTGATGGGAGGTTGGTGACCTGGACCTTAAACCACACGATGAACGTTTGTTCAACCTGCAGCATGGAGGTGTGCGACACCTCGATAACGATGTCGTTAATGACTTCGCCTAATGAGGACTGAAGGACATAGGGGAGTTAACAACCACAAGTATTGTTCGCTTGTCGCGGAATCATTGCTGCATCGTTAATGAGATCTATACGTGTGACATTTCACTAGAGATCATTGAACGTCGTTCTAGTGATCTAGGTCAAGTCAGATCGTTGGTCGGTTCACCGATACATTGAAGCGTGAGACGGGGCCTTAAAAGTGTGCATAAAGGCCCAGTTATACACACAGATAATTGTGCAAAGATTGTTGGCAGATCTCTGGTTGCAGAGAAATCATGGACACATTATTACATTTGTACACGGCCACAAAATAGAACAATGTGTCCATGATTTCACTACAACCAGAGAGCTGCCAACAATCTCGACAAATTATCTGTGTAAATGGGCCTTTAGTTTCAAAATCCAGTGGTGTGGGAAAAAAAAAAAAAAAAAAAACACTCTTTTTTCCCATTCTAATGGTCAAGGCCGGGGTCAGATTAGTGTGGCGCATTGGGTGCGATATGCTAATGACACTCTGCTGCAAGCAAGAGCCATATTGTGATCTGAACCTACAATCTGATCACATGTGTGAAGAGAGACATTAATCTCCATCTCCTCCATGCCCAGCCTCTGGGTAGATCACACTGCTCTCAGATGACATTAGTGCAGTGCGATGTTCCACTCCCACCATAGACTTGTATGGGTGCGAGTGATCCAAGACTCACCAACAGTCACAGCAGGCTGACTTTATTTTATTAGTCAAAATCAAGCTGACAAAACGTGCAGGTCTGAGCTGTCAGCTTGCCTAACACTGGGAAGACGGCAATGTGAGATCTTCACTAGAGTGACTCTGGGCTCACATGTGCTATGAATACCCCAGTCAGTATATGGGATAGTGAGCAGCACCAGAAACTAATTACCAGAAGGCCACGATCCGCAAAGAAAAATAATCAAAAATACTGTGATAAACTGCTGCAAAAGCAAGAAGACAAAAGGAATATAGAAAAGTGATGATACACAGGATCTGAGGCTGCCCATGTCCCACTGACAGAAGGGAGAACTACGAAGGGTGGCAGGGATACCAGGGCAGCCATGCCAGAACGTGTGAATCAGAGATACAGAAGGGAGAACTACAAAGGGTGGCAGGGACACCAGGGCATCCATAGCAGAACGTGTGGATCAGAGATACAGAAGGGAGAACTATGAAGGGTGGCAGGGACACCAGGGCAGCCATACCAGAACGTGCGGATCAGAGATACAGAAGGGAGAACTACGAAGGGTGGCAGGGATACCAGGGCAAACCATACCAGAACGTGTGGATCAGAGATACAGAAGGGAGAACTATGAAGGGTGGCAGGGACACCAGGGCAGCCATACCAGAACGTGGGATCAGAGATACAGAAGGGAGAACTATGAAGGGTGGCAGGGACACCAGGGCAGCCATACCAGAACGTGCGGATCAGAGATACAGAAGGGAGAACTAGAAGGGTGGCAGGGATACCAGGGCAGCCATACCAGAACGTGTGGATCAGAGATACAGAAGGGAGAACTATGAAGGGTGGCAGGGACACCAGGGCAGCCATACCAGAACGTGCGGATCAGAGATACAGAAGAGAACTACGAAGGGTGGCAGGGATACCAGGGCAGCCATACCAGAACGTGTAGATCAGAGATACAGAAGGGAGAACTACGAAGGGTGGCAGGGACACCAGGGCAGCCATACCAGAACGTGTGGATCAGAGATACAGAAGAGAGAACTACGAAGGGTGGCAGGGACACCAGGGCAGCCATACCAGAACGTAGTAGATCAGAGATACAGAAGAGAGAACTACGAAGGGTGGTGCAGGGACACCAGGGCATCCATACCAGAACGTGTGGATCAGAGATACAGAAGAGAGAACTACGAAGGGTGGCAGGGATACCAGGGCAGCCATACCAGAACGTGTAGATCAGAGATACAGAAGGGAGAACTACGAAGGGTGGCAGGGACACCAGGGCATCCATAGCAGAACGTGTGGATCAGAGATACAGAAGGGTTAATCTGGAGGACAATGTTCCTCCACCTCACAGCTTGTTTCCCCAGACTAAGCCATTTCCTACCCTGCTGTGTCAATTCATCATCATGTCCTCCATTATATCATGTTATTGCTGACTCCTGACACTAGAACAGGGAGGCTGCTTGCACAGTCACTGAGGACCATGGAGGCTCAGTCTGTCCTCCAGGGGTGGCTGTGCCCAGTACTCAAACACTCTCAAGCCCTCTACTACCGACACCATAGATAATGGCAGAGAGCAGGATCCACACAACCCAGACTGAGGTGCACAATGCCCCCTGCCCTCACTGACCGAGCCAATCCTCCGTGCGCTCCCTGTCAGCCGTACACCAGCCCTCCAGGCTCACCACTGCCTCCCGGCTTTTATTTGCCACTCTCCATCGTGCAGTTCGCCTCTCTCCACCCGGAAGTAAGCAACAACTAACACCGGAAGAGAATGTGCGTATCAGAAATACATCCTACACGTCTTTCCGTTGTCGCACTGCGCATGTCCGTTACCAGCTGCGGCTGCAGTGCGTCAGTCTGCCAGATGGGGGCGATAAGGAGCTAAAGCAGCGGTTTCTAATCTGTGGGTGTGCAGGGGACGGAGTCTTGTGAATGGGATTGAAGAGCAGTCCGGCTCATTCTGGTGATTCGGCTCATTCTGGTGATCCGGCTCGATCTGGTGATCCGGCTCATTCAGGTGATCCGGCCCATTCTGGTGATCCGGCTTATTCCTGTGTCCTCAGATTGTCAGCTCCTGTGATCAGGGCTCTCCTCCTCATTATATACCTGTACAGTGTATATATATATATATTTAGTATATAGTGATCAGTATACAGGCTCTTTATCATACCTGTGTCCTCAGATTGTCAGCTCCTGTGATCAGGGCTCTCCTCCTCATTATATACCTGTACAGTGTATATAATATATATTTAGTATATAGTGATCAGTATACAGGCTCTCTGTCATTCCTGTGTCCTCAGATTGTCAGCTCCTGTGATCAGGGCTCTCCTCATCCTCATTATACACCTGTACAGTGTATATATATATATATAGTGATCAGTATACAGGCTCTCTGTCATTCCTGTGTCCTCAGATTGTCAGCTCCTGTGATCAGGGCTCTCCTCCTCCTCATTATACACCTGTACAGTGTATATATATAGTATATAGTGATCAGTATAGAGGTTCTTTATCATTCTGTGCCCTCAGATTGTCAGCTCCTGTGATCAGGGCTCTCCTCCTCATTATACACATGTACAGTGTGTATATATATATAGTATATAGTGATCAGTATACAGGCTCTTTATCATACCTGTGTCCTCAGATTGTCAGCTCCTGTGATCAGGGCTCTCCTCATTATACACCTGTACAGTGTATATATTTAGTATATAGTGATCAGTATACAGGCTCTTTGTAATTCCTGTGTCCTCAGATTGTCAGCTCCTGTGATCAGGGCTCTCCGCCTCCTCATTATACACCTGTACAGTGTATATATATAGTATATAGTGATCAGTATACAGGCTCTTTATCATACCTGTGTCCTCAGATTGTCAGCTCCTGTGATCAGGGCTCTCCTCATTATACACCTGTACAGTGTATCTATATGTATAGTATATAATGATCAGTATACCGACTCTTTATCATTCCTGTGTCCTCAGATTGTGAGCTCCTGTGATCAGAGCTCTCTGCCTCCTCATTATACACCTGTACAGTGTGTATATATATAGTATATAGTGATCAGTATACAGGCTCTTTATCATTCTGTGCCCTCAGATTGCCAGCTCCTGTGATCAGGGCTCTCCTCATCCTCATTATACACCTGTACAGTGTATATATATAGTATATAGTGATCAGTATACAGGCTCTTTATCATACCTGTGTCCTCAGATTGTCAGCTCCTGTGATCAGGGCTCTCCTCATTATACACCTGTACAGTGTATCTATATGTATAGTATATAATGATCAGTATACCGACTCTTTATCATTCCTGTGTCCTCAGATTGTCAGCTCCTGTGATCAGAGCTCTCTGCCTCCTCATTATACACCTGTACAGTGTATATATATAGAATATCATGATCATTATACAGGATCTTTATCATTACTGTGTCCTCAGATTGTCAGCTCCTGTGATCAGGGCTCTCTGCCTCCTCATTATACACCTGTACAGTGTATATATATAGTATATAGTGATCAGTATACAGGCTCTTTATCATACCTGTGTCCTCAGATTGTCAGCTCCTGTGATCAGGGCTCTCCTCATCCTCATTATACACCTGTACAGTGTATATATATATATATATATAGTATATAATGATCAGTATACCGGCTCTTTATCATTCTGTGTCCTCAGATTGTCAGCTCCTGTGATCAGGGCTCTCTGCCTCCTCATTATACACCTGTACAGTGTATATATATAGAATATCATGATCGTTATACAGGATCTTTTTCATTCCTGTGTCCTCAGATTGTCAGCTCCTGTGATCAGGGCTCTCCGCCTCCTCGTTATACACCTGTACAATGTATATATATAGTGATCAGTATACAGGCTCTTTATCATTCCTGTGTCCTCAGGTTGTCAGCTCCTGTGATCAGGGCTCTCCTCATTATACACCTGTACAGTGTATATATTTAGTATATAGTGATCAGTATACAGGCTCTTTGTAATTCCTGTGTCCTCAGATTGTCAGCTCCTGTGATCAGGGCTCTCCGCCTCCTCATTATACACCTGTACAGTGTATATATATAGTATATAGTGATCAGTATACAGGCTCTTTATCATACCTGTGTCCTCAGATTGTCAGCTCCTGTGATCAGGGCTCTCCTCCCCATTATATACCTGTACAGTGTATATATTATATATATATATAGTATATAGTGATCAGTATACAGGCTTTTTGTCATTCCTGTGTCCTCAGATTGTCAGCTCCTGTGATCAGGGCTCTCCTCATTATACACCTGTACAGTGTATATATATAGAACATCATGATCATTATACAGGCTCTTTGTAATTCCTGTGTCCTCAGATTGTCAGCTCCTGTGATCAGGGCTCTCCTCCTCCTGTACACCTGTACAGTGTATATATGTATATACTAGATGTCGGCCCGATTCTAAAGAATCAGGTATTCTAGACTATGTATGTAGTTTATTTATGAAGATTTAAGAATAATGCAAAGCGAAGCTTGGTTGAAATCCTGTGACAATATCTTTGCTTGCAGGAGGGCACAGCGGGTGTGTGCGGGCAGGAGCAAGCTGTGGAAGAGCAGGCGGGTGCGGGCAGGAGGGGGCCGGGGAACAGCAGCCAGGTTCGGGCAGGAGGGAGACAGGGAGCCGCAGTGGGCGGTGGCAAGAGGGGGCCAGACCCCTCTGGTACTATACACACAGGTGACAGTGCTGCTGGTACAATACACACAGGTGACAGTGCTGATGCTGGTGGTACTATACACACAGGTGACAGTGCTGATGCTGGTGGTTCTATACACACAGGTGACAATGCTGCTGGTACTATACACAGAGGTGACAGTGCTGCTGGTACAATACACACAGGTGAGAGTGCTGATGCTGGTGGTACTATACACACAGGTGACAATGCTGCTGGTACTATACACACAGGCGACAGTGCTGCTGGTACAATACACACAGGTGACAGTGCTGGTGGTACTATACACACAGGCGACAGTGCTGCTGGTACAATACACACAGGTGACAGTGCTGATGCTGGTGGTACTATACACAGGTGACAATGCTGCTGGTACAATACACACAGGTGACAGTGCTGCTGGTACAATACACACAGGTGACAGTGCTGATGCTGGTGGTACTATACACACAGGTGACAATGCTACTGGTACAATACACACAGGTGAGAGTGCTGGTGGTACTATACACAGGTGACAGTGGTGATGCTGGTGGTACTATACACACAGGTGACAATGCTGCTGGTACAATACACACAGGTGACAGTGCTGGTGGTAATATACACACAGGTGACAGTGCTGATGCTGGTGGTAGTATACACACAGGTGACAGTGCGGTTAGTAGAATACACACAGAGGTGACAGTGCTGGTGGTACTATGTACACACAGAGGTGAGAATGGTGCTGCAGGTAGTATGCGCACAGAGGTGACAATGGTGCTGCAGGTAGCATGCGCAGAGAGGTGACAATGGTGCTGCAGGTAGCATGCGCACAGAGGTGACAATGGTGCTGCAAGTAGCATGCGCACAGAGGTGAAAATGGTGCTGCAGGTGGTATACACACAGAGGTGACAATGGTGCTGCAGGTGGTATACAGAGGTGACAATGGTGTCGCAGGTAGTATGCGCACAGAGGTGAGAGTGCTGGTCTCCCCCTTGCAGGCCCCGTGCTCCCCTCTCCCCCTCCTGTCTTGTAGATGGCAGGGGTTCCAAATAGCGAAGCATATGTTATTCTTACCTGTCCGGGCTCCAGCGGCGCGATGCAGGTGTATCGTCCTCCGCCGCTATGTCGCCGCCCCTGGAGTTCAGGATCCAATATGGCGTCCGGGAAGTCTCGCGAGAGTTCCCGGACGCCATCTTGGAGATAGTTGTCGCCGCCCCCGGAGCCATGGATCCGAACAAAGCCACGGAAATGGCGCCGTATGTGACGGAAGTCGCTACGGCAATTATATAATAGATATATAGTGATCAGTATACAGGATCTTTATCATTCCTGTGTCCTCAGGTTGTCAGCTCCTGTGATCAGGGCTCTCCTCCTCCTTATACACCTGTACAGTGTATATATGTATATATAGTGATCAGTATACAGGCTCTTTATCATTCCTGTGTCCTCAGATTGTCAGCTCCTGTGATCAGGGCTCTCCTCCTCCTCCATTATACACCTGTACAGTGTGTATATATATATATATATATATATATATATATATATATATATATAATAGTATATAGTGATCAGTATACAGTATACAGGCTCTTTCTGTTTCCTCATATTGTCAGCTCCTGTGATCAGGGGATCACTACAATGACTCTCTCAGAAGCTCCCTGGACCAAGTAGTGCCCCTTACCCTCAGAACCTCCAAACAGAGAACAAAACAGCCCTGGCTCACACCACAAACTCGATTCCTCCAGCGATGCTCTAGGAGTGCTGAACGTCTATGGAGGAAAACTCGCTCACCAGGAGACTTTATCCACTATAAATTCATGCTCAAAACCTACAACTCTGCCCTTCACCTTGCCAAACAGACCTACTTCACCACCCTGGTCTCCTCACTATCCAACAATCCAAAAAAACTCTTTGACACCTTTCACTCTCTCCTCAGTCCTAAAGTGCAGGCCCCCATCACTGACCTCTGTGCTGATGACCTGGCTTCCTACTTCATGGAGAAAATAGACAACATCCGCCAGGAAATCAGCTCTCAGCCTCCAAGCGCTGCCACCCCCATTCTTCCCCACATCTCCTCCGGTTCACTCTCCACATTTGAGCCAGTCACAGAAGAAGAAGTCTCCAGGCTCCTTTCTTCCTCTCGTCCCACCACATGCACTACTGACCCCATTCCCTCACACCTGCTCCAGTCCCTCTCTCCAGTCGTCACCACTCATCTAACCAAAATCTTCAATCTCTCCCTCTCTTCTGGCATCTTCCCCTCCTCCTTCAAACACTCGATCATTACTCCATTATTAAAGAAAACCACTCTCGACCCAACCTGCACAAATAACTACAGACCAGTCTCCAATCTCCCCTTCATCTCTAAACTCCTGGAGCGCCTGGTCTATTCCCGCCTCACCCGTTACCTCTCCGCTCACTCTTCTTCTAGATCCACTACAGTCTGGTTTCCGCCCCCTTCACTCTACAGAAACCGCCCTCATCAAAGTGACCAACGACCTTCTGACAGCAAAACGTAATGGTGACCACTCTCTGCTTATTCTCCTTGATCTCTCTGCAGCTTTTGACACTGTCGACCATCAGCTCCTACTCTCTATGCTGCACTCCATTGGCATAAAGGACACTGCTCTCTCTTGGCTCTCCTCCTATCTCTTTGACCGCTCTTTCAGTGTATCTTTTGCCGGCTCCACTTCTTCCCCTCTTCCCCTCACTATTGGGGTCCCTCAGGGTTCAGTCCTTGGCCCTCTCCTCTTCTCTCTCTATACGGCCCCGATTGGACAGACCATCAGCAGGTTTGGCTTTCAGTACCATCTTTATGCTGATGACACACAACTATACACTTCAGCCCCTGACCTTACCCCTGCGGTATTAAAGAACACCAATGACTGTCTAGCTGCAGTTTCCAATATCATGTCCACTCTCTATTTGAAACTAAACCTTTCCAAAACTGAACTTCTTCTGCTCCCCCCATCCACTAACCTCCCTAAATTGGACATCTCTCTCTCAGTTTGCGGCAGCACGATAACGCCTAGGCAGCAGGCTCGTTGTCTGGGTGTTATGTTTGACACCGATTTTTCCTTCTCCTCCCACACACAATGTCTCGTCCGCTCCTGTCGCTTACACCTGAAGAATATCTCTAGAGTCCGCCCCTTTCTCACCCTGGAAACAACAAAAACCCTCACCGTGGCCCTAATCCATTCCCGCCTTGACTATTGCAATTCTCTATTAAGCGGCCTCCCCCTCACCAGACTTTCTCCTCTCCAGTCCATCCTTAATGCAGCAGCCAGGATCACCCATCTGGCCAATCGTTATTCAGATGCCTCTGCTCTGTGCCAGTCATTGCACTGGCTGCCCGTATACTACAGGATCAAATTAAAATTGCTTGTTCTCACCCACAAAGCTCTTCACATTGCAGCACCCCCCTACCTCTCTCTCCTCATCTCTGTCTATCACCCCACCCGCTCTCTACGTTCCTCAAATGACATTCGACTAACATCCGTACTAATCCGATCCCCCACTCCCGACTCCAAGACTTCTCCAGAGCTGCACTAAACCTCTGGAATGCTTTACCCCAAGAAATCAGGACTATCCACAACTTGCATGGCTTCAGACGATCCCTAAAAACGCATCTTTTTAAGGCGGCCTATCATACTCCCTAATAGAAGTCCATTGCACTGTAGACAGTGAATGGGCTATCCCTCTGGACATTACTCTTCTACAAACTCCACCAAACCAAAAAGGTCTACACAGACTGTATAATGTAAAAAGAAAGAGAAAATGAGAGTTCTACAGCCCAGGTATTTAGACTACGTATTTGCTGTCCACACCAGTGTATTTTGCAAAAATAGTATTTTATTCAATGCAGTGGATACAGTAAATGAACGTGTACAAGGTAACGAATGACAAGGATACAAGACTAAGAGGGAGACAAATGACAGGTGGGCAAGACAGGCAAGGACTGTGTATAAGGTTCAGAGGGGTAGTAAAGTGACAAGTGCTAAAGTGCATAGATCCGGGTAAGGTGCAGTTCAACTAAATGTATGTAGCGATTCCCTGATCTAAACAGCATAAGGTGCACAAAGTAGCTTACCCATAAACCTCGTCAGGGGTCCCTGTCAGATCTGCCCACTGGTCCAGTAGCCCCCTGGGGCTACTGGACCGGTGGGCAGATCTGACAGGGACCCCTGACGAGGTTTATGGGTAAGCTACTTTGTGCACCTTATGCTGTTTAGATCAGGGAATCGCTACATACATTTAGTTGAACTGCACCTTACCCGGATCTATGCACTTTAGCACTTGTCACTTTACTACCCCTCTGAACCTTATACACAGTCCTTGCCTGTCTTGCCCACCTGTCATTTGTCTCCCTCTTAGTCTTGTATCCTTGTCATTCGTTACCTTGTACACGTTCATTTACTGTATCCACTGCATTGAATAAAATACTATTTTTGCAAAATACACTGGTGTGGACAGCAAATACGTAGTCTAAATACCTGGGCTGTAGAACTCTCATTTTCTCTTTCTTTTTACAATGTATTCTGAGTAGTCTGCCCCTAACATGGTCATACCCGGTCCTTCTTTTCACAGACTGTATAATGACCATCCATGTAAGCTTAGTTCTATGCCCCATTTCCTCAAGATGCCTGGACCATCAGTGCAATAAGCCCCTGTACCTTGTGCAACCCCTATCTTGTTGTAGATTGTAATTAAAAGAAAAAACAGATATTGCGCCATACTTGGCTAAAAATTTGTCAAAGAAACTTGTCTAAAATACTTGGCTAAAAATTTGGCTAAAAACTTTGGCAAAGAAACTTGTCTAAAATACTTGTCTAAAAACTTGTTTAAAAACTTGGCTAAAAACTTGGCTAAAAACTTGGCAAAGAAACTTGTCTAAAATACTTGTCTAAAAACTTGGCTAAAAAGTTGGCTAAAAACTAGTCAAAGAAACTTGTCAAACTTGTCAAAAAATGTCAAAAAAGTTGTCAAAAAACTCGTCAGAGAAAACAAGAGAAATTTCCTTGGTTTAATGTGGACAGTGAAACCAGATATAGTAGTATAGGTGCCATAAGATTAGGTACATGATCTCCTATGATTTCATTTTTATGGTTTTATTATGACTGTTTTTTATATATACTGTATTACATGCCATTGTAATAAGTTTTTATCAGGCTCTCGATTGTGATTCTTATATGTTTTGGATTATTATGTGTTTTTATATATAGATATATAATGGGCAGCAGTGAAATAGTTACTAGTAACAAGCTTTTGTAATCTGTCACAACCATTATCCAATCTGGGGTGGGGGGTAGGTTTATAAGAAAGAGGTAATCAGGGATCCCTCATCCACTTGAGAAAGACGCATCTGTGCGTCGAAACGCGTTGTGGCATACTGGACCCCTGCTGTTCGTGCAATAAATTATCGGTAATTTAATCACCAACCCGTGGTTTCTTTAGCGCTCCAATCCTCTGACACCGCTTGTTTTTCTATTTGTTGTAGATTGTAAGCTCTTTTGAGCAGGGTAACCTTCATTTCTTGCTTTATTTATTGTATTTTCTTTTTTACATTGATTGTATGCCTATTGTTTTGTATCCAATTATTGTGCTGTATTCGTTCTCTACTGTAATTACTTACTGTATATTTTCTGTACTCTAACCCCTACATTGTAAAGCGCTGCAGAATATGTTGGCACTATATAAATAAAGCTTTATTATTATTATTATTATCAGGGCTCTCCTCCTCCTTATTATACACCTGTACAGTGTATATATATATATAGTGATCAGTATACAGGCTCTTTATCATTCCTGTGTCCTCGGATTGTCAGTCCCTGTGATCAGGGCTCTCCTCATTCTACACCTGTACAGTGTGTATATACAGTATATCGTGATCATTATACAGGCTCTTTATCATACCTGTGTCCTCAGATTGTCAGCTCCTGTGATCAGGGCTCTCATCCTCATTATACACCTGTACAGTGTATATATATATATAGTGATCAGTATACAGGCTCTTTGTAATTCCTGTGTCCTCAGATTGTCAGCTCCTGTGATCAGGGCTCTCCTCCTCCTTATACACCTGTATATAGATATATGATGATCAGTATACAGGCTCTTTATCATTCCTGTGTCCTCAGATTGTCAGCTCCTGCGATCAGGGCTCTCCTCCTCCTCATTATACACCTGTACAGTGTATGTACATAGTGATCAGTATAGAGGCTCTTTATCATTCTGCGTCCTCAGATTGTCAGCTCCTGTGATCAGGGCTCTCCTCATTATACACCTGTACAGTGTATATATATATATATATATATATATATATATATATAGTATATAGCGATCAGATACAGGCTCTTTATGATTCTGCATCCTCAGATTGTCAGCTCCTGTGATCAGGGCTCTCCTCCTCATTATACACCTGTACAGTGTATATATATATATAGTATATAGTGATCAGTATACAGGCTCTTTATCATTCCTGTGTCCTCAGATTGTCAGCTCCCGTGATCAGGGTTCTCCTCATTATACACCTGTACAGTGTATATATATATAGTGATCAGTATACAGGCTCTTTATCATTCTGTGTCCTCAGATTGTCAGCTCCTGTGATCAGGGCTCTCCTCATTATACACCTGTACAGTGTATATATATATAGTGATCAGTATACAGGCTCTTTATCATTCTGTGTCCTCAGATTGTCAGCTCCTGTGATCAGGGCTCTCCTCATCCTCATTATACACCTGTACAGTGTATATATATATATATAATATATTATAGTGATCAGTATACAGGCTCTTTGTCATTCCTGTGTCCTCAGATTGTCAGCTCCCGTGATCAGGGTTCTCCTCATCATTATACACCTGTACAGTGTATATATATATATATATATATATATATATATAGTATATAGTGATCAGTATACAGGCTCTATGTCATTCCTGTGTCCTCAGATTGTCAGTTACTGTGATCAGGACTCTCCTCCTCCTCATAATACACCTGTACAGTGTATATATACAGTATAGTGATCAGTATACAGGCTCTTTATCATTCTGTGTCCTCAGATTGTCAGCTCCTGTGATCAGGGCTCTCCTCCTCATTATACACCTGTACAGTGTATATATATATATATATAGTGATCAGTATACAGGCTCTTTGTCATTCCTGTGTCCTCAGATTGTCAGCTCCCGTGATCAGGGTTCTCCTCATTATACACCTGTACAGTGTATATAGATATAGTGATCAGTATACAGGCTCTTTATCATACCTGTGTCCTCAGATTGTCAGTTCCTGTGGTCAGGACTCCTCCTCCTCATTATACACCTGTACAGTGTATATATATATATAGTGATCAGTATACAGGCTCTTTATCATTCTGTGTCCTCAGATTGTCAGCTCCTGTGATCAGGGCTCTCTCATCCTCATTATACACCTGTACAGTGTATATATATATATATATATAGTGATCAGTATACAGGCTCTTTGTCATTCCTGTGTCCTCAGATTGTCAGCTCCCGTGATCAGGGTTCTCCTCATCATTATACACCTGTACAGTGTACATATATATATATATATAGTATATAGTATATAGTGATCAGTATACAGGCTCTATGTCATTCCTGTGTCCTCAGATTGTCAGTTCCTGTGATCAGGACTCTCCTCCTCCTCATAATACACCTGTACAGTGTATATATACAGTATAGTGATCAGTATACAGGCTCTTTATCATTCTGTGTCCTCAGATTGTCAGCTCCTGTGATCAGGGCTCTTCTCCTCATTATACCACTGTACAGTGTGTGTGTGTGTGTGTGTGTGATATATATATATAAGTGATCAGTATAGAGGCTCTTTATCTTTCCTGTGTCCTCAGATTATCAGCTCCCGTGATCAGGGTTCTCCTCATCATTATACACCTGTACAGTGTATATATATATATATATATATATTATATATATATATATATATAGTATATAGTATATAGTGATCAGTATACAGGCTCTATGTCATTTCCTGTGTCCTCAGATTGTCAGTTCCTGTGATCAGGACTCTCCTCCTCCTCCTCATAATACACCTGCACAGTGTATATATACAGTATAGTGATCAGTATACAGGCTCTTTATCATTCTGTGTCCTCAGATTGTCAGCTCCTGTGATCAGGGCTCTCCTCATTCTACACCTGTACAGTGTATATATACAGTATAGTGATCAGTATACAGGCTCTTTATCATTCTGTGTCCTCAGATTGTCAGCTCCTGTGATCAGGGCTCTCCTCCTCCTCATTATACACCTGTACAATGTATATATATAGTGATCAGTATAGAGGCTCTTTATCATTCTGTGTTCTCAGATTGTCAGCTCCTGTGATCAGGGCTCTCCTTAGAAACAACATAAATGGATATTTGGTGACATCTTAGGGTACCTTTACACGCGGCAACTTTTTTCTAGGATTTTCGCTGGCAACTTACTGGTTGCAGTGAAATCATGGACACATTGTTCTATCTTGTTGCCATGTACAAATGGAACAATGTGTCCATGTTTCACTGCAACCAGTAAGTTGCAAGTGAAATTGCATGCAATGTGGCGACGTGTAAAGGTACCCTTAGATGTCACCAAATATCCATTTATGTTGTTTCTGCTGAAATACAAATGTCCCCTTTAAGATGAGTCATTTAGACGGGACCGCCCCCCCTCTGCTTGTCTGGATGAAGGAGACGGAAGACACGTTCCTGAACTTCTGAGGGATCAGACTTATCCTGGCTCCTGTCCCTTCTACAACTTTCATCCTCTTGTTAACCCTAGAACGCATACCCATAGAAATCTACACATTCACGCACCTGGGGCCTTTTAGGCCCGTTTTCAATTATCATGGAATAACTAAAAAAAAATACTTTTCAAAGTTTATTGCAAAGTAAGGATGCATTCCCACTAGCGCTGGAGTCCGCCAGGACGGGATTCCGTAATGGATCTGACCTCCTGGTGACCCCAGCTAAGGCTGGCGGACGCATACCTGGGGCCTCGCAGGCCTGCCAGGTTACCTGTTTTATATTTTCTGTAAAATTACTTTAGTTAGATTTTTGAAACTCTAGGTATTCCTCTGGTATATAGTTGTTAGTAATTTCCAGTTGTTCATATATTTTTATGCTATAGGCATTTCGGTATAACAACCTTTTTTTGGGGACTACCCCATATTCACGCACCTGGGGCCTTTTAGGCCTGTGTGCAAATAACACGGAAATAACTCAAATAAAAATACTTTTCAAAATTTATTTTACAATTACAAAGTAAGGATGCATTCCCAGTAGCGCTGGGGTCCGCCAGGAGGGGATCCGTAATGAATCTGACCTCCTGGTGACCCCAGCTAAGGCTGGCGGAATGACTGTGCCATTGTAATTTTAGATGTCAGTAAACTAAAAAGAAAAAAAGAAAAAGATTACAATCAGGCTTGTGCACTGTAAACAGTATGTGATAAGACTCTTTGTTAGGGTCCCAGCACACCAAGCGATATAAAGCTGGTAAAGTGCAGCCCCCCTCCTCTTACCTCCAACAGATCACTTTCTTGTAGTGCAGTAGAAGCCTTGGTTTTGGAGCTCAGAAAGTTTCTATTTCCAGACAAAGAAAGCTGACTTCTTCCTCCAAAGCTCCAGCAATTAGGACAAAAAGACCTGTGATGAGGTCAGAGACACATGACTTTGTGAGGGAGCCTCCCTTCCAAGATCACATGACCATGTTGTCATGCAGAATCCACACTCTTCCCAGAGTCATAAAAGTTCTTCCCCAGCAACAATACAGACAAAAAGACTGAATATCACATGTAAACCTAGTATGGGCCTAAAAGGCCCCAGGTGCGTGAATATGGGGTAGTCCCAAAAAGGTTGTTATACTGAAATGTCTGTAACATAAAAATATATGAATAACTGGAAATTACTAACAACTATATACCTGAGGATTACCTAGATTTTCAAAATTCAAACTAAAGTACTTTTACAGAAAATAGAAAACAAGTAACCTGGCGGGCCTGCGAGGCCCCAGGTATGCGTTCTAGGGTTAAATGATTCCAGTAAGGCTGCCTTCATACTGCGGCATGATCCGGTCCGGGATGACCCTGACAGCCGCGGACTGGATCAGCACACAGGACTGGAGGGCTAATATGCCCTCCGGTCCGGTGTGCAGCGCACACAGTTCCCGCTGCTGATAAGTCAGGACCGCGGCGATTCGGTCCTGACATATCAGCGGCTGCAACTGCATGCGCTGCACACCGGACCGGAGGGCATATTAGCCCTCCGGTTCTGTGTGCTGATCCAGTCCGCGGCTGTCAGGGTCATCCCGGAAAGCCCCGGACCGGATCATGCCGCAGTATGAAGCCGCCCTAAGGGTGTGTGCACACATGCCGGGTTAGGGTCGGTTTAGCTGTGTAAACCGCCGGTCGGTTTACATAAGTTTTATGTAAATTTATGTTAATCCAAACCGGCGTTTGGATTAACATTAAAACCTATGTAAACCGACACCTGCTGTGCACACAGCGGCGGTTTACACATACTCATCTGTTGCTAACCAGCGGGTTAGCAACGAATGTGCATGTCCTATAAACCGGCCGGTTCTGCAGCGGCTGCAAGCAGAATCATGTGCTGCTTCCAGCCGCTGCAGAACCGCCGCCGCTAACCCGCTGTGCACCCGCCCGCAGCACCCGCCCGTCACCCGCCGCACATACCCGCCAGGAAGCCGGTGGACGCCTGCAGAGCTTCCTGGCGGGTCCGCCCAGCCGCCCACCGGCACAAACCCGGCATGTGGGCACACACCCTAATGGTACCTTTACACGCCGCCACTGCAGGATGGATACCAACGGCTACTTCACGTGCACGAGCACGCCCAAACGGTTACAAACGGGAAACGCACCCTCTTTACACAGCCGCCACAAGGTGCGCTACGCTACGCTACATCTACAGCTAGATACATCGCCGGGTGTCTCAAGTAGCCATCTGTAGCTCATTTACACACCGCTACAACCAGCTACTATGGGCGTACCTGGTGCAGCAGGGACAGCACATAGGCGTGCTCCAATTGTGGATTACGAGACGTCCGTACGCTGGATAGGAAAAGCAAAAATACCATGATTGGACAGGCATCGCAGGAGGCAGATTAATACTTGACGCTCGAGCAATTGTGTAGTGTGACTCGTCAGCTCCTTAAATATGCCGCCCTGTGCGGCGACAACCAATCGCAACGCAGGAGCTTCCTCCAATTATCGCTGAAGGGGGCGCGGAAACCCGGACCCTGTGTCACGCCCCAGCTACATAGCATGGTATAGAAACAACCCTTCTGTTCCTTCTTTACACGCCGATACAGCTCGCTACAATCGGCTTTGTTGCCATCTGTTTATGGGCAGTGCACGGATACAGATGTATCTGTAGCCGGCTGTGTCGTCCCGTCTTCAGACGCCGCTACTACGGGCGATATTGGCGCGACAAGCTACATTTGTAGCCTGTAGCGGGTTGTATCCATCCTGTTGTGGCGGCGTGTAAAGGTACCATAAGAGTAAAATGCAGTTACATGTTTATGCTGGGATCTGTGTAAGCAGGTGTAGACTGCAGCCATTGTACAGTTGTAGTGTGATTACCTACGTTAAGGCTCCAGCAGTACATGCAGGTATTTTGTACCACAGTGTTAGCAACATGAACTTTGCCCTAGATAGCCATGTTAAGTGCATTCTGTGTTATACTGTTACTGTACAGTTTCTGTAATGCCCCAGTACTGGTAGTAATTGTATTTCTGTGTCATACTGCTGTTTTATGATATGTCATTACTGATTCAGACTGTTTATTGCTTATATTATAGTTTTTACCACTGTGAGGTAGCGACGTTGGTTAACAAGTCAGGAGACAGGTACTTAGGCACTGGATTACACAGCACACAGTTTAATTGGCACAGTCCACAACAGTACACACCTCCAGGTTCTGGGGCGCAACTGGGTACACTTCATATAGTCACAATAGCCGATATAGACACACTGTCTCTTCTCACGGGTTCTCTCTCGGCTAGGTCCCACGCAAGACCAAGCCCTCCTGGTTAGGCTGTGTTATCTCAGCACACAACCTCTGCTCTCTCTTTTCCATCCACTCACTAGCTTCATGAGCGTCCACACAGAAAGAGCCTCCACCAGAGAACCACACTCTGTACTCCAGCCCAGCCTTTAACCCCGTGCCTACACCTGGGGAATGCTCCAAGACCTGGAGTGGAGGGCTCCTATAGGAATATGGAGCCCAGACTGTGAGGCACATACCGGCCGTCATCCCGATCACTGCCTCACACCACATTATCATTCACTATCAAGTTCACATCACCTCAATAAATATAGACTCCCAGAAATCCTACAGTCTATTCCTTGGGGAAGTGAATGTGGGTTAAGCTGTATGCCAGATATCCACAGCTCCACATGTGGAAGAAGGCAGAACAGTAAAAACGAACTCTGGCCACAGGAGGTGGTGGCACGGACAGTATGGGACCGCTAACACCCACGCTGCACCTCACATGGGTATCGCAGCAACTGCTATACAGTCACAAGTAGCAGGAGCGCATTCCCAGTAAAAACGGATCACTGAGCAAAGAGGAACAGACTAGCCAGTCCATTAAAAATGGACTCTGGCCACAGGAGGTGGTTGCATGGACTGCACGGGACCCCTAACGCCCACACTTCCTGCCTCACCAAACCCATTTATCTATAGACTCGGGTCCACTCTGAAGCACCAAGCCATCTGCAGACCACCCCCAGTAACACTAACAGCCGGTTGCAGGCTGTAGTTGATCAGACTATACGGGACTGCCAACACCCACACTGCACGCATACGGGAATCAGCAGCTGCCATACAGCTGCAATAACAAGAGCGCAGCCCGCCTGAAAGCGCAACAGCATTCCCGCCACGCGGAAGCCCATCCACACATAGATTCAGCTTCCACCAAGTATTCAGCAGTCTGCAGCTAAGTGCACCATGTCTTGAAGCAGTGGCGTAGCGTGGGGGGGGCGGAGGGGGCAGAGGAGAAGAGGACAGGGGGGGCAGAGGAGAAGAGGACAGGGGGGGCAGAAGAGAAGAGGATAGGGGGGGCAGAAGAGAAGAGGACGGGGGCAGAGGAGAAGAGGACGGGGGGCAGAGGAGAAGAGGACAGGGGGGGCAGAAGGAGAAGAGGACAGGGGGGCAGAGGAGAAGAGGACAGGGGGGACAGAGGAGAAGAGGACAGGTGGGGGCAGAGGAGAAGAGGACAGGTGGGGGCAGAGGAGAAGAGGACAGGTGGGGGCAGAGGAGAAGAGGACAGGGGGGGCAGAGGAGAAGAGGACAGGGGGGCAGAAGGACAGGAACAGGGGGCAGAGGAGAAGAGGACGGGGCAGAAGGACAGGGACAGGGGGCAGAAGAACAGGAATTCGGGGGGCAGAGGAGAAGAGGACAGGGGGGCAGAAGGACAAGATCAGGGGGACAGAGAAAGGACAGGGGGCAGAAAGACAGGAACAGGGGGACAGAGGAGAAGACGAGCAGCTGGAGAGACAGAGGAGAGGAGGACGGGTGTGCAGCAAGACAGAGGAGAGGAGGATGGTGGTGCAGGAGGACAGAGGAGCAGCAGGAGGGACCGAGGAGAGGAGGACGGGGGTGCAGGAGGACAGAGGAGAGGAGGATGGGGGTGCAGGAGGACAGAGGAGAGGAGGACGAGGGTGCAGGAGGACAGAGGAGAGGAGGACGGGGGTGCAGGAGGATAGAGGAGAGGAGGACGGGGGTGCAGGAGGACAGAGGAGAGGAGGACGGGGGTGCAGGAGGACAGAGGGGAGGAGGACGGGGATGCAGGAGGACAGAGGAGGATGGGGGTGCAGGAGGAGAGGAGGACGAGGGTGCAGGAGGACAGAGGAGAGGAGGACGGGGGTGCAGGAGGATAGAGGAGAGGAGGACGGGGGTGCAGGAGGACAGAGAAGAGGAGGATGGGGATGCAGGAGGACAGAGGAGCAGCAGAAGGGACAGAGGCGAGGAGGACGGGGGTGCAGGAGGAGAGGAGGACGGGGGTTCAGGAGGGACAGAGGAGAGGAGGACGGGTGCGCAGGAGGAGTGGGACTGTGTGTGGTGATAATGGCGGCTGTACCAGGTGTCTCTGCCTCCATGCGCCAGCCTCCACCTTCCTGTGTTGGCAGGGTGTGGCATGCTGGGAATTGTAGTTCTCCTGCCTGTTCTGGCATTACTGTATGGTTTCTGGGCAGTGTGTTGGGTGCTGGGAGTTGTAGTTCTCCTGGGCGGGCTCATTGTTCTCCCGCCGCCTGTCTGGGGTTATTGTGCCTCTTCTGGGATGTCCCCAGCTCCGTGCTGTGCACAGTGTACCACCATGTCCTCATCTCCGTGCTGTGCACAGTGTACCACCATGTCCTCAGCTCCATGCTGTGCACAGACAGTGTACCACCATGTCCTTAGCTCCGTGCTGTGCACTGTGTACCACCATGTCCTCAGCTCCGTGCTGTCCACAGACAGTGTACCACCATGTCCTCAGCTCCGTGCTGTGCATAGACAGTGTATCACCATGTCCTCAGCTCCGTGCTGTCCACAGACAGTGTACCACCATGTCCTCAGCTCCGTGCTGTGCACAGTGTACCACCATGTCCTCAGCTCCATGCTGTGCACAGACAGTGTACCATCATGTCCCCAGCTCTGTGCTGTGCACAGTGTACCACCATGTCTTCATCTTTGTGCTGTGCACAGACAGTGTACCGTATACAGTCTGTGGACAGCACGGAGCTGAGGACATGGTGGCACACTGTCTCCCGCCGCCTTAAAATCGGTCCGTTTCTCATCCAGGAGAGTCGGATGAGTGACATCCGTTTTTTGGTCCGTTTGGCAACTGCTGTGCGAGTGTCCAACATTTCTCTCAGATCACATCTGTGTGACATCCATGTTTTTTCTCAGCAGCTATTACTGTATAATCATTTACAGGAACATTTTACAGTTGTCTCAGTTACAGAATGAGAATGTATCCGTGAAAAAAACTGATGCCTCTCGGATGGTCTGTTTGCGGCCCGTGATTTTGTCAGACACATAGACTTGCATTGGCAAGTCTCATTCGGGAATCTCATACTGTCGCAGCATGTTGCAACTTTTTTCTCATCCTGAATCTGGATGAGAAAAAAGCGTCCGACACTCGTCATTGTGCTCTCAGAGATTGATTGCAATGCGAGAAAATCACACATTGCACCCATCAGAGTTTCACGCCAGTGTGTCCGTACGCTAATAATAAAATCCATATAGTAATCCTACTGGTATGGGGAGTATTTATGGCTCACTTAGTACACTCCATACTTCTTGTTATTAACCAGTTAATGCTCTCTTGTCCACCGCACTGCAGTGTCAAAAGAGGACGACAACGAGACAGGCAGCAGACAGCACATCAGAGAGCCCCTGACCTCCAAATAGAAGATCCTCAGATCCCGGTATTGTGACATAATATTAACACCTTAACGACAGCCGTACGTCTCTAGACGTCGGCTGTCATTACCCCCGTGTTTGAAGTGAGCTCCGGCTGGAGCTCACGTCAAACCTCCGACATCTCAGCTGATCTCACTAGCTGAGATGTCGGTCTAACAGCACCGATCGGTCCCGCCATCCGATCGGTGCTATTAACCCCTCAGATCCCGCCCTCAATCTCTGAGAGCGGGATCTAAGAGAGCCGGAGCGGGCAGCGCGCGCTTACCGGGCTCCAGGGGAGATCTCGCGATAGTATCGTGGGATCTCCTGTGCTGATGTGACAGGCCAGGGTCCTGGCTTGACCCTGGAACCTGTCATGGAGCATTTCCTGCTTGTGGTTGGCAGGGGCTGCCAACCACAACAGGTCCGCGATTCTGACACATACAGAGGAGCTGCAGCTCCTCTGTATGTGTCAGAAGTGATCGGACTGTGCATCTGCATGCCTCTCTATGGGGCAGTGTAAAATTAAGAATCAATAAACAAATAAAGTTTTTACAAAGTTGAAAAAAAAACAAAAAACATAAAAGTTCAAATCACCCCCCTTTTCTCCCATCCACAATAAAAGTATTAAAAAATTAAATAAAATACACATATTTGGTATCGCCGCGTTCAGAATCGCCCGATCTATCAATATAAATAGTAAAATAATGAGAGCCGTAAACTGCGTAACGCAAAAAATGGTTCAAACGCCAAAATTACGTTTTTTTGGTCGCTGCAACAATGCTAAAAAATGCAATAACGGGCGATCAAAACAGCGCATCCACCCACGTATGGTATAATTAAAAACGTCAGCTCAAGACGCAACAAATAAGCCGTCATTCAGCCCCAGATCCCGAAAAATGAGGACGCTACGGGTCGCAGAACATGGCGCAAAAAGTGCAATGTTTTTTTTTCATGCTTTTGAATTTTTTTCCACCACCTAGATACCAATAAAGGTATACATGTTTGGTATCTACAAACTCGTACTGACCCGAGGCATCGCACCGTCATGTCGGTTTTACCATATAGTGAACACGGCGACTAAAAAATCCAAAAAACAAACGTGTAATTGCACTTTTTTTGCAATTTCACTGCACTTGGAATTTTTTTGCAATCTCCCTGTACATTATATGGTAAAACAAATTATTGCATCTGAAAGTACAACTCGTCCCGCAAAAAACAAGCCATCATATGTCTATATTGACGGAAAAATAAAAAAGTTATGGCTCTTGGAAGCGAGGAGCGAAAAAAACGAAAATGAAAAATTACAAATTTCTTCATCACTAAGGGGTTAAGAATAAAGGTTTTTGCATTTATATTACACTATGAACTCCACAGTACAGCGGCAAAAAATTGCTCCGGCCCCGGGCCCTCCTTGAGTCCAGCTTGTTGCCATACACTGGGGTTGTGCAGAGGTGGCGGTGCACAGTGACAACCCCAATAAGTGAGTGGCCATTTGGCCCAATTCTTACCCCCAATTGCACCCCTTCTCTTTATGTTTTAGTATAGTAGTTATATTCTTGTATATAGGGGCAGACAGTGTATACTATGTATACTTCCGGATTATCAACAACCAAAGGGGCGGCAAAATTTTCGACCGCCCCAGGCGCCACAAACAGTAGCTACACCACTGTCTTGAAGTGTCACATCCTCACTCAAAACAAGGTCATGTGCAGGCTCTAGCAAGTCATCAATAGCAGAGCTGCTGCTGTTGCTCGTGCCGAAGCTGAGGCGGCAAAAGTGAGGTCCTCCTTCACTGCACAAGTAATACAATTAAAGCTGAGACAAGCAGAGCTTTATGCAGAGCAAAAAGCACATAATATGCATCTATGAACGTCTCTAGAAAGACTAGCCACAGACAAAGAGACAGCAGCCGCAATAGCTAAAGCAGAGTGCTTAAAGGGATCCTGTCGCCTCCAAAATGCCACCTAAGCTTCAAAATCATGTCCCTGCAGCATCCCATCACTAATCTCAGACTCCTTTTGTCTCAGAAAAGCATCCTGTGAAAGTGGAGAAAAACGTTTTATAACTTACTCATTAGTGATGTTAATTAGCAGGGGCTATAGTCTTTAGGCCCTAGGGCGGGCCCTCTTCATCATAAGATCACGCCCTAATAGGTGTGATCTTCTATTTATGTTGTATTCAGCGCCTCCCTGCTCTCCCAGCGCTGCCTGGGCTGTAATGACGCGAATCGCGTCATTTCCGGCATCGGGGGACGTCAGTACACCCGGGCCGCTGTGTAGGCTTCAAGCACCGCATTGCGCATGCGGTGCTTGAAGCAGTACACAGCGGCGTGGGTGTACTGACGTCACCCGATGCCGGAAATGACGCGATTCGCGTCATTACAGGCCAGGCAGCGCCGTGGAGAGCAGGGTGGCGCTGAATACAACATAAATAGAAGATCACACCTATTAGGGCGTGATCTTATGATGAAGAGGGCCCGCTCTAGGGCCTAAAGACTATAGCCCCTGCTAATTAACATCACTAATGAGTAAGTTATAAAACGTTTTTCTCCACTTTCACAGGATGCTTTTCTGAGACAAAAGAAGTGTGAGATTAGTGATGGGATGCTGCAGGGACATGATTTTGAAGCTTAGGTGACGTTTTGGAGGTGACAGGATCCCTTTAATGCTGTGAAAGGAAACAAGCACAGATCGGGTCTTATCGTTTTAAAAACAGGATAATTTTAAAATCAGTGATAGGTGCTCACCTTGAAAGGTTGTGTGACACACAACCAGTATAGTAGGCTCGAAATGGCGGCTGTTGCTGGACCCACACTTCCACGTGCAATGTAGTCAAAGATCCAGAATTCTCAGGGACAATGTGTGTTTCCGCCCGTGCTGCCACAGTAAAACCTCATAGTTGAAGGTTTCAAATCATACCACCTTTATTTATTATAATTTATAAATTATATACACTCCCTGAGGAAGGAGCACAGCAGGCTCCGAAACGCGTCGGATTGCTTTAATAAAGGTGGTATGATTTGAAGCCTTCGACTACGAGGTTTTATTGTGGCAGCGCGGACGAAACCATACATTGTTCCTGAGAATTCTAAAGCAGAGTGCTTGGAAGCTACAGAGAACTCTGGCTATGAAAGACGAAGCAACGTTCTTGGACCGGATCTAGACCAGCAGGATCCAGCACAACGTGTCGCAGAGTGCATCCATCAGCATCACCATTCTGGCATAACTGGCAGCCTTGATGCACCACATTGACCAGCTTACGCCGATTACCAGCGAGTCAACCCTGAACTTCGCTACTTCAAATGATAAGACGCCCAGCACAGAGATGTCGGCCCAGTTACTGCCTCACCAAGTAGAAGGTACAGCTCTTGTCCTGCCTTAAAGAGACACCTTCCTTTCCAGGGAGGAACTATACAGACTATCCGAAGCCAGAAACGTCCAACAGGTATGGTGATGCACCACAGACTACACATGACTATTACAGAATAGCTCGTACTAGCACCGACCAAGCCACTATGGACTTTGCAAAGTTCTTTGCTCACCGAGAACTGGTTACAAAAGGACTTGTAAAGTTCACTGATAAAGCTGAGAACTATAGGTCATTGCGAGCCTCGTTCCAGAACTCCATCCAGGGTCTGGAACTATCCTGTAGCGAGGAGTTAGATCTCCTAGTAAAGTGCCTTGGGAGTGAGTCAATTGAGCATGCCAAAAGACTGAGAGACATTAATATAAAGCATCCACACACAGGTCTTCTCAAAGTTTGGGAAAGACTTGATGAATTGTATGGGTCCATCGAAGTCATAGAGAATGCTTTATAAAAAAGAATTGACAATTTCCCTAAGATAGGGCCTAAAGGTTATCAAAAGCTCAGAGAGTTGAGTAACTTGTTGATAGAATTACAGGTTGCCCAAGAGGAAGGAGATTTGCCCTGATTGGCATTCTTAGACACTGTCAGGGGTGTCAATCCACAAAAACATCCTTACAAACTACAAGAAAAGTGGGTCACAAATGGTTCACGGTATAAGCAAACTCATAACATGCCGTTCCCTCCTTTCACTGTATTTGTAGAATTTGTCACCCAGCAAGCTAAGATCAGAAATTACCCTAGTTTTGACTTTACTCTGTCATGTTCCACTGCCTCCGGTGTCAAACCTAGTTGGACACCCGTGGCAGTCCACAAAAGTAGCATTGGTTCTACAGGTCCTCCTCACAATGCGAGTAAGCCACCTCCAGAAGTGAACAGACCTCAAAATGTCAGCATGCAGTGTCCCCTACACAGAAAACCACATCCTCTACTAAAATGCAGTCTTCAGTGAGAAGACTTTAGAGGATTGCAAAGGTTTCCTCAAGGAAAACAACATCTGCTTAAAATGCTGTGCCACAACCTCGCACCTGTCCAGGAACTGTGAAGCTAGCGTGAAATGTGCAGAATGCAGCAGCACGGATCACAATACAGCTTTGCACCCTGGACCACAGAGTGTTATCGCAACCAGAGGAGCACGATGGGAAGCAGAAGAACACTGATGAAAACACCCCTGTGGTCACCTCTCAATATATGGAGATCAGTTAAGCTACCTTTACATGCGGCAACTTTTCTAGGAATTTCACTGGCAACTTACTGGTTGCAGTGAAATCATGGACACATTGTTCTATCTTGTTGCTGTGTACAAATGGAACAATGTCTCCATGATTTCACTGCAACCAGTAAGTTGCCAGTGAAATTCCTAGAAAAGTTGCTGCGTGTAAAGGTACCTTAAGGGACTCAAAGGAGGAAGATCCTGCTCAAAAATCTGCCTTTTCCGAGTCTACCCAGCAAGCAAAGTGCTCAAGATATATGCAATCCTGGATGAACAAAGCAACGGGTCTCTATCCAAGTTATTCTTCGACAACTTCAGCATTGTAGGCCCCGGTTCTCCCTACTCCTTGATGACGTGTTCAGGTACTGTTGAGATGGTGGGGAGGAAAGCAACCGGATACAAAGTGGAGTCTATAGATGGCCAGGCCTGTCTATCGCTGCTGACCATCCTGGAGTGCAACCAGATTCCCGACAACAGGTCTGAGATACCTTTGCGGGAAGTAGCAGCACATCACCCCCACCTGAAGCATATAGCTCATCTGATACCTGAGTTGGACCCAGAAGCTCCAATAGCTTTACTACTGGGAAGAGATATACTATGAGACCACAAGACTATGGAGTATATCGACGGCTTCCAGAACATTCCATACCACAGAGACTCAACCGTGGATGGGTGATTGTAGGAGATGTCTGTCTAGGAGGAGCACACAAGCCAGTCAACAGTATGCTCACCAGCACACTAGAAAATGGACGCCCATCTCTCTTCCAGGCATGTCAGAATAGTCTGCTGGTAAAAGAATTACTGAGCAACACTCCCCTACCTTGCCTTTCTCAGTTTATTCCAATGAAGACCACGCATGTGAAGGTGAATATGACCACATAGGATGTACAGTTTTCCACAGGACAAAGGAATACAACAAGGCAGCAATGTCCATAGAAGATAGGATGTTCTTGGACATCATGGATTGAGAGATAGTCAAAGAAAAGTTAAACAGTTGGGGTCACACCTCTACCATTCCGGCCATGGAGAAGACGCCTACCCAACAACAGGGAACTGGTCTACAGTCGATTCATCTCCCTCAGATACAAGCTTTAGAAATTGCCTGAGACAAAGGAACATTACCTTCTTGGGAAGATATTCTAGAACAATGATGCAGAGATTGCACCTACACTTCGACACTCAGAGGAGTGTTGGTACTTACCCATCTTCGGAGTGTACCATCCTAAGAAGACCGGTCAGATAAGAGTGATATTCAACTCAAGTACAAAATGCAAAGACATCTCATTGAATGATGTCCTACTGTCAGGCCCGGAACTCAACAACAGACTTCTAGAAGTGCTACTCTGATTCCGCAGAGATGCAGTGGCATTTATGGCTGACATACAACAGATGTTCCACTGTTTTCTTGTCAAAGAGGAACACAGAAACTACTTAAGGTTCTTCTGGTACAACGAAAATGACCCACATAAAGACATCACAGAGTACCGGATGAGGGTACACCTCTTCAGGAACAGTCCTTTCCCGGCAATTGCTATCTACGGCCTCCGAAATTCCACCAAAGGGGATGAAGAAAAGTACGGGTTAGATGTCAGATTCTTTATAGAAAAAGACTTCTATGTAAACAACTGTTTGAAGTCCACACCAACAACTGAGGCTGCAATCAGTCTCATAAAGAGGGCTCAAGAAATGCTTGCTCGGTCTAACCTAAGGCTACACAAGATTTCCTCCAACAGCCTTTCCCTCTCAAGACTATTCCAGCGATCTAAAGGACTTAGACGTAAGCATTGACTCCCTTCCCATGCAGTGGAGCTTTGGATTTTCTTTGGGATCTGAAGACCAATGCCTTCATCTTTCAGATCAGCAAAGATGAGAAACTCTTAATGTTCAGAGGAGTTCTTTCTTTTGTGAATAGCTTGTATGACCCTTTAGGGGTCGTAGCTCCAGTAACCATCCAAGGCAAAATGATGCTAAGGGACTTCACCCAAGAGACATCTGATTGGACGATCCACTTCTAGCAGAAAAAGCAGACATGTGGTCATGAATGGAGGAAGTCTCTCGAAGCCTTGACCGACCTGTGTGTGAAACGACCTTATGCTCCCGTGCCATCTACAGAAGTCAAAACACGAAGGCTTTGTGTCTTCCGTGACGCATCAGTCAAAGCGATTGCAGCAGTAGCATACCTCAAAACCACAGACGTGAGCAAACAGAGCCACATCGGGTTCACCAAGAGTCAGACAAAACTAGCGCCACTCCGCGAACACACGATACCCAGATTGGAACTCTGTGCTGCCGTCCTCACAGTGGAGTAGGCCGAAATTATCTCAGATGGGATGAATCTGGAGATCAACGATGCAGAGTTCAACACTGATAGCAAGGTGGTACTGGGATACATCTGCAATGAGACGCAACATTACTATGTCTACATCAGCAATCGGGTACTGAGGATGAGAAGATCCACTTCCCCTAATCAGTGGCACTACCCGTCTACTCACCACAATCCTGCAGACCATGCGACTAGATCAGTCACATGCAGTCATCTTAAGGACACCACATGGTTCACAGGCCCTGCATCCTTGTGCAATTTGACTCCCCACATCAGCAAGCCTGATACTTTCGAACTGGTGGATCCAGATGCTGATGAAAAGCTCTGTCCTCAAGTGTCTGTTCTGCATACAGTGACTTCAGGTCATCACCGCGAATCTCATCGGTTCAACAGGTTCTCAACACAGAAATCACTTGTTCGGGCCATCGCTTGCCTACTTCATGTGGCTCAGCCTTACAAGACAGCATTTTCCGGTCGTTCTGGAGACCCACCTCTGCCATGTTACCTATGCAGAAAACCTGCCTTCCAAGTGCGCCACCGACAAAAGTCAGTGAGAGAGACCTCTACAAACAGCAAAGGAAGCAAATACAAAGTGTCTCCAACGTTTTCTGCGACAGATGGAGAAAATAGTGCCTCTCCACCCTACAAACCAGGACAAACTGGCAGAAAGACCGGCCAGGCAGCAAACCTCACAATGTCATATCCACGAAAGACATCTAGTCGCACCAAAAGGAGTGGCTACTCGACCTTGTCACCCAAACCTTCCAAAGCAAGTATGGGAGTATGCACAAATTCAAACTCAAAGTGTGCAAGCTTGAGGAGAACAAACTGTTCCTCAGACAAGAAACTGAACTTGTGTTTCTGTTCTCCACAAGAGTCTAATAGTGGCATCCGTTGATGCCAAGCAGGGAGTGTTCTGCCCATTGTGAGCAGAAAAATAAACATTCATAGTTTTATACCAGTTATAACCCTTAGAGGTTACCAAATACCCATTCATGTTGTTTCTGCTCAAATAAGAATGTCCCCTTTAAGATGAGTAATTTAGACGGGCCCACTCCCTGCTTCTCTGGATGAAGGAGATGGCAGACTTGTTCCTGAATTTCTGAGGGATCATACTTATCCTGGCTCCTGGCCCTTCTACAACTTTCATCCTCTTGTTAGATAATTCCGGTAAGAGTAAAATGCAGTTACATATTTATGCTGGGATCTGTGTAAGCAGGTGTATAATGCAGCCATTTTATAATTGTACTGTGATTCTCTACCTAAGTTAAGGCTCCAGCAGTACATGCAGGCAGATTATACAACAGTGCTAGCAGCATGAACTTTGCCCTAGATAGCCATGTTAAGTGCATTCTGTGTTATACTGTTACTGTAATGCCCCGGTACTGGTAGTAATTGTATTTCTGTATCATACTGCTGTTTTTATGATATGTTAGTACTGATTCAGACTATTGTTTGTATTATAATTTTTACCACAGTATTGTTCACTATCAAATTATCCCTATAGGGACATGGAGCCCAGACTGTGAGCACATACCGGCCGTCATCCCGATCACTGCCTCACACCACATTATCATTCACTATCAAGTTCACATCACCTCAATAAATATAGACTCCAGAAATGCTACAGTCTGTTATTTGGGGAAGTGAATGAGAGTTAAGCTGTATGTTAGATATCTACAGCACCACATGTGGAAGAAGGCAGAACAGTAAAAACGAACTCTGGCCGCAGGAGGTGGTTGCACTTCCTCCCTCTCTCTTCCCCACCCCTGGTCTAGGGTATCTGTACAAATAAAATATGTGGTGCAGACATTTTTGCACCACTTCTACACCTCTTGGCAGGAAAAATGCATATTTACAATGTGTTTTACCACTTGTTTTTTGTACAGATGTTTCCCATTTATTTGTATGGATAAAATCTGCTGCAAAAATGCATAACAATGAAGCATGTAAGGATGAGACTGATAGCGTTAAACCTTAAATACACCTACAGGAACTTCTGCAGCCATAAGGAAGTTTAACAATTGTATTTTATTGACAACAATATTAAAATATCTCAAATTGACCAGTGTTTATGTAAAGGAGACACTAGAGGGCAACATAATCCAACAGGAGAATGTAATAATAAAATAGACTGGAAGACAGTGATTTGAAAGGTATCTAAATAAATAAGAGCACTGAAACCTACAGTAGCAGAAGATATTGCACAACAGTAGCCAAATACAGGCAGAGTAAAAAGTGCTTACATACCCCCATGTGTCTGACTGCTGGATTATGTCGCCCTCTATGTCTGATACCGTTCCAGAAGCAAGACACATAAAAGCACTATTAAAGGTACCGTATATGGGGGATTTAGGCAAAAAAAAATGTTCTTAAGCACTAACATGCAGGTAGTTGCTGCCCACCTGACTGTTGTGCTCAGCACCATTCACCACTGGCACAGAACAGTCGCAGATCTCTCCTGACGGCAGGAACAATGGCTTTGTCGACAGAGCAGTCTTCTTTTCCACCCAGACATGCAGAAGGTTCACTTTATTGTTATGCAGCCTTAATTTTGATGTCACTTTTATTCTGCCTGTATTTAACTAACATTGTGCAGTGCTGTTGGTCCAGGAGATGTAGTATGATCAGACCATGTCCCTGTACGATCAGACACATTCATTACACAGTACATAGCAGGGACACATATATAAGATTATCTCAGCACAGGAGATGTGGTATGATCAGACCATGTCCCTGTACAGTCAGACACATCCATTACACAGTACATAGCAGGGACACATATATAAGATTATCTCAGCACAGGAGATGTGGTATGATCAGACCATGTCCCTGTACAGTGAGACACATTCATTACACAGTACATAGCAGGGACACATATATAAGATTATCTCAGCACAGGAGATGTGGTATGATCAGACCATGTGCCTGTACAGTCAGACACAGCCATTACACAGTACATAGCAGGGACACATTTATAATATTATCTCAGCACAGGAGATGTGGTATGATCAGACCATGTCCCTGTACGGCCAGACACATCCATTACACAGTACATAGCAGGGACACATATATAAGATTATCTCAGCACAGGAGATGTGGTATGATCAGACCATGTCCCTGTATGGTCAGATATGTCATTACACAGTACATAACAGGGACACATACAAGTGCATCTCAATAATAGAATATCATCAAAAAGTTAACTTATTTTAGTAATTCAATACATAAAGTGAAATACATATAGAGTCACTATAAACAGAGTGATCTATTTCAAGTGTTTATTTCTGTAAGTGTTGATGGTTATGCCTTACAGCCAATGAATACCCAAAATGTATTGTCTCAGAAAATTAGAATATTATACAAGACCAACTGAAATAAAGTTTTTAACTCATAGATGTTGGCCTAAAGAAAAGTATGTACAGTAAATGCACTGAATACTTGATCGGGGGCTCCTTTTGCATGAATTACTGCATTAATGCGACGAGGCATTGAGGCGATCAGCCTGTGGCACTGCTGAGGTGTTATGGAAGCCCAGGTTGCTTTGTTAGCAACCTCCAGCTCATCTGCATGATTGGGTCTGGTATCTCTCATCTTCCTCTTGACAATATCCTATAGATTCTCTATGGGGTTTAGGCATGGTGAATTTGCTGGCCAATCAAGCACAGTGATATTGTGGTTAGTAAACCTGGTAATGGTAATTTTAGCAGTGTGGACAGGTGCTAAGTCCTGCAGGAAAATGAAATGTCAATCTACAAATAGCTTGTCAGTGATGGGAAGCATGAAGTGCTCTAAAATTTCCTGGTAGACGACAGCACTGACATGGCTCTCCAAATCATCACTGATTGTGGAAACTTCACATTAGACCTCAAGCAGATTGGGTTGTGGCCTCTCCACTCTTCCTCCAGACTCTGGGATCTTGATTTCCAAATGAAATGCAACATTTACTTTCTTCTGAAAACAACACCTTGGACCACTGAGCAACAGTCCAGTTCTTTTCCTCCTTGGCCCAGGTAAGACGCTTCTTGCGTTTGACACGCCCACTCCAGGGCTGGGGGTACTCGGCATACCGGGCAGTTTGTTGCTCTTCTCGGTTCTTTTCTTGGGGACAGACGGGAGCCGAGACCCAGCCTGTGACCCTGGCAATGTCATTTAATAAAGGGGGATTGATGGGGAAGAAAGGGAAAAGGGGTATGCGTGACGCCACCTGCGGTACACGGCCATGGGCGGCTGCCACTGCTTCAGCACCTCTGGGGACCGTGACCAGCAGCTTGGATGGTTTCGCTCCCCGCAGGTGGAGTGCAGTCCCCAGGGCGGCGGGAAGGAGGATTCAGTTCGTATCTTGGCAGATGTTCGTTAGGTCATCAGCACCCTGGTGTTTCTGCGGCCGGTGGTCGCCTCTCAAGAAAGTCTCTCACACTACTGCTGGAGTTCCGTAACTTTTACTTAGTTGTTTCAGCATGGCTGTTGGGTGCTTCCCTTTGTCAACCTCCGGTTCAGCGTTGTCTCCAGAAGCGGGACAGTGCATTTGAGCTTCTTTCGGTGTTCCTGTCTCTTTTATTGGATTTCTCATTCTGTGGTGGTCCCTCATCACTAAAGTATAAGCTAGTCTCTCCGTTCCTCTCAGCTCCTCCGCACACAGAGCTCAGGTACAGACAGCCACGGGTGCTCAGTTATACCACTCCCCGGGTACTGCTCCCTAGTTCGACCGCCTTCTCCAAGTTGTGCTGGGTGTTCGGCCGCAGCTCCCATTAGGAACTTGGGCCCTCCGGTTTCAACGGTTCAAGCTTACAGTATCCGTGCCGTGTTCAGGGTCGGTTCCCTGTGTCATCCACAAGCCTCTCTGTACTCTCGCCAGTTACGAGCGTACAGGGATCTATGTCTCTTTCCGTACCCCAAGGGCTCTGTCTTTCCTCCACACCCGCTGGTCTTTCCCTCCCTCAAGCCCACGGGAGCCAACACCGCTTGGCTCCTCGCTCTCACTCCATCCTCTCCTTCTCCTTTTTTTCCTACTACTACTCCCCTTTTTCCTTCCTGGCTACACTTGGATCCACCCTCTGGGTCCACCCACCGTCCTGGGGTCCCTAAGTGGTGTTTGTGTGTGAAGCTCAACGGCACCATCCCAGCACCTGGAGAGCCGAGGCACAACCCTCCCTCTAATGGAGGAATGCAGTACCTCTGGTGGCGGCCTGCCCGGTGGGGCGCCACACTTTGTCTATTGGTCATGAGGGACTTGACACAAGGAATGTGGCAGTTGTAGCTTATGTCCTGGATACATCTGTGTGTGGTGGATCTTGAAGCACTGACTTCAGCAGTAGTCCACTGCTTGTGAATCTCTCCCAAATTTTTTGAATGGCCTTTTCTTAACAATCATTTCAAGACCGTGGTTATTGCGGTCGCTTGTGCACCTTTTTCTACCACACATTTTCCTTCCACTCGACTTTCCATTAACACAATTCCATGGATACAGCACTGTGTGAACAGACAGCTTCTTTGCAATGATTTTTTGTGGCTTGCCCTCCTTTTGGAATATGTCAATGACTGCCTTCTGGACGTTTGTTAAGTTAGCAGTCTTTATCATGATTGTGTAGGCTATTGAACCAGACTAAGGGACCATTTTAAATGCTTAGTAAGCCTTTGCAAGTGTTTTATGTTAAAGGAAACTAACCAGCAGGATTTAGGGCTATAAAGTGAAGCCAGTTCCTTATAGACACTGTGATACTGAGTGCAAACATACCTTTACCTCAATGATTACATGTATGATTGCAGAGAAAACTGTTATCAAACACTGGGAAATCTGTGCAGCAAATTAGTATATATGCAGCACATTAGCATAAGTGGGGCTGGGTTTTTACTCTTCTGTTTGCTCTAAGCCAGCCCCCCTCCCCACTCTCCCTCCCTTACTTCCTCCTCTCTGCCTCTTCCTCCTTGTCACTACATACCTAGGCACATTACGTCTGACATTGTGCATGGAGATAGCACAATGTCAGGCGTCCTGTGTGTCCCACATCATCACTTCCTCCCTCCATCCTGTGTTTCTGGCTTCTAGTTCTCACTGCGTCTTCTCTGGCTGTCTGTGACCGGTCACCGGAGAGCAGGAGAAGACCCTGCCCCCTCCAGACTTTGCATCCCGAGCTCAGCCCTCTCCTCAGTTAGTGGTAGCAGACCTATGACTGTGAGGATGCTCTCATTTTATCGGGTCCTAACAATGTCACTACATGCGGTGTACTATTGCTAGATTGGGGTTTATATGCTTCTGCGTGTAATTAAAAACCGTCTGGAATGGTGTGTCTCTGGACTAATGTGTATGGCAGCCAAGCAGAATCATTGTCCAGATTGATTAAATCCACTCTGACTACAACAGCCATTCACAGAGTCTCTCACAGAGTATGAGCTCCTCTGATTTGCTGTTTGTCTGACAGTGCAGTGAATATGCCATTAGCTTAATTGGCGGCCCTGGAAGTAACAGCGGGAGGCAGGTAAGCCCGATCTAGCTACAGTGTTGGCCAAAAGTATTGACACCCCGGAGATTCTGTCAGATAATACTCAGTTTCTTCCTGAAAATTATTGCAATCACAAATTCTTTGGTATTATTATCTTCATTTAATTTGTCTTCAATGAAAAAACACAAAAGAGAATGAAGCAAAAAGCAAAACATTGATCATTTCACACAAAACTCGAAAAATGGGTCAGACAGAAGTATTGGCACCCTCAGCCTAATACTTGGTTGCAGGGTGGATAAAAATCAATGTTTCTTTTTTAAATAAATCAAAAATCGGATTTTTTTGATTTAAATCGGATTTTTTTCAATAAACTGCTTTTTGAGGAAAATATTTTACCATCCAAAGGTTCTTCCATCATCAGATAAAGCTGAGTTGTTTAACTCAGTAGAATAAAGGCTGTATATGTGTAACGTTCACAATGCCATACTCTTCCAGAGGTTTCTGTAGGATTAGTGGTCAGTTTCTCTCCTATATTATCACAGACGCTCGCTTTACTTACGCAGTTCTCAAAACTGAATTTGACTCCGCAGAGGTCCCAGCCTCTTCTTCACGGCAAAACCCCTTCAGTGCCAAGTCCAAGAAGTTAGACAATATGTTTCTGATTGTTTGGAGTGGAATAGATCTGCACAACACAAGAAGAATGGGAATCTAAGTGTGAGGAGGAGGAAGGGCAAGCAGACAAGAAAATGAAAGTGAAACTTTGAGCACAATACTGCAGCATAGCCACAGACAGACAAGTCTGGATCTGTTTGTGTGTATGATCTGAGGTTTATTACATTCTTTCCTTATAATGGCAGCAGGCCGTAAAAGAGACCCAGTTTGGGAATATTTTAATGAAGCTCCTTCGCCTATCGGTAAGGCAGGCATGCGTGCAAAATGCAAACGATGCAACAAAGAGATGCAAGGCCTGGTGGCGCGAATGAGGCAACATCATGAGAAGTGCGGTGATGAAGATGACCAAAGAAACACTTCTGAACAGGCAGGATCTTCAGGTTGGTAAACATTTTTATTGAATGCTATTTCTAAAGACTGAACTGTCATGTGTGAGAAAAATTATATTTCTTATTATTACTGCATGTTACTGTCATTTGGTACAGTTATGAAGAAAAACAAATATTCCTTTTGGGGCAGGGGCAGTGATGTGTTGTGTACAATAAGCAGAATTTGTATAATAAACAATAAAATAACAGCATTGACTTTTTTTGTTTAGGGGAATTCATGGGAATTCATGGATTCTGGAAACTATCCACCTCCAAGATCACCATCATCCTGTTCTACAGTTTCAGAGTTATCCATCCAGGCTAGTGCTTCATTAGCAGCAGCATCATCATCATCAGACACCCACAGCCACATATCACCATCACCCAAAAGGAAGAAAAAACCTTTACCTCCTGGAACCACCATAGATAGGTTTGTGGTAAGAACTAGCAGATTAGAAAAAGAGTTGATTGATGAAAAAATTGCCCAGTTTATTTATGCAACGAGCTCGTCTTTCCGTCTGACTGAGAACCCACATTTCATTAATATGGTTCAGTCACTGAGACCAGGATACAGTCCACCCAGCAGAGCTGATGTTGCAGGGAAACTGCTGGATCAAGTGTATGACAGAGAAATGGAGCAATGTGCAACAGCTCTGGAGGGTAAAATTGTTAACCTAAGTATTGATGGGTGGAGTAATGTCCACAATGATCCTATTGTATGTGCTTGTATAACAACAGAAGAAGGTAAAGTCTTCCTTGCACAAACAACTGATACGTCAGGAAATGCACACACAGCAGAATACTTACAAGAAGTGGCAGTAAAAGCTATAACGACATGTGAACAAAAATTCAAATGTCTAGTAAGCAGTTTGGTCACTGACAATGCTGCAAACGTATCCAAGATGAGAAGAGATTTAGAAGAGCAGGGAGGGAATACAAAGCTGCTAATAACATATGGTTGCAGTGCTCATTTGCTGCACCTCTTAGCCAAAGACTTAAGTGTTCCAGAAATAAAGGCTAATGTTGTTGAAATTGCTAAATACTTCCGTAATAATCATTTTGCTGCAGCAGCTCTGAAAAGGATGGGTGGAACTAAGCTAACGCTACCACAAGATGTTAGATGGAACTCTGTGGTGGACTGTTTTGAGCAGTATATCAAAAACTGGCCTATTCTGATGACACTTTGTGAAGAAAATCGAGATAAAATAGATGGCACTGTCACGGCCAAAATCCTCAACATTGGGCTTAAGAGAAATGTTGAACATATGCTGAGCTTCCTGAAACCCATCTCTCAAGCTTTAAACAAAATACAGAAAAATAGCTGTTTTATTGCGGATGCTGTTGAAATTTGGAAGGAACTGAGTGAACACTTAAAAACAGAACTACACATGGACAGAATTAAATTACAAGCAGTAAACAAACGAATGGGACAAGCACTGACTCCAGCTCATTTTTTGGCAAATATTGTCAATATCCAATATCAGGGTCAAAACCTAAGTGCTGAGGAAGAGGAGTTAGCTATGACATGGGTATCCAGCAATCATCCATCTTTAATGCCAACTATAATAAACTTCAGAGCTAAGGGGGAACCATTCAAGAAATATATGTTTGCTGAAGATATTTTAAGGAAGGTCACACCAGTAAACTGGTGGAAGTCACTTAAGCGCTTGGATTTAGAGACTGTTCAAGTAATGATTTTCACTTAACAGCAGTAGCTTCTTCTGCAGGCGTTGAAAGAATATTCTCTTCCTTTGGACTCATTCATTCTAAATTGAGAAATCGGTTGGGACCCAATAAAGCAGGAAAGCTTGTTTTTCTTTTCCAGATTATGAATAGGAACAAAGAAGAAGATGATGATGAAGATGACGACAAGTGAGCTACAGAGGACAGCAGGGACAGTAGTATTTACGTTTTTCATGTGTCGGCTGGGCTGACAGTCTAAGTTTCTTAAAATATATATATTTTGTTTAGCCAAATTAGTTAACAAACATGGATGTTTGTTTAAGCAAATAACTTATGCTGTAATGTTGTTATTGTTTCAGTTGAATAAATCTATTTAAATTGCTATTAAGGTCAGGATTATTTTTCTCCTTCCTAAGTACAACAAAACAGTGGTGTCCAAAGATTAACCCATTAAACTGGGGAGAAAAAAGTACGGTAATATATAAAGTGATTCTAAAAATCTTCATCTACTTGCATGTTAAAGTAGCAAGAACTAGTTTAGGTAGAAACTTTGATTTAAATCACTGATTTAAATCAAGCCTTACTGACTAGTGATTTAAATCATGATTTAAATCAAATCCACCCTGCTTGGTTGCACAACCTTTATCCAAAATAACTGCGATCAACCGCTTCCGGTAACCATCAATGAGTTTCTTACAATGCTCTGCTGGAATTTTAGACCATTCTTCTTTGGCAAACTGCTCCAGGTCCCTGATATTTGAAGGGCGCCTTCTCCAAACTGCCATTTTTAGATCTCTCCACAGGTGTTCTATAGGATTCAGGTCTGGACTCATTGCTGGCCACCTTAGAAGTCTCCAGTGCTTTCTCTCAAACCATTTTCTAGTGCTTTTTGAAGTGTGTTTTGGGTCATTGTCCTGCTGGAAGACCCATGACCTCTGAGGGAGACCCAGCTTTCTCACACTGGGCCCTACATTATGCTGCAAAATGTGTTGGTAGTATTCAGACTTCATAATGCCATGCACACGGTCAAACAATCCAGTGCCAGAGGCAGCAAAGCAACCTCAAAACATCAGGAAACCTCCGCCATGTTTGACTGTAGGGACCGTGTTCTTTTCTTTGAATGCCTCTTTTTTTCTCCTGTAAACTCTGTGTTGATGCCTTTTCCCAAAAAGAGAGAACATTCTTCCAAAACGTTTTAGGCTTTCTCAGGTAAGTTTTGGCAAACTCCAGCCTGGCTTTTTTATGTCTCGGGGTAAGAAGTGGGGTCTTCCTGGGTCTCCTACCATACAGTCCCTTTTCATTCAGACACCGACAGATAGTACGGGTTGACACTGTTGTACCCTCGGACTACAGGGCAGCTTGAACTTGTTTGGATGTTAGTCGAGGTTCTTTATCCACCATCCGCACAATCTTGCATTAAAATCTCTTGTCAATTTTTCTTTTGTCGTCCACATCTAGGGAGGTTAGCCACAGTGCCATGGGCTTTAAACTTTTTGATGACACTGCGCACGGTAGACACAGGAACATTCAGGTCTTTGGAGATGGACTTGTAGCCTTGAGATTGCTCATGCTTCCTCACAATTTGGTTTCTCAAGTCCTCAGACAGTTCTTTGGTCTTCTTTCTTTTCTCCATGCTCAATGTGGTACACACAAGGACACAGGACAGAGGTTGAGTCAACTTTAATCCATGTCAACTGGCTGCAAGTGTGATTTAGTTTTTGCCAACACCTATTAGGTGCCACAGGTAAGTTACAGGTGCTGTTAATTACACAAATTAGAGAAGCATCACATGATTTTTCTAACAGTGCCAATACTTTTGTCCACCCCCTTTTTTATGTTTGGTGTGGAATTATATCCAATTTGGCTTTAGGACAATTCTTTTTGTGTTTTTTTCATTGAAGACAAATTAAATGAAGATAATAATATCAAAGAATTTGTGAATGCAATCATTTTCAAGAAGAAACTGAGTATTATCTGACAGAATTGCAGGGGTGTCAATACTTTTGGCCAACACTGTATGCTATCTATCCTGTCTACTGTATTCTACTGTATTCTTTTTTCAGTATGAGAATTCCCATGCTAAAATCACTCTCCCTATGCTGTCCCTGTGCTGTCCATCATTTTGTCGGACCCATTCTCTTGCTTTGGCGAGTCTCGCACAAGAATCACATACGGTTGCAGCATGTTGCAACTTTTTTCTCATCCAGATTTTGGATGAGAAAAAAGCTGAAGACACACGTTAATCTGTTCTGACTCATTCATTAACATTGGTCCGAGTGCAATGCGAGATTTTCTCGCATTGCACTCGTCCGTTTTTTACGCCAGTGTGTCAATGCTAGGGCTTGTATGGACTACCGTATTTACAGTTCAAGTGTGATCCAAAAAACCATCTGATTGCACTTAAACCAATGTTATTTAATGAGGCAGTTCACATGTCCAATTTTTTCTTTGGACCGAGTGGTCCAAGGCTAAGTACCACAGCACATACAATTTGCTTCATAAATCAGATTGCATTTAGGGACCTTTCACATCAGTGTTTTTTCATAATCGCGGCAGATTTCGCCGCATCTGCCATGTAATGGCCTACTTGAGGCAAGCCCCATTCATTCTCTAAGGGACTTGTGGTCAGGTGCAGCAAGTGCGGTTTTGCCGGCAAATCCGGCATTTGCGGCCGTACAAAAAAACACTGCTAGCAGCGTCTTTTATGCGTCCGCAAGTGCCGGATCCGGCAAAACCGCACTTTCTGCACCTGATCAAGACTGAATGGGGCTTACCAGATTCTTGCCTCAAGTCAGCCGTTATGCGGCAAATGCGGCAAAATCTGCCAGATCTGCCGCGATTATGAAAAAATGCTGATCTGAAAGCAGCCTTAGCCATTCACGTCTATGGGTCCATCAAAAAAAAAAAAAGACTGCACTCATGACAATCATTTGTGTTCTGATTGTCATGGACTGACATCATAGGGAAGATGAAGACTTTTTTTTTTTATTTTAAAGAAGACCTATCACCCCCTGCTGCATGGCAATCTAAATGCACCACTGAATGCAACATGTTAGCTGCATTCAGTGAAAGGGTCCCCCATGTGTATGTGTGCTGTGTACCCCAAGATATAGCCTTTGTAAAACTTAGTTAGAAGCCATGGAGGTAGTCACTGTGGCTGGAGGGAGCTTGATTGACTGTGGCCATTCCATCCTCCACTGCCTCTGTGTGCCGCCTGCTACTGTGCTGTTTATGCTTTGTCAGGGCAGGAATCTGGAGCTGACATCAGGACAATGATTTGCATGCTATGAGTGACAGAGTGATGGAGAGGAAGAGGGCAGAGCCAGCAGAGCAGACGTAGCACAGAGAGGCAGTGGGGGATGGAATGGCCACCGTCAATCAAGCTCCCTCCAGCCACTGTGACTGCCTCCATGGCTTCTAACTGTAAGTTGTACAATGGCTATATCTTGGGGTACACAGCACACAGACACATGGGGGACCACTTCCTGAATGCAGCAGACATGCTGCATTCAGTGCTGCATTTAGATTGCCATGCAGCGGGGAGGGTGACAAGTCCTCTAAAAAATCTTCTCAACATCTGAGAAAAACAGATTCCACTCTAATGAATGTCTGATCAAGCTTGGATCAGAGTCTAATCAGAGTGTAATTAGCTTATTCTGACCTTTTTACAGATGGGAAAAATATGACTGTGTTACCCTAGCCTTAACCTCTTAATGCCTACCGTTGTGCATTCACATCACACCAGTTCAATTCATTTGTATGAATATGTGTGTATTAATTCAGGCAATAAGGGGTTAAATGGATTTTTCATGAACAAACATTTTAAAGTTAATTTTAATTATAGATCTTAGAATAATAATAAGTTTCACACGTGGATGTGATTAAAAAAAATGTTCCTTTGCTGAAATAATCTGTGTCCCTGCTATGTACTGTGTAATGGATGTGTCTGACCATACAGGGACATGGTCTGATAATACCACATCTCCTGTGCTGAGATAATCTATGAGTCCCTGCTATGTACTGTGCAATGAATGTGTCTGACCATAGAGGGACATGGTCTGATCATACCACATCTCCTGTGCTGAGATAATTATATATATATATATATATATATACAGTTGTGGCCAAAAGTATTGACACCCCTTCAATTCTGTCAGATAATACTCAGTTTCTTCCTGAAAATGATTGCAATCACAAATTCTTTGGTATTATTATCTTCATTTAGTTTGTCTTAAATGGAAACACAAGAGAGAATAAAGCAAAACATTGATCATTTCACACAAAACTCCAAAAATGGGCCAGACAAAAAGTATTGGCACCCTCAGCCTAATACTTGGTACCGCTTCCGGTAACCATCAATGAGTTTCTTACAATGCTCTGCTGGAATTTTAGACCATACTTCTTTGGCAAACTGCTCCAGATCCCTGATATTTGAAGGGTGCCTTCTCCAAACTGCCATTTTTAGATCTCTCCACAGGTGTTCTATGGGATTCAGGTCTGGACTCATTGCTGGCCACCTTAGAAGTCTCCAGTGCTTTCTCTCAAACCATTTTCTAGTGCTTTTTCAAGTGTGTTTTGGGTCATTGTCCTGCTGGAAGACCCATGACCTCTGAGGGAGACCGAGCTTTCTCACACTGGGCCCTATATTATGCTGCATAATTTGTTGGTAGTCTTCAGACTTCATAATGCCATGCACACGGTCAAGCAGTCCAGTGCCAGAGGCAGCAAAGCAACCCCAAAACATCAGGGAACCTCCGCCATGTTTGACTGTAGGGACCGTGTTCTTTTTTTTGAATGCCTCTTTTTTTTCTCCTGTAAACTCTATGTTTATGCCTTTGCCCAAAAAGCTCTACTTTTGTCTCATCTGACCAGAGAACATTCTTCCAAAGCGCTTTAGGCTTTCTCAGGTAAGTTTTGGCAAACTCCAGCCTGGCTTTTTTATGTATCGTGGAAAGAAGTGTGGTCTTCCTGGATATCCTACCATACAGTCCCTTTTCATTCAGACGCCGACGGATAGTACGGGTTGACACTGTTGTACCCTCGGACTGCAGGGCAGCTTGAACTTGTTTGGATGTTACTTGAGGTTCTTTGTCCACCATCCGCACAATCTTGCGTTGAAATCTCTTGTCAATTTTTCTTTTCCTTCCACATATAGGGAGATTAGCCACAGTGCCATGGGCTTTAAACGTCCTGATGACTCTGCGCACGGTAGACACAGGAACATTCAGGTCTTTAGAGATGGACTTGTATCCTTGAGATTGCTCATGCTTCCGCACAATTTGGTTTCTCAAGTCCTCAGACAGTTCTTTGGTCTTCTTTCTTTTCTCCATGCTTAATGTGGTATACACAAGGACACAGGACAGAGGTTGAGTCAACTTTAATCCAACTTTAATCCATGTCAACTGGCTGCAAGTGTGATTTAGTTATTGCCAACACCTGTTAGGTGCCACAGGTAAGTTACAGGTGCTGTTAATTACACAAATTAGAGAAGCATCACATGATTTTTCTAACAGTGCCAATACTTTTGTCCACCCCCTTTTTTATGTTTGGTGTGGAATTATCTCCAATTTGGCTTTAGGACAATTCTTTTTGTGTTTTTTCATTGAAGACAAATGAAATGTAGATAATAGTCCTTGCCCCTCCTGTACTTGTACGTCCTGATCGCCTAGATTTAGTGTACTTGTTCTTGTCTCCCTCATCCTCATGTAAAGCGCCATGGAACCTAATGGCGCTATATAAATAATAATAATAATAATAATAATAATACCAAAGAGTTTTTGATTGCAATCATTTTCAGGAAGAAACTGAGTATTATCTGACAGAATTGCAGGGGTGTCAATACTTTTGGCCACAACTGTATATTATTGACCTAATAGTGTGAATTTACCCTGCCCTTTGGGAATTATACAATACTATTCACCTCTTGCTTTATTTGTGGTAGGGTTGTAGGTTATAATTCTTTCTGTTTTCTTAGCAGATTGATCATATGTTACCTTTAGAGATATGTGTATCATCCTATGCATAACATTTTGTATACATTATTGTTTTCTTTCTCTTCACCAAAGAATTTGTGATTGCAATCATTTTCAGGAAGAAACTGAGTATTATCTGACAGAATTGCAGGGGAGTCAATACTTTTGGCCACAACTGTGTATATATATATATATTTTGTGGTGATGCAGCCCATGGCCCGGGTGCATCACACGGGTGGCCATTGTGTTTTGCATAGGCAGAAGACTGCTGCTTGTTTTATGAATGTCTTGCCATGGAAGCCACAGTCTTGCTTAAACAGCATGACAAGAGTTAAGCTTGCAAGTTGCTGGAGATGTGGGTGTGTCTCAAGATGTTTTAATGGAGTCTGTGTTCTGACATGAGACAGACTGATGCATAGAGAGAGCCTGCAAGCCGCTGGGCTGTTCTCAGGTGGCTACTTCCTGGTCACAGGTCTCGGATGGCAGACAAGCCCTGAGTGTGAGGTAACAAAAGACAGACTATACTGGGCAATATGTTCTGTGAGCTGCAGAAAGGATGCTGTTTATATGCTGGAGGGCGGTTTATGCTGGAACAATAAACCGACATGAACTTATTTAAAGCAAACCTGTCACCCCCCCCCCCGGACATCAAAAGCTAAAATAGCCACCTTCGGCAGCACTAAGGCTGCATTCAGAGAAGGTGGCTATAGCGTTCACAGATCGGTTGGGGTTCACTCACTTGGCAGCGATATTCAGAAACAGCAACAGTCTCTCCACTTAAAGCGAACCTGTCACCCCCCCCGGGCATCAAAAGCTAAAATAGCCACCTTCTGCAGCACTAAGGCTGCATTCAGAGAAGGTGGCTATAGGCTTTTGATGCCCTTTATACTATGAAATATGCAGTTAGGTAAATGCTCACACTTCTGAAGACCAAAGACCGGGAGGCGGGGTTTCATGCTCCTCCGACCCGCCCCTCTTGTCCATCAATATATATATATGCATACAGAGGATTATCTCAGCACAGGAGAAAAATTTAAATTGTGAAACTTATTATTATTCCATGAAGTACTGAATAAAATTAACTGTAGAATTAACTTTGTTTGTCGAAAAACTCCTTTAATGTCCTGAGAAAACCCCATAAAGCAGAAGCCCTTGGTCAGACATTGCTTGTAGCTGGTAATAAGATTATTCACTCAAATGTTCATTTCAATGTGATTATGGAAATGGAAATGTTTAGCCTCAGAGTCCGGTTACCACAATGGCATTGTTTCCCTCAGGTGATGTCATGCTTGGTAGCAAGAAGGGGTATTCACAACAGGTAAGCCCACAGCATGCAACACCTTTCCTGACTCCAGACCAGAAGAGGGAGCTCTAAATCCCGTGTTCAGGGGAGCTCCTGTCACAGGTGTATCAGGAGGCATGGATTAGACTGTAGAGGCCACTCGCAGAAGGTCCCAGCTATTGGCCAAACAGTCAAAATCCTAAGAAAATGTCTTGGTCGCTTTAAGAGGCATTCCCCTTTTAGTTAAAGCTGGAGGTCACTAGGACCCAGCTGATTCCTTACCTTGAGCTGCCTATATATTTCCCTTGACTACCAAAATGCACTGCTGGGAATAGCTGTTCAGGTGTTCCTGATTGCATCTTAACTCAAAGCAGTGTTTCCTGGAGTTTGCTGGTTTGCTGCTTGGATCTGCTCAAGCTAAGTGTATCTCTTCCCTCTTTGTTTGTTTCCCTTGTGTGCGTTTCTAGTTGCTAGCCGGGCTGACTAGTGATCACCCGCTCTGATCCTTGTGTAGTGGTAGTCCAGGGACAGTCAGGGACTAGGTATCCTGGTGACGACCGTTGCAGAAACTGTATAGGGACGTTAGGGAGCCAGGTGTCAGCGCTAGTTGTTCTAGGGGTCACCATCCCCCCTTTTTGCCCTTAGCATCAGGGACTCCTTTCCCCTCCCCGTCGTCATCCTGCACTGGGTGTCTCCCTACACCCAGCATGACAGCTCCCCTATAAATTCTGGCCTGGGGGAGGGTTTAGACAGAACATTAGAGAGTTCACTTCCTAGGAGGACTGTGAAGACGTCCTATGAACTGGAGCAGTGTCAAGCTGGTCCAGGCAGAGTAAAGAGCGAAGGAACAGCAAGCATGAGGAACCCATATTAGAGTGTCTGAGGAAGGAGAGAAGAGGGCCTGGGGAGTGGACCAGTTCCCGGCTCACCCCAGAGCAGAGCTCCAGAAATGGACACTGGAGTCTGAGGTTGTGCGGGTACTACTGACCAAGCAGCCAAAACAGGAGGACGGGAGACTCCACGTCTCCCGGCCACAGCAAAGCACCTGGAGGCACAGAAGCACTGGAGAGCACAAGCTGCCTGCTATATGAGTGAGAGACTTACAAGGAGGAAGAGAGGGTCGCAGCTTAGCTACAGTCAGCCAGGACCAGCAAAGAGGAGCGCAGCAGGGAGGCCTCAGAACTCACCAGGTGAGGAGGTCCCCAACTTGCTTCCAGGCCACCCGAATTGCTAACATCTCCTATGGACAGTGTCTTGGTCTGAACCTGCAACTACCAGTAAAGGTAAAGGAGACTACGTACTGTGTGTCTGTTGGTTATTCTGCGCCCCAGTCCTGCACCCCAACAGCCTACCACTGCCATAGACTAAACCGGTTGACCTGGGGAACGCTCCACCCGTGGGGAGCAATATCACCTTAGCTGCTTTTCCATCATCCTCAGAGGTCTTGCACTGCAGCATCGGCCATCAATAGCCGAACATCACGGGTGGCATCACGATAACAATCCCCAAAACCAAAATCCCCAAACTTTTATTTGATACTGCCACGGTCACGGAGCCGGATCTCGACCCCCGTGACTCCTGAGAAGTATCATAGTCCCCTTTTGAGTATCCCACGGCCTTGGGCGTGCATCAGAAATACTATAATGTTAATGCAACTGCATAGTAAAGCATGATACATGGTATCAGCAAAGCAGTATAATAGTGCAACTAAAGGAAATGCTGCCAATCAGGTTGCTTTTCAGTTTAATATGTCCTTGAAGGGATGGGAATTGTTTGTCTTTTTCTCCTTGCTTGTAAATGATATTGCATTACACAAGGATAGAGTTTTCCTTCTATAGAAAATATAGGGTAAGTTTAACTCCACCTTTCTAGCTGACTTGTACAGATGTTCACGTTTTATTAGTTTAAGTTTACTAGACAGTTTTATGGTCTCGGCTGTTTCACGGTTGTCACATAATTATTACTTGGAAATAAAAATAAAGGGAAAAACTCTAATGCTGAAACTTTTCAACCAGCTTATTTTTTTACTTTAAAGAACTGAACTGCGATTACCTTACAGCGCCTTGAGAAACTGTTTATTGTGAGTCACATGACAAAACCAAGATTTTTCTACAATCTCACAGATTCACTTGTAGATAAAAGGATCTAGTTTGGGAATGTCTTCATGTGTTGAAGTGGTATTGATCAACTTTTTGCACTTGGCCAGGTTTGATGTCTCAATCCGTTTAAAGTAAACTTGACATTAAGGCTTGAGGGTTTAAAACTGAAACCACATTGTGATGTATGATGCAAAGTTGTTTGTAGTGATGCTCTTATGTATAATTTGAAAGATAAACAATACCTATAAAGACAAAAGTTTAAAGATGTGTCCCCACCGTTAAAAGTTAAAAGGATAGGTGCTAATTTGTGGATTCGTTTGGCTTTGATCATTGGGCATTGTGACGTAGCGATCACTAAGCGGATTGGGGTATACTCGCTTGGCAGCGATATTTAAACATGTAGCCATGCTTTTTCATATACTAAGTCCATTTCTAGTTTATTACACAACCATAAACCACTGTAAGGCCCTTTTCACATCAGCGGTAATCGCTGATCGCGGCAGTTGCGGTGAAAAAAACGCAACTGCCGCGATTACCGCATAACAGCCGCACTTGCGGTTCACCTGCGGCAAGCCCCATGCAATGTCTATGGGGCTTGCGGCAAGTGCGGTACAGTTGCGGTTTCGGCACTTGCGGCAGATGCGGCTGCGAAAAACGCAGTCAGTTGTGGTTTTCTCGCGGTCGCATCTGCCGCAAGTGCCGAAACCACACCTGCCGCACACTTACCGCAAGCCCCATAGACATTGAATGGGGCTTGTCGCAAATGAACCGCAAGTGCGCTGTTATGCTGTTATCGCGGCAGTTGCGGTTTTTTCACCGCAACTGCCGCGATCAGCGATTACCGCTGATGTGAAAGAGGCCTAAGCCATGTATGTAAACATCATGGAACCAAAATACAGTCCAATCTCTTCAGCAGATACATCCACACACTTTACAGAAACATATCTAACCTATTAGTCCGTTTCAACTGCGGTTATGTCTGCACAGTTCAATAACTGATACCTGTCAGTGCACACAATTCCCCATGCTCTGGGTTACCTGCTTAACAGATTTGCAGGCTTCAAATACTGACATCATATTGGTCCTGTTGCCACTAGTCCAGACCCTCAGTTGCTTCCTGGACTTTCAGGAGTTTCATCCAGCTCCAGACGTGCACATGGCTCACCATGTGGTGCAAACAGGAAGCATCTAGGACCTTTGCTGACATCACATCCTGTGACCAGGGAGTAGTCACCTAATATCAGCCTGATACAGGTGGGAAGCTGGGTTCAATCAGATAAGCAAAGAGCTGCATGCATTTACCCCTTTGGTTTCACTGTCTTGCAGCATTACACATTCACATTTTACATTTCAGAGCATAACTGCCTCTGCACTAAATAGTGTCCACTTAAAATTCAGACGATGCCATACCACAGCATTCTATGACGGACGTTTCTTGGGATCTGCGTGAGTCCCAGTAGTTGGATCCCCACCAGTCCACAAACTATTACCATACTTTATGAAAGTGATAACTGGAAAATTCCTCATGCTGAATGCATCTTACTTGAAACTGATGTCCATCATCCTGTGCCATGTCAATTCAAGGCAGCTATGAATAGCCAACTCCATCTCTTCTGATCTCACTGTTCCTGAACAGTAAAATGTGGTGCATTTACCACAAGCTTCAACTGTCACTAGATAGGACACAGCTAGAATAGGGCCCCTGTGTAAGAACAATATATGAGCAGCATAATATCTAACATAGTAACATAGTTTTTAAGGTTGAAGGAAGACTTTATGTCCATCTAGTTCAACCTATAGCCTAACATGTTGATCCAGAGGCTCACCTGGTAAGGTGAATCATCCAAGACCAAGTTCTGGGTGGGTGCACTGGCATCAGTGCAGCAAGTAGGTGAGCCAGGAGACAGGTAGCAGAAGACTAGAGGCAGGTACCAGTGGTGCCAGAAGGTCCAGGCAAGCAGGAGACATCTGGGAAACTGCAGACAGGTAGCAACAGACCTTGGAGACCGGAAACCGGTAGATGACGTCCTGAAGACCGCAGACAGGTAGCAGAGGTACTAGAAGACCAGACAGGTTGTTGTGTGCAAACAAACTAAAAGTGTTAATTCCAAGATACAGTTGTGTGCCTTGGTGAGCCTTATATAGGGCCAGGCAGATGATCACATGGGATCATACTAGGCCATTGCAAAGCCGGACAGGGAGCACCATAGAGTTTAGCAGAATGGGGTGAGGTAAGCGAAGCTCGTATTTGGGGCAGGCATGTTTCAATAGGTCATTATGCACAATTGTTCCTTATTTGGAGGTGGTAGTGGGCCTCTCTTGCCTTTTGGGCCACTGATCAGCCCAAAGATTGCACCACTGGAATGTTCACCCGTTTGCTACCATTTGCTCTACTATTCATGTGTACTAGTATAGCTTGTGGTTACAAATCTCCAAAAGGGCCTGAAACTATAATCTCCTGGGTGTGACTGTAACCCTTGCAACCACTACAGTTATGTCTCTTGACATGTCCGCTTTCAGATATGACGTTTAGTTTTTTAAATCCTATTTATTTTCTTCCTTTAACTTGGCAAGTTCTAAAAATTATTTTATACAATTTTTATGGTCTGGTCGCCACAGAGGGGTACTGTACCCATCCCACTGGTGTAGTATTCCTGTTCTCAGTAAACAGTATGGTAAGTCCAGTCACCCACAAACACACCCAATACTCCCGGACCCAGAGCAAGCGGGTGAACCCAGGTAGTGGGATGGCTCAGGCAGCCTGTGGGATGGCATGGGGAGCAAGGTGATGGTTGGGAAGTTAGTAGAGGAACAGTCAGAAAGTAGGTAGAAGCAGACACCAGGAAGTGGGGGCCGGTCAGTTCAGCAGAGAAACAAAGAGACAAGACCCAGGAAGTGGAGAGATCAGTCCAGAGAGGGAGCTGAGAAGAGAGCATGAAGGAGAAGGACCCGGAGGTCTTGAGCGGCATGTGGCTCACCCTGGGTCCCAGGACAGCAGACTGCAGAGAGACAGAGGGAGCCCTAGGGGTGCGGGAAGTGAGCGATCCACCCGTACGCCCGAATCTGCCATACAGTGGAGGGGCAGGGCAAGAACCAGGGGTCCTGCCTTGAAAGGTGGCAAGAAGACTCCAAGCTCTAACCACAGAACTGGTGGCCACAAGATCTCAAAAAACTGTGGCCAAAACCCGAAACATCCACCGTGAAGGCAGTCGTACTAGGGCCAGGGGACCCAGCAGGTCACCCGAGACGGTCCGTGGCTGCTGGATTGGGGCTTTGTGCGCGGAGGCACATGTAGGAACAAGGAGAGCAGGCAGCGCAGAGAAGGAAAGGCCAGAGAGGAAAAGAACATAAAAGGGGTGTCCTGGATGAGCCATACAGATTGCTGAGGATGACCTGGACTACGACTGAAGTGACAACTGTAACCTGTGACTCCTGCAACTGAACAGCTAAGTAAAATAGGGTTTGGAACTCAGGACTAAGTGTGAGACTCTTATTTCCCGCCTGCGCCTGAAGAGGGGTAGACTGCTAAACGCACAGACTGCAGGGCCCTGCAAGTTGGCCGCCCTGGCCCCGCCAGCAGCCAGCCCTGTCCCGCTGGCCTTTATCACCCCAACTCCCTTCCACTCCAGATGCCCTGGGGACCTGCTCCTCCCATGGGGAGCTAAACCATCACAGCTGCAACTCCATCATCTCCAGAGGTCCCACCCAGCAGCCGCAGCCCCTACCGGCCGCCTTTCACTGGTGGCGTCACAATAGACTCTTTTTGTTTATTTTTATTTCTCTCTTTACCCCTTTACAACACCCCCTTATTACTGACCGCCCAATAGCGGACCACAGACTGGGTCACGCCACCGTGACAGCATCCCTCAGCCCTGACGACATCCAGAAGGCCCGATTCCGAGTATCCCACGGCCCCCGCTGGGGCGAGTCATCTAACCAAAGAGGTAGAAAGCCTGATAAATCATCAAATATGATATTATTTTTTTAATGTATATAATATTTAGTCACTTATATAGCACCATTAATTCCACAACACTTTACATACATCAGCAACAATATGAAAATAATTCTTCAAACTCTGATAAATGTATGTACTGTGCATTAATAGTCACACTCCTTCAACTTCCCAAGAAACTGTTAACATGATTATTTTAAAAGGTGCAGGTGTGCATTGCACTATAGTAAAAAATGCATCTATTGTAATATTTCTCCTGAGACCTTACATAGGAATGCAAAATAGTTTTTGCATGAGGCATGTCTAATTTAATATAATTTGAAAGCACCTAAACATGCTGGTTACAACCTGTGGATCAAGGCTTTCCCATAAATCTAGAGAGAACCTCATAAAATATTTATGTAACCTTGTAAATCCCAGTCTAGTAAGAAGCATTGCATCACCCGTTTCATTACATTTTGGGCTTTGGCATTACACTTAGTCATGTCTGATGGAGCAGAGTTTTGCTCAGTTGCCCACTTCAATCATAGACAAACTGCGTGCAAAAAACAAGTTTAAAGGGAATGCGCTAGATTTCATTTTCTTCACTAGAATGAACTACAGGTACGGTATGTCAAAGAGAAATGTGTTCTTTTTATACATATATTATTATATTTTTATATATATTATATATATATTTATATATCTTTTTTGGACTTTGAAAAAAAAATGGCCAAAATGTTCCCAAAAACGGATTTAAGCCAAAAACAGATGGTATGTGTGGCCCTGGCCTAATAAATATTATCCCGGCACTCCAAATTTAGCAAAAGTGAAAGTTTTAATTCATAGTAGTGATTCAAATTCAAAATGACGTTTCGGTCTGTTACTCAGACCTTCATCATCAAATGTAAATAGAAGGAATTATATCACTGAAGCAGAACATAAGGAAAGCTTCACAATATGGAAGAAGGGCTACAAAGGAGCAATACGGTGCATATGGAGAAGGATAATGTCCTGGGAGAAACTGCCTTCTCCCAAAACATTATCCTTCTAAATATGCGTCGTATTGCTCCTTTTTGGCCCTTCTTCCACCTCTGGAATGTAATCAAGAGGAAGATGGATAGTCACGGGCCATCAAACGGGGAGGAACTGCTTGGGTTTTTGTGCCGGGAGTGGCATGGGGTCGCCCGGGAATGGTGTGGGAGATGTGGGGCCTGTGATTGGAAGTCGTGGTTGTTCCAGCAGGTGTTGATTTCTGGACTCTTCTTGAGTTGGAATATGTAGATGTTCTTGAACAAAGTGCCTCACTGTCCGCGCTGCTGCTCCAGGACCGAAGGAACCAAGACACAGGGATGTCTGGATCAACTTATGTTTTTATTATCCGACGTGTTTCAGAGCCACATACTGAGCTCTTTCCTTCATCCACCTGACCACACTAGAAGTACAGAGAGAAGAAAGCCTAACACTGCTTGCTGTGAACCTCCAGAATTGTCAACTTCACTATCCCGGTCTGAGTGTACCTGCTTTCCACCAGTAAACGTACGTAAAAGACTTTGATGTGTCTGCGTTTGATTCCTGGACTTAATAGCAGGTTTACCCAGCTGCCTCACAACATCTTGTGCAGCTCCTGGCTCCGGGGACTCCCGCTCGTTCTGTGGGGAGTGTCCCATCTTGCTGCATAACATCCCCCGGAGGCCTAGCAGCGCCGGTGAAATCACCGGAACACCCGCAGGTGGCGTCACGAAGACAATTAACCCCCTACTGTTCAGCCATCACCTTATTGATCTGGACCACCGGGCCCCATAGCCGCAGGCGCGGTTCCGTGACAAGGAGAAGCAGAACCCGGCTACGGTAGATCAGAATTTGGCATCACGAACAGGATACGAGCAGGCCCGTTCCCTAACGGGTATTGTGTGCTATTTATTGACTGTATATACTGAACTGTTTATTTAAACCGCCATTGCTGCGCGAAAGGCGGGAAAAGAAGGGGCGTTACTGTGTGAAGGGCGTGAAGATTGGCCCCGCCCCCGTTCTGACGACTTCCCCCGGACGCAGCAGGAACCGGAAACTCCCGTGGTGCCTCACTCCTCACCACGAGGCCGAGACTTCCGTTTGAAATCGAAAGGACTGGGCGCGCTTAACTAAGGGGGAGCGAAGATAAGCATCCCGGCTCCCGACAACGCGGCACCCCCGCTAAACCAAGCGGCACAGCTAAACGCACTTCCAGATGGACAGCAAAACGCTGGCGATATGCTACAGCAACCCGCTCCGATTATACCGATATCTTTACCATACATTCCGAATGTGACCTGGTTACCTAAGTACAACGGTACACCCAGTACCTTGGAGACATTCCAGAGGAAAATATGCCAAGCGCTGGACATGTACGCTATGACCGGTAAGCAGAGGGCTTCAGTTATTATGGGACAGTTAACGGGCGCAGCCGAGCTGCAGAGCCGAAACTGGTATGTAGAAACTCAGGAGTCTGTGGAGCAGATATTCGCTAAATTAGCCCGGGTTTTTGAACGCCATACTGAGGCTGAATTAAGACTGTCATTCTACCGTTGTAACCAAGGGGCACAAGAAAGTGTCCTGGACTATTCACTGCGCTTACAAGAAGCACTAACAGTTAAAACAAGTCGATCCTGATGGTGTCAGAGATGAGAACAAAGCGTTAATTGGACAGTTTATTGTGGGACTCAGACTATCTGAGGATAGAAAGCAAGCAAGCTGGTGGTCCATACAAAATCCAGGAGCAGAGTTTGACACTTTGAGAAACTTAACAGTGTGGGGACAACGGCTCGCCGCAGTGCCCGATCCCGCTTCACAGCAGTAGCCTACTGACACCCCTTCCGTGCCGGCAGCAGCATCTCCAATCCCTGCGGTTCAGTCTAGTGCGCAGACTAACACCTGACCAGTTTGAACGACTGTGTGCTAATATCGAGCAGCTGATGAAGGACATGGCCAAGCTACAAGCTGGGAGAAGACCCAAGACAGATGCAAGGTCATCAGACAAGATTCAACTCGCCTTGACGACGTCCCGTGGATGAAGAGAAAGACACAGCCGCCGCGAGGAAAACCTGCAGATCTTCGCAGCCCTGACAGACGCTGCGCCAGTCAGCAAAGCGACAGAGAAGGACGCAACCAACAATCCCGTCCTTTAAACGAGCAACCCCTGGGCGAGAAGGGCCAACCCCAGGAGTAGACTATCCAGGCCTTGATAGACACTGGATCCCAGGTGACGACCATCCCGAGTATCCTTTACAAGCAGTTCTGGCCAGAAGTTAAGCTGGAACCCCCACACCCTGATTTGAACATTGAGGCAACTGATGGTTTGCTAGTTACAATAGAGGGACAGTGGGAAGCTACAGTAAAGGTGGGGAGGGTGCAGCTAAAGAACCAGGGTATTCTACTGGTGCAGGATAAGCCATACGAGCAGAATCCTCATATAATTCTGGGTACCAATGTCATGGTTAAATGCATCGATGAAGTGTTGTTTTTACTCCAACAGAGTGTTGAAGCGGGTAGACCGAGAGAAAGAAGGGCTATCCAAAAGCAAATCCGAGCTCTGCTGTATCAACAACAGGTAAAAATGTCTAATGGTGAAATTGGCAGAGTACGGGTCACAGATCCCATTCCAATTGTGGTACCACCCAGAAGTGAAATGATGATCTGGTGTCGAGCAGCAATAGGCCTCAGAGGGCAGGACTACCAAGCTGTAGTAGAACCTGTAATGTCTGATAGTAGTCCTACGCTCTTGACAGCCAGAGGGTTAGTCGACGTAAGAAAGGGGAGAGTCCCCGTACGCATATTAAATTATGGTGATGACGAGGTCAAACTGCCAAGATATGCAACTGTCGCAAAATTGTACCAGGTTGAAAATAATGCTGTAATTGATGTAAAATCCTCTTCCCAAATAGTCACTGATGAACCCCCTCACTCCAAAGATCAGTTAGAGAAATGGTGTCAGGAGCTCAGTGTAGGAACTGACAATACACCTACTCACCAGAAAAATGGAGTATACCGGGTAGTTCGGGAGTATGAGCAAGTGTTCAGCAAACACCCACTTGACTTTGGGAGGATTAAAGGGGTACAACACCATATCCCCACAGGCAATCATGCACCTATCAAGGAAAGGTACAGACCTATACCACCCACACACTACCAAAAAGCAAAAGAGATGCTTCAGGACATGAAAAATGCAGGAGTCATTAGTGATAGCTGTAGTCCCTGGGCAGCACCACTAGTCCTGATTAAAAAGAAAGATGGTAGTATGAGGATGTGCGTAGACTACAGACAAATCAACAAAGTCACACACAAGGATGCATACCCGTTACCCCGCATAGAGGAGTCACTAGCTGCACTCAATTCTGCCAACTACTTCTCCACATTAGATCTTACTAGTGGGTACTGGCAGGTTGCCGTTGCAGAGGAAGATCGTGAGAAGACTGCCTTCACGACTCCTATGGGACTATGCGAGTTCAACAGTATGCCATTCGGGTTGTGAAATGCCCCAGGAAGATTTCAGGGACTGATGGAGTGTTGTTTGGGCCACAAGAACTTTGAGACCGTGATGTTATACCTTGATGATGTCATTGTATACTGTCAGACCTATGAAGATCACCTGCAACACCTGAGTGAAGTGTTTGAGTCACTGTCCAAGTACGGGAGGAAACTGAAACCGTCCAAGTTCCACCTGCTGAAACCCAAGGTCCAATACCTAGGACATGTGGTTAGTGCCGAAGGCATAGCACCGGATCCGGATAAAGTAACCGTCATCAAGGACTGGCCAGCACCAACTACTCACAAAGAGGTACGTCAATTTCTAGGACTGGTCGGGTACTACCGACGATTCATCAAAGGCTATACCAACATAGCAGCACCCATGCAAGATCTCTTAGTAGGTCAATCCAAAAACAGCAAGATCAGGGGACCCCCGTTCCACTGGGGACCAGAACAGGAAAAATCCTTCCACAAGCTGAAAGATGCTCTAACAGGAGACGAGATCCTGACCTATCCTGATTACAATCTCCCGTTTTTATTGTATACTGATGCAAGCAATGAAGGTTTAGGAGCAGTCCTAGCTCAACGCCAGCAGGGAAAGGAAAAGGTGATAGCCTACGCCAGCAGAAAGCTCCGTCCCACAGAGAGGAACCCGGAGAACTACAGCTCCTTCAAGCTAGAGTTCCTGGCCCTGGTCTGGGCAATCACAGAGCGTTTCAAGCATTACCTGGCTTCCGCCCCGTTCACAGCTTTCACGGATAACAAACCTCTAACCCACTTAGAGACTGCAAAGCTGGGAGCCCTAGAACAGTGTTGGGTAGCAAGGCTCTCAAACTATGATTTCACTGTAAAATACCGGGCAGGTCACAAGAACGGCAATGCTGATGCCCTGTCAGAATGCCTAATCTTCCTGAAGAGGGAGAAGACGTAGATGACCTGGAGGAGATCGAACTACCTGCTTTCCACCGTACGGGTACAGCAAAGTGTCATCAGGCGTGTAGAGAGGACCGTGAACCCTTTACCTCACCATGATTGGAAGGAGGTTCAAGCTAACGATCCAGATGTCAGCCTAGTAAGAGAGCTGATAACTCAAGAGTACGCCAACATGGACCCTGATGCCTCACAAAATGCTAAACGCCTATGGAAAGAGAAGGGAAGGTTGTTTGTCTACCAAGGTACACTATGCAGAAGGTATCTGAATCCCAGAACACATGAGCTTATCTGGCAGATTGTGGTTCCCAAGACTGAATCCAAATGATCCTTGAAGCATACCATGATGATGCAGGACACTTTGGATAAAAGAAGCTGGAGAGACTCCTGAAAGATCGGTTCTACTGGTCGGTATGCTAGGCTCAATTGACAAGTGGTGTAAAAACTGTGGACCATGTCACCTTCGAAGGAAAGACCATCTAACTCAGAAAGCTCCGTTGCAGTCAATTGTTACCACGAAACCCCTCGAGATAGTTGCTCTCGACCACGTGAAGCTAACCCCAAGTCGTACTGGGTACACTTATGCTCTCACCATCGTTGATCACTATTCAAGGTTCCTGGTAGTAGTTCCAGTTAAGGACTTAACTGCAGAGGTAGCAGCCCAAGCGTTCCAGAGTTACTTCTGTCGCCCCCATGGGTATCCAGACCAAGTCTTGACTGACCAAGGGCCAGCCTTCGAATCAGCTTTGTTTCAAGAATTCTTAGGGCTATATGGGTGCAAGAAGATCTGAACCACACCTTATCATCCCCAAACCAACGGTTTATGTGAGAAAATGAACCACATTGTCATTGACATGCTCAAGACCTTACCAGTTGAAGAGAGAAATCAATGGCCTGAAAAACTTCCAGATCTTGTGGATATCTACAACCACATACCTGTTAGTTCAACCAACTACACACCTGCTTACCTGATGCGAGCAATACCAGGTAAACTACCTATTGACTTGCAGATGGGAACTATCGAACCAACACAGGATTCTTCTGATGAAGACTGGATCAGTCAACGCCAAGAACAGTACCACAAAGTACAAGAAAGCATAGAAATAAACCTGAACATCAGCAGAACTAAACAAGAAAAAGACTTTAACAAGCACGCCTCAGCTGAACCTCTGGCAACAGGTGACTTAGTGCTGAAAAGAAAAAGAAAAACCAACAAATTGGATAACAGTTGGGAATCTGAACCCTACACAGTTATGCCATCACAGTATGACAACTCTAAAACTTGTGTTATTAGCAAGGAACAAGGAAAAACTTGTACCACTGTATCTAGGGATCATTTGAAGAAATGCCCAACACAGTTAATCCCACAAGTAACCAGTTACCCTGCAAAAGCTACTGTTGAAGAACCTAAAGAAAATCTTGTCCATACAGACATTGGATACTTACCAGCTGACTGGCCACAATGCAATGGTGCATTCATCATCCCAGTTATGCATTTCTACCAGCCTGTAGAAGACCAACCAATACCAACTCAACAAGTTCAACAAGAACAAATTCAAGTGCAAGAGATGCAGCCTGTTCTGTTGGAACCTGAGATTCCTGTAATCGATGAAGCTACTAGTCCCACAGTAAGAGAGAACATTCCTACACAACTACCTACAGAGGATAGTCCAGTTGATAGGTTACGTACTTACTATGGCATTTCACAAAGCAGAACCTTATTACCTGTTAGTAACTGTAAATAGTAACCGTGTTCATAAACTGTAAAAAGTAGTGTACAGAAGGGTGGAGGGACTGGGCCCTGTCCCAAGTATATTAAGTTGGGGACAGAAAGTGCCTGGTACGGTGAAAAGGTTAGACCGGCCTCCCAAGCAGAGACACCCATAGGGAATGTATAAAGTTTAAAATGTATACCCGTGTATGTGTTTAAGCCATCAGAGACTTTACTGCTGGACTTTACCCTTCTTCCCTTTTCATCAACTTTGGACAATTGTCACAGGACTTGTGTGACCAAAACTTTACCTTTTCCAGCCTGCGGCAGATGGACTAGTGCCGTATGGACTGTTTTTCACCTTTTTCATATTTTTCCCTTTCTTTTCAGTGATTTTTGTATTTTTCTTTAAGACTCTGTAAATAACTGTTATTAAATGTTATAAAATGCTTAGAAGTTAAGATGTAAAAAGCACTTTTTGCTCAGCCAGGAGTACTGAGGTTAACTAAGGGGGAATGTGGCACCCTGTCACCCTGTTGGGCACCACAGAACCCTTGGGGCATGAATGGGGCAGTAACAGCAAAGCAATACTCACAAAAGCTCCACTACACCTTTAACACCTGGTTTCACCCCAAGCCTCTAGGGGGAGCTCCACTGGTCACTTTGAGCCAGTTCCCCCTATAAATAGGGTCTTGGTGGGAGAAACACCAGAGTGTGTGAGGTCGCTAAAAGAGCTGCAGGACGTTGCATTCCCGGTTCTGAAGCCATACTAGGCCTGAACCAGCACACCAGCCCAGTGAGAGACCCTTGCAATTGGGGTCAGAGGAAAGGAGAAGACACCTCTCAGGGACCCCAGAGTTACCTTAACTCTTTCCCTTGCCAACAGGACTTAATAGCAGGTTTACCCAGCTGCCTCACAACATCTTGTGCAGCTCCTGGCTCCGGGGACTCCCGCTCGTCCTGTGGGGAGCGTCCCATCTTGCTGCATAACATCCCCTGGAGGCCTAGCAGCGCCGGTGAAATCACCGGAACACCCGCAGGTGGCGTCACAAAGACAATTAACCCCCTACTGTTCAGCCATCACCTTATTGATCTGGACCACCGGGCCCCATAGCCGCAGGCGCGGTTCCGTGACAAGGAGAAGCAGACGCCTGCGACATGCAGAACCCGGCTACGGTGAGTCATATTGAACCCAGTATGGAGTGCAGGATGGGGGTCGATCCACTCCTTCAACTCTGGGTTTGGAGTATCCCCAGAGGGAGCACGGGGTTAAAAGCTAAGCTAGAATACTGGGTGGGGTTCTCTGTGTGGAGCTTCGGTCTGGGGAAGACAGATGAGGCTAGTGAGTGGCCAGGTCAAGAGAGTGCAGAGGTTGTGTGCTGATACAACATGGCCTAGCCCAGAGTGCTTTATCTCGGGGAGACCTGGACCGGAGAGAACCCGTGATAAGGGACCGTGTGCCAATATTATGGTTGTATGAAGTGTACCCGGCTGCGTCCCGGAACCCGGAGGTTTGTGCATAACCTGAACTGAACCAATAAATCTGTGTACTGTGGGAACACTTACCAGGGTCACTGCCTTTTGTATTGACAACCACCGGCGCTACCTCACAGGATGCACTAGGAAGCTGCAGGGACAGGTAGTGTTAGGTTTGGGGACATAAAGTAGATGACAGGTTACCTTTAATGATAATGAGATGACTCTGCTTATGTCTCCCAGTCTATACAGAAAGGTCTACGAATGAGCTGCAGAGTGTGTGAGTGTGTGTAATGTCAGGCTTTTAAGGCTGATATTGTAGTCATTTCTATCGTAAAATATTTCAAATTACTTTTTTTTTTACTCACATACTAACAAAAAAAGTGTTTTTAACCCCTTAAATTCTACTTTCACAGTCTGCTGACTAAGCCACTTTGTACATCAATGACCAAGTCTCATTTTTTTAAAATGTGACCAGTGTCACTATATGATGTAATAACTCTGGAACGCTTCAAGAGTTCCCATTGATTCCAAGACTTTTTTGTGACTTGTTGTACTTTATGTTACTGGTAAATTTTGGTCGCTATTATTTGAACTATTATATAAAATATTGAAAATTTGACACAAAACCTGAAAATTTGCAATTTACAAACCTTGAATTTTGATGCCCTTAAACCAGAGAGTTATATCACACAAAATAGTTAATAACATTTCCCACATGTCTACTTTACTTCAGCACAATTTTTAAAGCATAATATTTTTTGCCAGGAAGGTAGAAGGATTCAAAGTTGATCAGCAGTTTCTCATATTTCCAACCAAATTTACAAAGCCATTTTTTAAGGACCACATCACTTTTGAAGTCACTTTGAGTGGGCTATGTGACAGAAAATCAATTAAAGAGCTCAAAACCACACTAAAGAAGTTAATTAACCCTTTAGGTGCATCACAGGAATTAAAGCAATGTGGAAGGAAAAAATTAACATTACTTACAAAATATTTCTTAAGCCCCAAATGTTTTATTTTGTCAAAGATAACATAAAAAAATCGACATTATACTATTGTACAAAATCTCAGTATGCCCATCATTTCATATATGGGGGAAAACTACTGTTTGACTGCACGGCAGGGCTCGAATGAAAGGAGCGCCATTTGACTTTTTGAACACAATATAAGGATGGTATAGATAGCAGATGCCATGTCACGTTTCCAGAGACCTAAGCAGTAGAAACTCCCACAAGTGACCCCATTTTGGATACTACAAATAATAATAATTTACCGAGAGATGTGGTGAACCCTTGAATTCACAGGTGATTCACAGAATTTTATAACGTGAAAATCGAAAAGTACATTTTTCCTCAAAAATGTTGTTTTAGCCCATATGTTTCATTTTCCCAAGGGTAACAGAAGAAAGTAGACTATCATTTACTATGTAATTTCTCCTGAGTGAAACGATATCCCATATTGGTCAGAAACTCTTGTTTGGGTGCATGACAGGGCTTGAAAGGGAAGGGGCGCTAATTGATTTTTGTCCAGAAAAGATTGTGGATGCCATGACATATTTGGAGAACCATTGAAGTTCCAAAACAGCAGAAACCCTGGTGGGGTGGGATCAGCTTCTTGAACCCAATGGGGCTTCACAAAATTTTATAATATTGTGCCATGAAATTGAACTATTGCTTTTTTCAACAAAAATTATGCTAGAAGCTCAAATGTTTAATTTTCGCAAGAGTAACAGAAGAAAATGGACCACAAAATTTGTTAAGCAATTTCTAGTGAGTAAGTTATTACTCCACATGTGGTTCGAAACTTTTTAGGCACAGTACAAAGCTCAGGAAGCATGGAATACCTTATGGTAGCGCAGATTTGTCTGGAATAGTTTGTGGGTGCCATGTCATGTTGGCAAAGCCACTGAGGTGTCAGAAAGCAAAATCCCACATACGTGACCCCACTATACAGACTACACCTGATAATGAAATCATGTTGTGGTGCAGTGTGAATGTTGGCAACATGTGTGTTTCACAATATGTTATACCATTGGGCAGAGAGGAAAATATAATTAAATTTTTACCACTAAAATGTTGTTTTAGACCCAAATTGTACATTTTCACAAGTGAAAAAAGGAAATAATGACCACATAATTGTTACACAATTTCTCGTGAACATGGCAATACCATATGGTGACTGTAACATATCATTTAATGTATAGGAAATTCTGGCAGCGCATGTGCAAAAGAAGATCAATTCCTGTAAAAAGATATAAAGTCTTCCAAGAAGCCCACTTGGATACTGCATACGGAAAAAGTAGTGGACAGTGCCCAGATTGTGATGTAGTCAACGTAGATGTCCTTTTTCTTGTATAGAACTGTTTGGCCACATGGTGAGACTCAGGAAGGAATGAGCACTATTTCACATTTGGAGGGCAGATTTTTATAGAATTGATTGCAGACTCCATATGCAAATGTCTCTAAGTGCCAGAATATCAGAAACTCCACTCAAGTGACCCCAATTTGGAAATTATATCCCTCAATAAGGGTGCATTCACACACTGTGTATTTGCTGCATATATTTGCTGTGTTTTTTACGTGCGAGCTTGCTTTTGCCTGTGTAGGTTTGATCTTCCTGTGGTCTGTGCCTGACTCAGTCTGACTTTATTCCCTAACCTGATTTTGACCAGTTGCCTGTGATCTGAATACACTTATTGCCTGGCCCTGTGTTATGTTTGGTCCTCCTGATTTTCCTGACTTTGGCTTGTGAATTGATCTTCGTCTTCTGCTCAGTCCTTGGCTCCTTCTAATGCCCTGATGCCAAGTTGTTTGTTCTTGTGCATCTCAGATTGCGTCTTTTGCAAGAATTCCATGATTCTGTGTTGAGTGGTCATCCTGGGGTCACTGCCACCCAGAAGGCAGATTTTAGACTCTTCTGTGTCAGTTTGTGAAACTTGTGCACGCGCCAAAGTACAGCAATGCCGGTCGGCCGGGGAATTGGCTCCTTTGCCAATTCCGGAAAGACCATTGACTCATTTGTCCATGCATTTAATTTCTGATTTACCTCTGTCTAGGGGATGACTGCTATTTGGGTAGTAGTTCATAGATGCAGCAAGCAAGTTCACTTTGTACCATTATCTGCGTTACTCAATGCTAAAAACTCTCTCCAAACTGTTTATTGTTAACCAGGGGCCGGGCCAAAATTCGCCAAAACACCGCTATGTATCTCTATGGGAAGTGAGGTGCTATTCTGATTGGTCGCCGCAGCACACAGCGACCAATCAGCATAGCGCCTCACTTCCCATAGAGATACATAGCGGTGTTTCGAGGAATTTATGGCCGGGCCCCTGGTTCTATTTTCGGCCACGGCGCTCGGCGGCACTGCTCCTGCCGGGGACCACCGCCGGAGCTCCGGCTTGTTACGGGGGGCACCGCAGAAGCTCGGCCTCCTGGCGGGGACCACCGCCGGAGGTCGGGCTTGTTACGGGGGAGCTCTGGCGGGGTTGGCGGGGTGTAGGTGGGCAATGGCCGCGAAGCTTCGCGGCCATTGCTCGCGCGCTTGCAACGGCTCGCAATGGCCTCGCGGCCATTGCTCGCGCCGGTCAATGGCTCGCAATGGCCACTACGCGGCCAATGCTTCATGGGTCACGTGGCTGCGAGGCAGCCACGTCCACGACGACGGAAGTAGCGCCGAAACTTACGGAAGTGCGCTGCGGAAATTATATATTAGATGTGGTACTATTGCATGGGATTCCCCTTAATCCCTACCCAACCTTCGACATTGTACAACATCATGAAACTTGGTGCCTTCCCTACCCATGACGTTGTACAATGTCATGGCGGTCACCGCGGCACCGTTGCCGTGGTAACCGACATTGGGTCCTGGTGCTCTGTGATTCCTATCACAGAGATCCTGGTCTTGAGGTCAGGGGGTGGATTCCCCACCTGGCCCCCAGGATCAGTTTGATTGGCTGTATAAACAGTCAATCACAATGATCCTGTCTCCACCTATAGAAGGGCGGTCAGAACCCCTTCTATAGGCTGGAGCGCTGGAGGGGGTGGGTATTGCCCCCTCCAGCACTGATGGGGAGTGATCTGATCACTCCCCATCATCTTCAGCATGGCAGTATGCCGCCACCAGCAACTTCTGCCCGCCGCCACTGCTTCTCTGCAACCCAATGCCCCTGCATGGGGATTGGGCTGCAGTGAAGCAATCTGACAGCCAAGGCACAGTGTTCTGTTATGTGATCACTGTGCCTGGGATGTCAGATCACTTCATTGCAGCTCGATCCCCATGCAGAGGGATAGGGCTGCAGAAAGCGATCTGACAGCCCAGGCACAGTGATTCACTATGTGATCACTGTGCCCGGGCTGTCAGATCACTTCACTGCAGCCTGATCACCCTGCATGGAGATCGGGTCTGCAGTGAAGCGATCTGATGGCCCAGGCGCTGTGATCACTGTGCACAGGCTGTCAGATCACTTTACTGCAACCCGATCCCTATGCAGGGTGATCAGGCTGCAAAGAAGCAATCTAACAGCCCTGGCACAGTGATCCATTAATAATCACTGTGCCAGGGCTGTCAGATCACTTCACTGAAATGTCGGGCCACCTGACCCAAGCCTCAGAGATCATGTGATCTCTGACACTTGGGTTTGCACAGTGATGCTGAACTGTATGGCAATGATTTGCCATATAGTGTATCATCCCTATGACCCCAGAGACTGCAACAAGAGGACACTTGGTCCCTTGCTGCAGTCTCTGGATGTAGCAGAGGCAATTGAGCGTCGTGGGACCTTCGTTGTGGACTACGTCTGATATTTATAATAAAAATGGAGTCTAAATTTTGTTTGTGTTTTTTTTTCAAATAAAAATTTTTTCTGTGTGGTGTATTTTTTTTACTATTTACTAGAGATTCCTAATGGCCGGTTATAACATTATGAATCTCGGGCTTAGTCCCAGCTGCCAATAAAAAAGCTGACATTAATCCCATTATTACCCAGTTTACCACGGCACCAAGGCAACTGGAAGAGTCTGGGTACAGCGCCAGAAAATAACGCTTCACTGAATGCGCCATTCTCAGGTGCAGCTGCGGGCTCCAATTCACAGCATGGGGGCCCAGAACGCTTGGGCCTCTCCATGCTGAGTATTCCAGCCCCCAGCTACCTAGTTGCACCTGGCTGGATCAAAAATATGGCGGAGCCCCACGTCATTTTTTTTCTAAAATTAGTTCTATAAATAAATAAAAATGGACTTCGCTGTATTTTTGGTTGCCATCCAGGTACAATGAGGCAGCTGGGGGTTGGTGGCAGTCAGTAGCTGCCAAGTTGTACCTGGCTGAACCAAAAATATGGTGAAGCCCCCCACACTGCGTATTGCAACCCACAGCCACCCCAGAAAATAGCGCATTCATTAGAGGTGCCATTTTCTGGTGCTGTACCCCAACTCTTCCAGTTGCCCTTGTGCTGGTGGCAATGCTGGTGGCACACAGGGGTCTCCATATGCGACATGGTGTCAAGTTGAATGGAAAATTATCTCCAATTGTTAGCGGACACAATGTCACATATGGAGAGCCCCTGTGTGCCTAAACATTGGAGCTCCCCAACAAGTGACCCCATTTTGGAAACTAGACCCCCCAAGGAAGGGTGAATGGAAAATTAGCTCCAATTGTTTGCGGGAAAAAAAAGTACTTTTTCATTTTTACGGATCAATTTGTGAAGCACCTGGGGGTTCAAAGTGCTCACTATGCATCTAGATAAGTTCCTTGGGGGGGGTCTAGTTTCCAAAATGGGGTCACTTGTGGGGGAGCTCCAATGCTTAGGCACACAGGGGCTTTACATAAGTGACATGGTGTCAGATAACAATTGGCATCACTATGCATCTAGATAAGTCTGCTAACAATTGGAGCAAATTTTCTATTCAAAAAGTCAAATGATGTTCCTTCCCTTCCGAGCCTTGCCGTGCAACAAAATAGTGGTTTATGACCACATATGAGGAATCGGTGTACTCAGGAGAAATTGCCCAACAATTTATTTTTTTTTTTAACCTCCTGGCGGTCTGTTTAGTTCTGGAATTTGTTGCTAAAAGCGGGCTACCCGCGTTCGCGGTAGATGCGGTTAAAAAACCGCATCTGCCGCACTTGCCGCACTTGTGCCGCACTTGTGCCGCACTTGCGGCGCGGTTGCGGCGCAGTTGCGGTAATCTGCATAGGAACCAACCACCTCTGATGACCCTCATACATTGTTAATATGTGCCCCTGCAGCCTAGTAAACCATTAGCAGCACTGTTGTTGTGTGCAAAGTGGCTGCAGTAGAAGTGCGATAATGATTTTAGACACTTACATGCCTGGTACTTGAGGGCGTCTCCCTGTGTGTGCTGGGACGTGTGGGCTGTGCTCATCATGTCTGCTCGCCCCTCCCTTATGCACGCCCCTCTCAGCCTGCTATAGTGCTGTGAGGCTGATTGCGTCATAAAGGGGCGGGGCTACCGTGATGCCGCGATTTAGCCCCGCCCCTTTATGACGCATATCAGCCTCACATCACTATAGCAGGCTGAGAGGGGGCGTGCATAAGGGAGGGGGAGAGCAGACATGATGAGCACAGCCCAACGTCCCAGCACACAGGGAGACGGCCTCAAGTACCAGGCATGTAAGTGTCTAAAATCATTATCGCACTTCTACTGCAGCCACTTTTCACACAACAACAGTGCTGCTAATGGTTTACTAGGCTGCAGGGGCACATATTAACAATGTATGAGGGTCATCAGAGGTGGTTGGTTCCTATGCAGATTACCGCAACCGCGCCGCAACCGCGCGCAAGTGCGGCACAAGTGCGGCACAAGTGCGGCAAGTGCGGCAGATGCGGCAGATGCGGTTTTCTCACCGCATCTGCCGCGAACGCGGGTAAGCCCGAGCTGACTCGGGGTTAACGCTTCTGGTAGTGAATGTTAACCCGAGTCAGGCTCGGAATAACGCTAGGAAGGTTAAACGATTTATTTTTATTTAGGTTTCAAAATTTAACAAGAAACAGTAGATATCAATATCAATATTCATGTAACAATTCACATATCTTGTAACAACACAATCAAAACTATCCCCCCTTCCCCTCCCGCCAATACTCCTTATGCGGGTATACTTGAGAGTCTTAACAATCATATCACCACCATCCAGGCGGACCATATTTTCCCATAAGTTCTTTCCCATGCCTTCGCTGTAATTCTTTCCTCTAAATGCATTACCGTACGTGTCTGAGCAATAAATTCCCTCCTAGTGGGGGATTCCAAATCTGTCCATTTTCGCGCTATTAGTTTGCGTGCTACATATAGCAACCTCGCTATTGCCACTTTGTAGTGTTCTGAGACCGATATCCCATCCTCCTCCCCAAAACACACAGCACTGGATTCCTGTCGAGTGTACAGGCATAAGCTCTTTCAATTTGTTAATAACAACCAGCCAGTATGCCACCAGCCGCGGACACGACCATAGCATGTGTAGCAGTCCGGCCTGCTCTGCACCACATCTAGGGCAGCTAGAGTCTCCCTCAAGCCCGCCTGAATAGGAGCAGCGGTGTTTTGTATGTTCTATGTATTACATATAACTGGGAGAGCCGTGCCTGTTCGCTCAGAGAGATCTTTGGGACATATTCAAGAATAGCCTCCCATTGTTCTGTCGTGAGAATACCCACCTCCCATTCCCATTTACTCTTTGCAGTGAGGTGATTGTCCCCAGATAGGAGTGTAGTAGGTCATGGTATATGCTTGATATAACTCCCTCGTCCCTCCCTTCATACACACAAAGTCTAGTACAATGTCATCCTGAACCGTTATGTCTCCAATCCACACTGTGCCCTCCAAGCATGTCGAAGCATATAGTATTGAAACCCCCATACCGAAGGCAAATCAAATTCCTCTCTCAGTGTCTCAAAGGTCTTCAGGTCTGTTCCACTCTGCAGCTGGCACACATATCTCACTCCTTTCGCCTTCCAATTGCCCATTTGACACAGCTTATTAAGTTCCGGCAGATGCTCATTGTCCCACACCGGTGAGTACTTAGTCAGCTCGTCCACCCCTCTGATCTTTTTAATGGTGTCCCATACCTTCTGGATCATGCCTATGGTAGGATATATTGCTCCCAGTTTCTTAAAGGTGCCGTCCTCTAACCCTGGATGAGTGGGCGTCTCCCCGTCATATGTACCAGCACCCGGCATGCTGCTCCTCCACAATCGAGCTCTCTCCATCCCCTGACATGCTGGCCCTGTACTGCCAAGAAATAAACCCAGGGATTTGGTGCGGCCAATCCTCCCTCTTCCTTTCCTTTTTGCAGAGTTCCCAATTTAATCCGTGCCTGCCTCTTGCCCCATATCAAGGATCTGAAGATAGAATCCATACCCTGAAACCGTTTCTTTGGTAGCCATATCGGTGAGTTGTGCAGAACGTACATTAGTTGTAGCAAAAGGACCATCTTAATCAGGTTAGTTCTCCCCGTTACCGTTAAAGCCAATTTGCACCATGCACCTATTTTCCCTTTAAATTTCTCTAACAGAGGAACTAAATTCAGATCCGTGAATCGGGTCAATGGGAGTGCTACCCATATTCCTAGGTATTTAAATTGTGAAACTAACTGGAGCTGTTTCCCCCTCTCATCTATCTCCTCCGCTTCTATTGCTCTATCCACAGCCATGATATAAGACTTGTGCCAATTTATCTCCAGTCCCGAAATGCTCCCAAATTGTTTAATTACATCCATCGTGCACCCCAGTGTCTCTCCTGCATTTTCCAGAAATAACAGGATGTCATTGGCATAGAATGATATTTTTTCTTCCAGCTTCCCGAATTTAAATCCGACCACTCCCCTCTCAGCTCTGATTTTGGCCGCCAGGGGCTCCACTGCCACCGCAAACAATAGCGGGGACAGCGGACACCCCTGCCTTGTGCCCCTATGTAAGTCAAACATCCAGGAGTGTTCCCCATTCACCTTAACTACCGCCCTTGGGGATGAATACAATAACTTCACCCAGGCCATGAATGCGGGGCCGAATCCCATTAGTTCCATGATTTTCCATAAGTATTTCCATTCCACGCTATCAAATGCTTTCCTAGCGTCTAATGACATCACTATTCTCCTGCCACCATTATCAGCAGGTAGTTGCATATTAAGAAATAATCTTCTCAAGTTAACAGCCGTGGAGCGGTTAGGCATAAAGCCCGACTGGTCCTCGTGGATAATGGTATGCGCAACCCCGGTGAGCCGGGTGGCCAGGATCTTAGCGAGTATTTTGACATCCGTTGTCAACAACGATATGGGCCTGTACGACTCCGCATCCATGGGATCTTTTCCCTCCTTCGGCAGAACTACTATCACCGCTTCTTCCATTGATCTCGGCAGCGCCCCCTTCACTAAAGCCTCATCAAACACAGATTTCAATTTTGGAGCCAGCAGTTCCACCAACTCCCTATACATCTCCCCAGGTAGACCATCAGCTCCCGGTGATTTGTTATTGGGCATAGATAATATTGCACACTCCACCTCCTCCACACTCACAGGTTCATCCAACCTCAACCTATCTTCCTCAGACAATTTAGATAGTGAAATGCCTTCCAAAAAATTCTCCACGTCCCCCTCCGTGTCCCGTGATCTCGAAGTGTACAGTGCCATGTAATATTCCTTGAAGACCTCCAGTATGTCCCTTGTGTCTGTCAGAGTCGTCCCCATTTGGTCTCTCAATTTGTACACCCTGGAAGAGTCCCTCTGTGCCGCAGATATCACCGCCAACAAGTGACCCACTCTCTCTCCTTCTTCAAAGAATTGGGCTTGCTGAAATGCCCTTTTCCTCTCAGCTTGCATCATGTGCAGTTTATCAACTGCCTCCTGTGCCAATTTTAGTCTATTGTGAGCTTCACTCGTTGGCGCCAAAATCATATCTGTCTCCACCTGTGTCAAGTCATCCTTTAATTGTTGATCTGCTAATTTAGTTTTGGTCTTACACCTCGCAATCTCACTTATAAAGAGTCCCCTCGTAAACGCCTTCATAGCATCCCATACCGTTGTGGCTTCTGTACTCCCTTCATTCATTTGGAAGAATTGCTCTAGCTCTTTGGTTATCCCACCCATATCTACCACTTTAAGCCATGTCGGGTGAAGACGCCAACCTCCCCTCTGACCCTGAGCAGATCTCACCAGAAGTGTGATCACCATAGGACTATGATCCGAGAGAGTCCTCTGTAGGTATTCTACCTCCCCTACCATCCCGTCTATAACAGTATCCCCCAAAGCCAGATCTATCCTCGACAATGTTCCGTGTGTTGCCGAATGACATGAAAAAGTCCTCTTACCCTCATTTCGTACTCTCCACAGATCTACCAGCCCAAGTTCCCTTACATAGGTGCCAAAACCAGTCAATCTGTCCTGTTCAGCTTCCGTACCTGCTGGACATACTTTATCCCAATAATCATTCATAGTGTTATTAACATCTCCCATAATCAGCATCGGTGCCTCCTCCCATCTGCCCGTCAGGTCTACTACTGCTTGTAGTTTCTTTTTAGAGTAAGGTGGAGGGATATATAAAGCTACTAAAATCATTTTGTGTCCGAACAATCTGCACGCAATCCATACATACTGCCCTTCACTGTCCACATGTACTTCCAGCTCTTCATAATGTGCATTTTTGTGTATTAGGACCGACACCCCCCTGGAGTATGAGGAATAAGTAGAATGATATGTCTTTAACATCCACCCTCTTGACAACCAGTGCATAGTATCTCTAGTGAGATGTGTCTCCTGCAAGCACGTGATCATAGGTTCACAAGATTTGATATGATTCAGAACTGCCGCCCTCTTAACCTTGTCAGATATACCACGTACATTCCAGCTTAAAATCCGAACAGTACGGTTACTCATTGTGCATTAGGAAAAACAGTCCATCATCATCAAGTAACATCATTACATTTTGTTCCCAACCACACCCGGTCAAACAGCATGAACAACCACCCCTCCCTAGAAATCCGCCCCACCCACCTCCCCCCCTCCCTCTCCCTCCCCACGTCCCCTCCCCCCACCAGTCCCCTTTTGCTGTCGTCACTCTCTCACCAACTTGAGAGTGGGAGCTCAAAGAACCTGAGCATTGTCTCAGTATTCCGCACGTCAACATGCGTCCTGTACTCCTCCATCATTGGCAGTCTCTCCACCATATTGTCAATAGTATGCATAGTCCCGAACCATTAATCAAACAATTAACCATAAAACATAGATCCCAGTGGGGAATTCCCCCCCCTCTGCGCTGGTATTTCGCAGAGTGGTACTTAGCCACAACCTTGTCCAGTGTTCAATCTAACAGGGTCATGTCATCATATCGCCGCGTCCCCATATTCTCTCAATTTGCTCCGGTTCCGCTCCAGCCACGAAGTGGCCTCTACCGGTGATGGGAAAAAATGAACCCTTCCAAAAGCTTCCACTCTTAATTTAGCAGGATAGATTGTAGAGTATTTCACACTCAGAGATCGGAGCTGTTTGCACCTCAGCTGAATAATCTGGGTATATTTCAATTCGTTTGCCATCCAGGGTAAGGTCTGTTAGCCTCCCAGCCTTTCGTAAGATAATGTCCCTGTCTCTGCAATTCAGGATTCTGGCTAACATTGTGCGAGGGCCATCTCCCGGCACTGGGGGTCTCATGGGTACTCGATTATCCGCTCCAAACTTTTCCAGCAGCCTGGTTTCAATAAAGGCTGTGGGATCAGCACACTCAGCTCTTTCAGGGATGCCCACAATGCGCAAATTGTTCCTACGTGACTGGTTCTCCAGGTAATCGTTTTTATTGGCCACTATTGTGATCCTCTGAGTGTGTTGTTGTTGTGTCTTTTGCACTGAGGTTAAGTGATCTTCTGTTACACCAACTCTGTCCTCCACCTCAGTTAATCTGGTTGTAACTCTCTGCATAGATGTTTGTATTCCTCCCATTTCTTCTTTCAGGCCATTCACTTGCTTTGTCAGAGCAGTTAATGCAGACTTGCAGTATGAGACAACCTGGAATATATCCCTCAGTGTGGGCTCTGCTGTACTTTCAGCTGCCTGCATAGTGTCTCTGTTCCCCTCCTCCAACTCTTCCTCTGCAGCCCCCTTTTCATTATGTAGCACAGGTATATCTCCTCATCATCTTCTTCCTCACCTCTGTGCTTCTCACTCCCTTCACTTCTTTCTTCATCTGCCTCCGTGCCCCTCTCATACCTGAGCAGCCGAGCTGAGACTTGCAGCCTCTGTGCATAGGCTGTGTTCCTCCTTCCCGCCTCTTCGTCTCTCTCAGTGCCATCTTGGGCTGGTGCACTGCTGCAGGCTCCAACTTCTTTCTGCCTTTTGCAGCCCATGTTGGTCTCTCTGAGTCTGGCAGAAGCTCTCCCCTTGCTCCCAGGACCTTCAGACATCAGTTCCTAATAAGGGATTTGGCTGGTTCGGCTCTGTGCAGGATAATTGAAGCTAATGGTGGTGGAGAAGCACTGCCACCCGACCTCTCACATCAAGTGCTAGGCCATGCCCCCCCGCCCAACAAATTTTAGGATCCATTTTATCCTGTTGCTCATGTGAAAATGAAGGCTAAAAGAACATTTTTGTTGGAAAAATTAAAATTTCCATTTTTTCCTTTCACGTTGCTTTAGCTCCAGTGAAGCACCTGAAGGGTTAATAACAGTGGCGTAACTATCGCAGTCGCAGCAGTCGTGGCTGAGACCGGGCCCAGACCTGTAGGGGGTTCCGCGCCTCCAGCCACCCCCTGCGACCACAACTCCTGCTTCACATGGATGTGCGTCCCCGAGGACACACATCCATGTGACAGCGTGGCTCCGTGTGTCAGAGGAGAGGAGGTGAAGGGAGGGAAGCCTCCTGCTTCCTGCTGCTGCTCCCGCCCCTCCTCTCCTCTGATCTGCCGGCCTCCTGCCCTGCTCTGTGCGCTCCACTGGGGAGCGCATACAGCAGGTGGCACCTCCTCTTCCTCCATGGGCATGGGAGAAAGCAGGTGAGAGGGGAACCTGTGACACAGCAGGTGAAAGGGGGCGCCTGTGGCACAGCAGGTGAGAGGGGAGCCTGGAAAACAGCAGGTGAGAGGTGGGGCCTGGGACACAGCAGGTGAGAGGGGGGCCTGGGACACAGCAGGTGAGAGGGGGGCCTGGGACACAGCAGGTGAGAGGGGGGCCTAGGACACAGCAGGTGAGAGAGGGGCCTGGGACACAGCAGGTGAGAGAGGGGCCTGGGACACAGCAGGTGAGAGGGGGGCCTGGAACACAGCAGGTGAGAGGGGGGCATGGGAGACAGCAGGTAAGAGAGGGCCTGAGTGTTTCATATATAAGGCTTCATATATAATACTGCATTATATGGAGAGGCTATGAGGCTGTATTATGCCATATGGAGAGGCTATGAGGCTGTATTACACTATATGGAGAGGCTATGGGGCTGTATTATACTATATGGAGAGAATATGAGGCTGCATTATACTATATTGAGAGGCTATGAGGCTGCATTATACTACATGGAGAGGCTATAAAGCTGCATTATACTATATGGAGTGGCTATGAAGCTGCATTATACTATATAGAGAGGATATGAAGCTGTAGTACACTATATGGAGAGAATATGAAGCTTTATTACACTATATGGAGAGGTTATGAGGCTGTATTATACTATATGGAGAGGCTATGAGGCTGTATTATGCTATATCGAGGGCTATGAGGCTTTATTATGCTATATGGAAAGCTATGAGGCTGTATTATACTATATGGAGGGCTATGAGGCTGTATCATACTATATGGAGAGGCTATGTGGTTGTATTATACTATATCAAGAGGCTATGAGGCTGTATTATACCATATGGAGAGGATATGAGGCTGTATTATGCTATATGGAGGGATGTGAGGCTGCATTATATTATATGGTGGATAATGGGGGTTTATTATAATAATTGACTGACTATGGGGGCTGACTTATGAATGGAGGACTACGGGATGCATTATAATACATAGAGAACTATGGGGGTACATTGTAATATATGAAGAATTATGGGGATGCATTATAATACTTGGACGACTATGGTGTCATGAGGGAAGGACCATATAAACCAGGATGGGGGCCATATTCCAGGAGGAGGACCATATATAACATGATGAGGGACAATAATGCATAATTAAGGGGGAGATGAGTCATTTTGTGAGTCTGTAGAGGATTTAAAACGTTACATGAGGCCCATTCATCTGACCAACGTGTGCGTTAGGGGGTACAGGTGCCAGGTCTAAATTTCGCACCGGGGCCCGCCAGACTCTGGTTACACCACTGGTTAATAATTTTCTAGAATGTAGTTTTGAGTAGCTTGAGCGGTGCAGTTTTTGGAATGGTGTCACTTTTGGGTGTTTTCTGTCATGTACGCCCCTCAAAGGGACTTCAAATGTGATGTGGTCACTAAAAAAATGGTTTTGTAAATTTTGCTGGAAAAATGAGAAATTGCTGATGAACTTTGAACCCTTATAACTTCCTAACAAAAATTTTTTTTCCCAAAATTGTGCTGATGTGAAGTAGACATGTGGGAAATATTATTTAATAACTTTTTTGTGTCACATAACTCTTTGAATTAACAGAATAAATATTCAAAATTTGAAAGTTGCAAATTTGTCAAAATGTTCACCAAATTTTGGATTTTTTCACAAATATACGCAAAAATTATCTCCCTAAATTTGCTACTAACATGAAGCCCAATATGTCGCGAAAAAATAATTTCGGAATCGCTAGGATCCATTGAAACGTTCCAGAGTGACTACCCTATAAAGGGACACTGGACAGAATTGAAAAAAAATGGCCAAGTAATTAGGGTCAAAATAGGCTGGGTCATGAAGGGGTTAATAGGGGAGTACAATTTCAATAGGGGAGTACAATTCGTCTGTAGATTTTGGAAGGGCTTCTGCAAAAAATTGGAGATTGATTTGTCCTTCTCCTCTGCTTATCAACCTGAACATATCAGTCCCTGGAACAAATTTTGAAATGTTTTATAGAGATTAGCAGGATAACTGGTTATCATTTCTTCCTCTTGCTGAATTTGCCTTCAACAGTCGGGTCAATGAGTTCACGGGGACCTTGCCATTTTACTGTAATTATGGGTTCCATCCTTATTTTGGTGAATTCTCTAGGATAAGTTCTGGGTGTCCTGGGGTAGATGTCACCATTCAAGAGCTGGGAAATGTCTGGAGGGAGGTCAAGAGAAACATTGTGGTGGCTCAGCATCGGAAGAAACAGAAGGCCAATAGGTGACGCTCGTCAGGGGCCGCATTCAAAGTGGGAGATAAGGTATGGCTATCCTAGATTAAAGGTGCCCTCACTAAAGTTGTGTCCTAGGTTCACTGGTCTGTGTGAGATTCTGGAGGTGGTCAGTCCAGTTGCCTTTCGATTAAAACTCCCCTGATCTTTCCGTATTCCCAATGTGTTCCACAAGTCGTTGTTGAAGGAGTTTATTTCCTGTGCTCTGTCTCCCTCGCCCCCACCCTCCAGTGTTTATTGAGGGGAGTTTGGAATATCAGATACAAAAAATCATTGATTCCTGAATGGTTTGAAATTGACTTCAGTATCTGGTAAGGTAAAGAATGTTTATACTGTGTAAGGGTGGCTTCACACTGGCGTTTGTGTCTGCATGCTGATGGCATGCAGACACAAACGCTGTCAAAAGCAGTGGGGAAATGATGTGTCCGCAGCGGATAATGTCCGCCTGCGGACACATCATTGTGCAGCCCGGCAGCCAATCGGCACTGTCCGGGGGCGGGCCGGAGGAGGAGTTCAGCGCCGGAGATCTCCTCCTCCCGGCCGCCGGTAAGCACCGGGACATGTCGGCGGGGAGTACAGCTGATGTGACAGCTGTTTGAATCTTCTCGTGCCGACACCGAGAGGAGATGTCGGCGCGGGAAGATTCAAACAGCTGTCACATCAGCTGTACTCCCCGCCGACAGGTCCCGGTGCTTACCGGCGGCGGGGAGGAGGAGGACAGCATTGGCTCAGCTGATCTCCCGGTGGCCGTCGGTGAGCTCCTGTGACATCACCGGCGGCCACCGGGAGATTTTTCAATGGGTCCGCAGCGTTCTCCAGCGCTGTCAAGCGCTGAACACTGCAGACCCATTGAAGACAATGCATGTTTTGTGCGCTTGGGGACGCTTGCCGATTTTCCAAGCTCCCTGAGCGCACAAAAAATGCAACATGCTGCGTCCCGGGCGCGGATGCTGGACACCGGAAGGAGCAGATATCGTCCGCATCCGCACCCGAACGCAGCAAACGCAGGCACTATGCGTTCCTATGTTAAACATAGGAACCGCAGTGCGCATGCGTTTGACTGCGTATGGGAACGCAGCATACGCTGCTTTCCCATACGCAAATGTGAAGGCACCCTTATCCAGTAGATAGAAAAATATTAGAATCTGAGAGTCCTCCATGGTTGATACCTTTTAATGGCTAACTGAAAAGATGGTAAGCATAACAAGCTTTCGGGACACTTAGGCCCCTTCGTCAGGCTGATAATGACGCAAATTCTGAAGACATATACATATATACATAGGCAGAGTGAGATAATGCAGTAAATACGACAGGTGACATAAAGTAGAGTCAGGCTAGGGAGGGGAGAGCAGCTGGGAAAAATGCTAAGATAAGCGGAACTGATTGTAAACTTTTTCTTCTAACTATTGTTGTTTTATGATTAGTGACCTGTGGAGGCCTAAAGGTTCCTCAGTGAGTTGTAGAGGGCAAATAAATCAAAGGGAGAGAGTTCACATAAGAAGTGTCAAAAGTTAATTGTCCTCTAACTAGAGTCTGTTGCAAGATGTGATCACCCCAAATGCCCTTTCATTTTATATAAAAACCCATGAATCCATCTGAAACATTTAATCCTGTTTTGAACGTGTCAAATGTCGTTATCAATTTATATTCCCAAATTCTTCTCCCTCTCTGAGATTTGAAGTTACTTTTTAAAATGAGCAGCCTAATATCGGATTCACTGTGGTCAGGGCTGGAAAAATGCTTTGCTACAGGTAGATCCATACGCTTTTCTTTTATTGAATGGTGATGAGAATTCATTCTTGTTCTGAATTTTTTCCTGGTCTCCCCAACGTAGATTCCACCTGTTGTACATTTAGTATATATAGTTAAATACACCACATAGCTTGTGATGCAACTGAAGTTACCTAGGATCTTGTGGTCTTGATCTGTCCCAGGAATCCTTATCTTGTCCGTTGTCATTATAGATGAACAGGTTTTGCACCTGCTCTGGTTGCAGGGAAAGGTTCTTGTTGTTGCTGGAGAAGACAGGGTGCTTCTGACAATGATGTTTTTTAGATTCGGAGGTTGTCTAAAACACAAGAGTGGGGGATCGGGAAATATTGATTGTAGTCGGGCATCTTTTTGTAGAAGTGGTTGCAGTTTCCGTGCAGCTCTTCTTAGCACTTCCAGACTTGGATTGTAGGTGGCTACGAGAGGAACTCTGTTGTTTTCTTCTCTAGTTTTGTAATGTAGGACATGATTCCTTGATATTCTGGTAGCTCTTGTAATCTGGTTCTCAACTGCTCTTGGATGGTAGCCCTGGTTCTGACTCAGCTTTACGTCACCTGTCGTATTTACTGCATTATCTCACTCTGCCTATGTATATATATATATATATATGTGTCTTCAGAATTTCTGTCATTATCAGCCTGACGAAGGGGCCTAAGTGTCCCGAAAGCTTGCTATGCTTACCGTCTTTTCAGCTAGCTATTAGGAGGTATCAACCACTGAGGACTCTCAGATTCTAATATTCTTCAATATCTGGTGCATTGGAAGGGGTATGGAGCCGAAGAACGGTCTTTGGTTCCGGCTCGTTCTGGAAGGGCTGATCGGTTGGTCTGGGCCTTTCATTGGAGGTTTCCTGGGAAATCTGAGGGTCCGGTGGCCTGTTCTAGTGGTATCCATCTTCTTAGGTGGTCGTCCACATTTCTGCACTAAAAAAATGCCTAAAATGACGAGATAGCACTGGAACAGAAACCAGACAGAGTTTAATGTGGCGACATCTGCCTCATTGGAGTGAGTGGTTTCATTGGGGGTTTTGTTTGAATGGCGGTTTCTTGGATATACATGGTAAATCATTGTAAGTGCTCAGTGTATAGCGCAAGATAAATTTGAACTGAACCTTTTTCTGTTGTTTGGGAGATAGAATAAACAAATAATAATAATAATAATATTTATTCATTTATATAGCGCTATTAATTCCATAGCACTTTACATACATGAGTAATGCTGTCTCTCTTGGAGCTCACAATCTAAACATCCTATCAGTATGTCTTTACAATGTGGGAGGAAACCCACGCAAACACGGGGAGAACATACAAACTCCTTCCAGATGTTGTCCTTAGTGTCCTTGGTGGGAACTGAACCCAGACAGCAGTATAAGAATAGTCCTTGTTATTACGGTACTTTTGTGCAATTCAGCATACTGTATTAGTTGGTGCAATTACAGCAATACCAGATATACTGTATATTGTTTCTTTTTTAACTTTTTGCTAGTATCACACTGTAAAATAATTTTTCATTACAAATAGTTTTTTCGTCGCCTTTTTTTCAGAGCTTTATTTTTTTGCCAAACAGGGCTCGATGGTGTCTTATTATTTATGTAATGGGCTGGAGATTCATTTTGTATCATTTTGTGGTATATACAGGGCCATATTTGCCATTAGGCACTTGTAGGCACGTGCCTAGGGCGCCAGGATGTGGGGGGCAGCGCCTGAGCAACTTTTTTTTTTCTCCATTAAACTCCAGGCGCCGGGTTACCCGCCCACCCACCTCAAACTTCCGGCCTGCTCCCGCCCACCCACCTCAAACATCCAGCCTGCGCCCGCCCAGCTCTGCCTTCGGGCTGCTGGTGGCCGGGTCTCTGAGGGGAAATGAGGAGGCGAGGACTTCCTGCTCCGGCGCTGCGGAGGCCCAGCCCAGGCAGCTTTATCGCCGGCAGCCGCCGGCTGCTATGAGAGTATTACTGGCGGCTGCGGCGCCGGGGTGTGTGTGCTGCCTGTGTGTCCTGTGTGCACAGGCAGCCCAAGCAGTACATCGCCGACAGCCGCCGGCCGGTATGTTTTACTGCGGGTGGCGCCGGGATGTGTGTGCTGCCAAGAAAACAGTGCCAGCAGTGAGGCAGCCTGGCACTGTTAGGGATGCTTTAGTGGACAGTGCAGGGTTGCAGTGCACTGGTATGGTCCTGGAGGCAGGCAAGCCCAGGAGCTGCTGCCCAGCCCCCAGATGAGGCTGCAGACCGGCAGTACTGTGTATGGAACATGAAGGGGTGATGATGGGAGCGGCACACAGACTTGCACCATGTTATATGATATAGCATGGTGCAGGTGTGTGGGCCTCCCCCCATAGCATGGTGCAGGTCTTTGGGCTGCTCCCCTAAATAGCATGGTGCAGGTCTGTGGACCCCCCCATATAGCTTATATGGGGGGTGGCCCACAGACCTGCCCCATGCTACATGGGGGGTGGCCCACAGACTTGCACCATGCTATATCATATAGCATGATGCAGGTCTTTGGGCCTCCCCCCCCATATAGCATGGTGCAGGTCTTTGGGGCACCCCCCCATATAGTATGGTGCAGGTCTGTGGCCACCCACCCCCATATAGCAGATCTGTGGGCCGCCACCCCCCACAAATAGTATGGTGCATGTTTGCGGGCCACTGTCATGTAGCCACACAGGAAGAAGATGTTGGGTGCCGATGCCGGGATCCAGGAGCGTGGAGTCAGGTAAGGTGCTGTTACAGCCGAAGATTGCAGGGGGGGGGGTAGGTAGAGCGGCATGGAAAAGGGGGGAGAAGATGGATGAATGGATGGATGGATGAATGGGGGGCAGTATAGAAAAGGGGGAGAAGCTGGATGAATGGATGGATGGGGCGACATGGGAATTGGGGAGAAGCTGGATGGATGGGTGGCATGGGAAAGGGGGGAGAAGATGGATGAATAGGGGACTGCATGGAAAAGGGGGGAGAAGATGGATGGATGGGGGATGGGGAAATTCTACATGGATGGATGGGAATGTGGGAGAAGCTACATGGATGGATGGGGGAGAAGCTACATGGATGAATGGGGGGATGGGGGAGAAGCTACATGGATGGATGAGGAAAAGCCAGATGGATGGATGGATGGATGGATGGGAGAGAAGCTACATGGATGGATGGGGTAGAAGGTACATGTATGTTATGATTGGTGATATTTTAATGGAGTCTTTAACCCCCAAAATGCCAATGAATCTGCATACACATTTATATAGGGAACATACTGTTCTGATGATGATTTATTGTATTGCTGGTGGTTCTGGTGATGTACTATCGGGGGTTATAGTGATGTTTAATTGTATTGATGGGGGTTCTGGTAATGTATTTACTGGTTTTGGTCAATTAGTATTATATTGACAGTAGTTCTGGTGATATACTGACAGTGGTTCTGGTGAATTAGTATTATATTGACAGTGGTTCTAGTGATATACTGACAGTGGTTCTGGTGAATTAGTATTATATTGACAGTGGTTCTGGTGATATACTGACAGTTGTTATGGTGAATTAGTATTATATTGACAGTGGTTCTGGTGATATACTGACAGTGGTTCTGGTGATGTGTTATTGTATTGCTGGTGGTTCTAGTGATGTACATTTATAGATGCAGTACTATTTCTATCAGTGTTAGTGCACTTAAACACAGTTTAATTATATAAATATTGTAAAAATTGTAGCTAAGTTAAAAAGGTAAAAGAAGACACTTAGCTTTATAAATGCGCATTAATAAACCATCCAGTCACCACGTTGAGGTGTGTCTTGTCAACTGGGTCCCTAGATCCCTTCCTATCTATTTTCTGGCACAATTTGGATACATTTTATAGGCTGTCTGATACCTGCGAGTAATGGAGAATGTAGGCCTACAAAAAGCAATAGCATGTTTGGCCTACATTCTCCATTACTCGCAGTTATCAGACAGCCTATAAAATGTATCCAAATTGTTTGGTGTTGTAAGTACAAGTATACAATCATCTAAAAGACTGGTGATTAGAGTGCTTGGGATTTGCAGTCATCAGAAGGGGACAAAACAATTATTATTATTATCACCAGCGGACTACATCTCACAGAGCAGTAAAGCTAATTTGTTTAACCCTGATCCAACCACTGAATAGCACCTTGTTGACAATTCAGTGTACACAGAAAGATGCTAGACAGGGGTGGTGAAAGGGTTATATAGAGTCCAGAAGATTTAGCTCACATATATCTACATAAGAAAAAACAGGTAGTCTATGAAAACTACACCAAGTAGCTATTAAGTAACACATCCCTGGAATCAGGCTTTCCTGCCAACATTATGCTGCTCTCAGAATAAACAGAAGAAACCTGTAAAAAAATTCGCTTTAAATAACACGCTCATGAAAAAAAAATTCTACTAGGCATCCTTTAATGGATCCTGTTTTTAGCTGTAAGGTGAGAATCACTAGCGCTAGAAAATGTTGATTTTAACCACCAGATGGCAGTATGCCCTTTATTTTTTTCTCCATTTCACCTGCTCAACTCCATATTATTTTGTGACCATCACTTATGAGTACTATTGATGAATGGAAATATTATTGGAGCATTTTCCTATGTGGAAACGAATATATTGTTGTTTTACATGGAAACGTATAAAAATGTTAGGATGGTGAAACATCAAGGTACAGAGTACACTGCAGCCATTACAGACAATAATATAATATTTATTTACTCATACAGCACTATTATTTCCACAGTGCTTTATACACAGCAGCAATACTGTAAATCAAAACAGTTTTGCCACAATTTATGAACTTTTTAAGAGCAAATTACAAGTATTTACTGCAAATTGTATATTAACCACCAATAACCATGGGTAGACCAAAAACCAGGGCCCCTGTGCAAGATCAGTGTATGGGTCCAGTTGAAAAGCTCTTCATAATGCAGTCCTATATGTGCTTGTAACAGGTGCTGATTGCAGATTTGGAGCTGCATGTGGGCTCCTTTGCGACTGCACGGGTTGCAGCAATTATATGATATTTTTCTCTAAAAGCATTGAGCAGACAGGAGAATAAGTTTGTAATTTTGTTCACAACGTAATGAGCTTTAAAAACTCCTTGTCTGTCATTCAGAAGTCCAGGCAAATCGGTCTGAGCATGGACCACAATACACAGACTGGCTGTGGTTATGCTGACTTGCATATAACAAGCTCATAGAGATATATTAGACTACGACTCTCTTCACTGGCGGACACAGATGAAAATGGGTTCCTGTGCAAGAACAGCGATTGGGCCCTTTGCAGTCTGATAATTCATCATAATAAATAATTTTACCTAGTTTAGAGATAGACCTGGGTCCCCTCAGCTCTTATGGCCACTTTACACGTCCCAACATCGGTCCAATGTTGGATACAACGACGCGGGAGCGCGCTTTTTCTGGGCATGATTCCAAGATCGCATAGGAGATGTTACACAGCGCGATATCGGCAGGCAACGCAACTGCGATGTGTACGCCCCCTTGTACGGGTGACCCAGGAATGACCATTTAACATGGGAGAGAATAGGGGAAGTTGCACTACCAGTCGTTGTTGGGCTTTCACACAGCACGATCCTGCCACAACGCCCATCCAATATCGGGCCGTTGGAGAGCCTGCTCATTTCTTCCCCGATATCATTTTGGCATCGTTCGTGCATCGAATTGGACATTTACACCACACAACGCACAAACGATATCGGGGCCAACACACGAACCACGTGACTTTTTATCGGAGTTGGACGCCGATATCGGGACGTGTAAAGTGGCCATCAGACCCTTGTGTGGCTGCACCAATGATATGTCTGCCCTGACTCTAAAGGTGGGAGACCTGCAGCCAGTTTGTGCTTGGACCGATGAGGACGGATGTCTAAATGAGCCCTTCTGATACAGTCAGGGTCCCCTTACTCTACTGCAGGGGCGTAACTACAACAGGTGCAGGGGTTGCAATCACACATGGGAGCTGGAGATTAGGGGGCCCCCAAAGTCCCTTTGGCCTATAGAAAAAGACTGATGCTATTAAAGATTTGCAATAATTGGGGGCCCCAATGGAGCTTTCGCATCGGGGCCCGTGAGCTTCAAGTTACAACACTGCTCTATTGTACAGGTTTTATACATGACTCTGGGTCTTTATTAATTATGATATGCTAATGCAAAATTTCTCAATCGCCCAAAGTAGTAAAGAATTCATAAAATGTGATAAGTGATGGTTAATAATTTATGCAGTCAAGCTTGTCAGTCTAAAAATTGTGTTTCATACCGTCAGCATGTAAGAAACAACAACTTGTTCTTCTGTCTACGGCATGTAGAGACATGGCATTAATAAGGGATGTGCAGAGCTGGAGGGCTTAGATCAATCTTGCTTAAGCAACAGGAAAATAAATGGGTGGGTACCCTAATTGATGAGAATGAGAACATCTAGAGATCATTTTGCTTACTGTCAGTTTAAAGTGTCACACAACTATGCAGAAACTCGGTTCTTGAAGAAATGGAAAAAATAGGAATGCAACCTTAGATAGAAAGTGTTAGCATAACTTATTACGGTATATGCCTTTTGATACATATTAATGTTACATATTTAGCTACAGTTGATAATTAACTCTCTTGATCGTGGCTTTTTCTTCATCATGGCTAGAAGGGCAGTGCAAAGAATGTCCATATAATAACTCATATTTAGTTATGGTCATCAAATGTTTTTTCAGCAAAACAATAGTACACTAAACTTTTTTTTTTAACTGAAACTAAGCTCAGCTGATTACTCCACAAAGAAGGGATTGTACATCCTCCAGCTAGTGGCTTCATTCTTACAACATATTATTAATTCTGCATCTGGGAGAAACAGTGATGACGTCATTATAATTATTCTATAAGTCCACTAATTAGGAAATAATATGCAGTTCTGGTAAACATTTAGTCTAGGAAGACAAGTCAAACCTTTTAGAAGATCTGTGCTCAAGATCCTCAAACTGGATGTTCCTGCAAAAGTGTTCATTGCACAGTAGGGAAAGATCAGATGAGTTCATAAGGTGATATATAGATATATAAATATATATGTATATTGTGATGTATATAGATCACCTGCATAGGTTTCTTTAATATTTAGGTATGTGTGCTCACCATTGTTGTAAAAAGTAATATCAGTCATTACGAATGCAAGGTTTTACATTTTCTTACAAACTACACTGTGTTCCAAATTATTATGCAAATTGGTTTTAAGTGTCATAGGGTTTTATTTTAATTTTTTTTTCAATGAAACCCATTGATGGTATAGTGTCTCAGAGTTCTTTGGATCACTGAAATCAATCTCAGATACCAGTGATAATTAGTTTGGCAGGTGAGCCCAATAAAAGGAAAACTGGGTGTTCCACAATATTACGCAGGCCACAGTTTTCAAGTAACACGGGAAAGAAAAAGGATGTCTCTGTTGCCGAAAAGCAACAAATAATGCAATGCCTTGGTCAAGGGATGAAAACATTAGATATTGCACGAAAACTTAAGCGTGATCATCGTATTGTGAAAAGATTTGTGGCTGATTCTGAGCACAGATGTGTTCGTGCAAATAAAGGCAGAATGAGGAAGGTTTCTGCCAGGCAAGTTCATCAGATTAAGAGAGCAGCTGCTAAAAAGGCCTTATAAACCAACAAACAGAAATTTGAAGCTGCTGGTGCCTCTGGAGTCCCTCGAACCTCAAGGTGTAGGATCCTTCAAAGGCTTGCTGTGGTGCATAAACCTACTATTCGGCCACCCCTAAACAGTGCTCACAAGCAGAAACAGTTGCAGTAGGTCCAGATATACATGAAGACTAATTTTCAAACAGTCTTGTTTACTGATGAGTGCCGAGCAACCCTGGATGGTCCAGATGAATAGAGTAGTGGATGGTTGGTGGATGGCCACCATGTCTCAACAAGACTGCGACGTCAGCAAGGAGATGGAGGAGTCATGTTTTGGGCTGGAATCATTGGGAAACAGCTGGTAGGCCCCTTTAAGGTTCCTGAAGGTGTGAAAATGACCTCTGCAAAGTATATAGAGTTTCTGACTGAGAACTTTCTTCCATGGTACAAAAAGCAAAATCATCCTCATACATGTCAATGCACCATCTCATGCTACAAAGAATTCCTCTGTGCCATTGGCTGCTATGGGCATAAAAGGAGATAAACTCATGGTGCGGCCACCATCTTCCCCTGACCTCAACCCTATAGAGAACCTTAGGAGTATAATCAAGCAAAAGATCTATAAGGGTGGGAGGCAGTTCACATCACAACAGCAGCTCTGGGAGGCTATTCTGATAGGATAGCTTTTTATTTCAGTGAATGTGACTTCCTAATGCTGCAAATTCAACAAATGAACATTTTCAGTTCTTTCAAACATATCAAATGTTTACAAACTCTACTGTGCGTAATAATTTGTAACAGTGCTTTTAGAGTTTTTTTAATTTTGAAAATTATACTGTTATCATAGGGAGATTTCTTCAATAACATTTGATGTATACTCTAACGGGTGATGACTTTTATTAAAGTGACTGTCATTTGCACCAATCATTTAGAAAAATCAGAAAAAAAGAACATTTGCATAATAATTTGGAACACAGTGTAGTGCAAAACTTTTAGACTTAAGGCTGGGTTCACATTTGCGTTTGGAACGCAGCGTAACAAAACGCAGCCAATTGCATGCGCACTGTGTTCCTATGTTTAACATGGGAGCGCATAGTAGCTGCGTTTGGTTGCGGTTGCGTTAGCCACACCCCTTTCATGACGCAGCCGCCCTCACAACACTGGATTAAGGCCAGAGGGGGCGGCCATAATGAATGAGCTGCACACAGCCCCGCCCATGGAATTCCCTGGACTCTGCCTACGAGAGCACGTAAGTATGAACTTACATGTCGACTATAATAATACTTTGTGTTGGACACATAATACAAGCATAACTGTACAAGAGGGGTGTATGCACCCCTCTATAGTGATACGGGGGGGGGGACTTTGGTTGACATGCATGGAGCTCGGAGGAGCCCGTGCCATGGGGGAAATTGTAGAAGAAGGCCACCGAAGTGGGCGGCCGGTCTGTAGGGGGGTCTAAGCCCCCCCTAGAGACCTCAAACAGTCCTTTAGTTACTGAATTTAACTCTTTAATAGTCATAGGACAGTTTGCTGATCCCGGCAATAGCCGGGATCAGCAAACTATGCAGTTGCCGGATGGCTCAGGATTACACATCCTGAGCCATCCGGTTACTGCATAGCGGTTCAGAGAACCGCTGCGAAAACTGCTGCCTGCATGATTTTTAACGCAGGCAGCAGTGCCGGACACGGATACCGGATGGCTTGTGAAGCCATCCGGTGTTTTGCATTGGCTCCTATGAGGAGCGTTTCCTGGTCCGGTTTTGAGCTTTTTGAAAGCTCAAAACCGGATCAGGATTCTTAAATGGAGATGTGACCCTGGCCTATCTCAGCACAGGAATATTTTTTTTAAACACATCCAAATGTGGAAATTATTATTATTCCAAGATCTATGGATTAAAATTACCTTTAAAACTAACTTTGTGGGAAACCCATTTACGTTAAGGTTGCCAACAATTTAGTCCTGCCATTTTTGGGGTTTTGTGAAACTATATCCAATTTGCCTTTTTTGTTTGTTTTTTTGGGTTGTTCCAAAACACACTTAATAAACGTGTATTTTAACATTTGGGTGCAATAATTTTCTGGGAGAAATACTTCATTTTTGGAACAATTTCAAGCGTGCCACTGTTGGCCTTGACTGTATGTACCCAAAAGATTTACAAGTGAAAAATACACTCATCCAGAAAAAAACAAGTCATTATAGAGCTACATTAACAAAAGTAAAAAAAAAAAATATATATATAGCTTCTGGAAAGTGACAATGTAAAAATTGTGCTTGAAAGTGTTGATACCCTATCGATTAGATTAGGGATAACTATTGATCATTGGCATCTGGGGCCTATCCAAAAAGGGGATCTATAAAGCCAGATTTGAATTGAGCAGAGGTCTATGAGACTGTGGGAAATTGTTAAGAGCTTAACTCCGCTATCTCTGTCAGTCTGATAAAGAACGAATGGAATGGGTACCCATTCAGATGGGTACGGGATTGTTTCCTCTGATTTGAGAGATCAATAAATGACCCTCTCTTCTATCAATAAGAGATGTTATTTACCTGTTACAAGCCCTTTATGGCCCAACCACGCCAAGTATTTATGGAGTTAAACACTATTATCGCATTCTTTTGTTCTCCAATACTAATAGGGTTACTTTTAACAAATACTGGACTCTATGGAGCTGTAAAACAAGATAAGAAATATATTTCATGGGGTACTGGTATCTTATGAAAATCTTTGTGTCTTATTATTTATTATATTATAATTAGCGAAATAATACATGACGCCTGTTCAAATTGGTGTATTTCACAAGAGCATATCAGTGAATATAAGTGAGGCCAGAGTCAGATGGCCATATAACACAGACGCTGGCCGCATTGTAAAGCATCAAGTGGCTCCATGGACCTGAGCATGACAGCTTAATGAATAACTGTACAGCTGTCATGGTGGGGTGAGGGGAGATACTGTCCACTCCTTGCTTTGCAATGTGAGTGCTGTCCATGCTAAATGCTGTCTGATTCCGGCCTTACATGGATCTGTTGAAATTGTATTGATATGGCATCAATATATCAAAAGTATTGTATCAGTATCAGTATTACTGATTAATATTGTTCCCAGGTTGTCTTTTATGCAAAACATTGAACTACAAGACACAGTAACTTTAAAGATGGCTGAAATATTAGTGACAGATAACTGCAAAAGTATAATTTAGAACATTTAAATGATTATGTATTTTGGTAGCAATATTTGTAAGCCAAAATCAAGAACTGAATTTAACATAATGGAGAGATTTTCATGTCTGGTGTTTTGGATGTACTCCATGTTTCATCATAGAAAATAGTGATGTTAAGTAAACACTGTATACATTATTTCATTAGACTTTCTAGACTGGATTAGGCTGGTATAGAACACTAGAGTCCCTTAAAGTAGTCATTCCCCATGAACTTTTATGGTACCTTTACACGCCGCCACCGAAAGGTAGAAACCGGCAGGTATTGGACACAATTGTACCTTTTGCCTTCAAAACACCGCGAAGTGGCGGCGTGTAATTCAGGAAGTTCCTTCCTGTGTCTTTGGATACCTGTGTTTCAGCCGTGATCAAAAACAAGCAGGCATAATCCCTATGGTGGCGGCGTGTAATTGGGGCACAGGTACGGTATTTGAGTTACCTGGGGCATGCCACAGCGTCATGTATACCACGCCCCATCAGCTATCATTGGTAGGGGCTACTGTGTACCCATTGGCTGTCCCTGCACAGGGCGGCATATTTAACGAGCTGACCAGTCACAATACACATTTGCAATAGCGTCATGTATTAGCCAGCCTTCCTGCGCTGGCTGGCCAATCATGATGTTATAGCATTGTCCAATCACCGTACGAGCGTCGCGTAATACACAACTCTGTCACGCCTATGTAGTTACGGCGCACAATATGTATGCCCATCTTCCCTTGTGGTAGCGGTAAATCAGGGAAGGTGCTCCACAGAAGGTAACCTGCGGCACCCGTCAGCGCTTCCGGGAACGAAAATACCTTCTGTGGAGCACCTTGTGGCGGCGTGTATTTTCGGCATCAGGCACTGTTAGCAACTGTTGCAAACGCACGCGTGCACGTGCGGTGCCTACCTGTTGCTACCCTCTGTGGCGGCGTGTGAAGGTACCATTACACATTTTTTAACATTATACACACATTTAAATTTAAGGGTGTAAATACTTTTTCAAGCCACTTTATATGAGAGCTTATAACTCCAAATATTTTCACATTTATCCCAGCCTGACAGCTGCAGCTTATACTGAGCAGTGTGACATCTCACCAGCAGCAGGGAAGAGGAACACTAAGAGCATTTTCTGCTGAATAGCAATGAATTTTAAGCAAGTATTTTGATTTTTTTTGTCTGTTGATTGGCAGGCTGTGTAGTCTGGCCAATTATTAGGACTGAACAGTCGTAGTAGTAATGCTCATTCACAATAAACATCCAGTGTAAATGAGGTAAAATTTTATGCGGAAGGTAGCAATTTTCATTCAGATCAATTAGTTAATTTATTGTTATTATTTATTGGCTTTTAGCTTGATCTTTAGCCATGGCAATTTGATGGATGAACGCTCTGTAGGAAGAGCGATCTTGCTCGAGCCTAGATAGGTTCACCAGGGTCTTCTCTGCCATTATCATGAAAGTAATAAGCCATTGGGTTGCTGGTCTTCCTCTTCACATTGTATCTTCTATTCTTTCTACCGTAATGCCCCCCTCTAATGATTTTTCTCTTTATAAGTTGTTCCAATGTAGGCAAGTACAACCCCTGGCAAAAATGATGGAATCACCTGTCTCAGAGGATGTTCATTCAGTTGTTTAATGTTGAAAAATGATTTCATCATCCCCAAACATCCTTTCAATTGATGGGATAAGAAAACTGTCCAAAATATCAATGTAAACTTGGGTATTTATTAAAGATGTAATGACAGCCATCTCCCCAGTGCCTTTACCTGACATGCAGCCCCATATCATCAATGCCTGTGGACATTTGCATGTTCTCTTCATGCAGTCATCTTTATAAATCTCATTGGAACAGCACAAAACAAAAGGTCCAGCATCATCACCTTTTCCAATGCAGATTCGCGATTCATCACTGAATATGACTTTCATCCAGTCATCCACAGTCCATGATTGCTATTCCTTAACCCATTGTAACCTTGTTTTTTTCTGTTTAGGTGTTAATGATGGCTTTTGTTTAGCTTTTCTGTATGTAAATCCCATTTCCTTTAGGTGGCTTCTTAAGGTCCTGTCACACATAACGAGATTGTTAACGAGATCATTGTAACGTCACAGATTTTGTGACGTAACAACGATCCCGCTAATGATGTCGTTATGTGTGACACGTACCAACGATCTGGCCCCTGCTGTGAGATCATTGATCGGTACATACTGCTTTGGGTCATTTTTACGTCATTGCGCTCCCGCTGGGAGCACTACATCCTTCTGTTTGATAGGGACAGTGACCAACGATCTCAATGCTACGCTATGGAGTGACAATTTCCAACGACCTTGGTATAATTCTAGATCGTTGCTGACGTCTTTGGTGACATTGCTGGTGAGATACCTGTTTCACATCTTACCAGCGATGTGAAAACGATGCACCAGCGATCCTGGCCAGGTCGTATCGTTATCGGTATCGCTGGTGCATCGTTATGTGTGACGGGGGCTTTACAGTTTGGTTACAGACACTGACTCCAGTTTCCTCCTATTCGTTCCTCATTTGTTTTGTTGTGCATTTCCTGTTTTGGAGACATATTGCTTTAAGTTTCCGGTCTTGAAGCTCTGATGTCTTCCTTGGTCTACCAGTATGTTTGCCTTTAACAACCTTCCCATATTGTTTGTATTTGGTCCTGATTTTAGACATAGCTGACTGTGAAAAACCAACATCTTTTGCAACATTGCGTGTTGATTTACCCTCTTTTAAGAGTTTGATAATCCTCTCCATTGTTTCAATTGACATCTCTCGTGTTGGAGCCATGATTCATGTCAGTCCACTTGGTGCAACAGCTCTCCAAGGTGTGATCACTCCTTTTTAGATGCAGACTAATGAGCAGATCTTATTTGATGCAGGTGTTAGGGTACCGTCTCATTGTGCGACGTTACCGCCGATTTCTTAGGCGATGCAGGGGCGTGGCCTATCGGCACCATTATGGCCCCTGTATCGCCTAATGTAATTAGGCGATGGCGACGCCTCTTAGTGGTCGCCTGGTTTCAGAGCAGTGCTCTGAAACCAGGCGGCCGATCCGGAGCGATGTATACACATCGCCCCATGTAAACGGCCGACGGCGATCTGCCATGCGATGGGAGCCATAGGCCCCCATGTGAAGGCATCGCCGCTGGGGTTTTAAGAAACCCCAGCGGCGATGCTGCCTGTGAGATCACCGGGACATCGCCGGAGGTGTCGCCCCATGTAAATGGTGGACGGCGATGCTAGCGGGGGTCGCAAAAACGTGTACGCTTCCGCCTGTCGTCGCCGACATCTCTGGTGCCATCACACAGTGTGACGGCACCCTAAGTTTTGCGAATGAAAATTTACAAGGTGATTCCATAATTTTTTCCTCAGAATTGATTGATTCCATAATTTTTTTCCCATTGCTTGGTCTGAAAAAAGATACCCTTACTGACCACCACATTTTTTATCTTGATTTCTTTTAGTGTTTCTTAAAGCCATAAAGTTGCCATCTGAAATGACTTTAGTTTTGTGCCATGTCTGTGATCTGCTTTCTTTCTACAAAATTAAATAACTGAATGAACATCCTCCGAGCCAGGTGATTCCATAATTTTTGCCAGGGGTTTTAAAGCGAACTTGTCACCCCCCCCGGGCATCAAAAGCTATAATAGCCACCTTCTGCAGCACTAAGGCTGCATTCTGAGAAGGTGGCTATAGGCTTTTGATGCCCTTTATAGTATGAAATATTAAGTTAGGTAAATGCTCACTCTTCTGAAGACCGAAGACCGGGAGGCGGGGTTTCACGCTCCTCCGGCCCGCCCCCTCTTGTCAGTCATTGTGCGCGCCTGCTGCTGCCTCCCTCAGTGTGTAAAATGAACGCGCGTCTCCGTTCTCATGCACGGAGCCGCGCATGCGCTGTGCGCCCGGTGTCGACTTCCTGGACACCGGGCGCACAGCGCATGCGCGGCTCCATGCAGGAGAATGGAGACGCGCGTTCATTTTCCACACTGAGGGGAGGCAGCAGCAGGCGCGCACAATGACTGACAAGAGGGGGCGGGCCGGAGGAGCGTGAAACCCCGCCTCCCGGTCTTCGGTCTTCAGAAGAGTGAGCATTTACCTAACTTAATATTTCATACTATAAAGGGCATCAAAAGCCTATAGCCACCTTCTCAGAATGCAGCCTTAGTGCTGCAGAAGGTGGCTATTATAGCTTTTGATGCCCGGGGGGGGTGACAGGTTCGCTTTAATAGCTTGGTGATCCGTGTCTCACGTGACATGTCTGGCTTGATTTGTTCCAAAATTAATTTGTTTATTCTTCATCTATTTTATTGATAACATCCTTCTCCAGCACCAAATTTTGAAATTTTCTTCTTTTCTATTGTTTCTTCATCACTCATGTTTCACTTCCATATGTTACTACAGAAAAGACCAGACTATGTATCAGCCATGTTTTTGTTTCCAGTGAAATGTTCCTTGATTTGAAGACCTTGTCCACTGACTTTATTGTTGATTTTCCCATAGCTATTCTCCTATTGACTTCCAGAGTTGTCACTGCATCTTAAGCGGCCGTCACACGCAACGATTTCTTGCCCGATATCGTTTAAGCGATCTCCTTTTTGATCGCTTAAGCGATATCGGGCAAGAAATCGTTGCATGTAATCAGGCGATTTACGATGTGAAATCGCTTGATTGTGACATCGCTGATCTGAGCTCCGGAGCTCAGATCTAGCTATGAACGATGTCACAATCTGCTTCATCGTGGTGTATAACACCACAATGAACGATCTCCCAGCGGCAGAGCCTATGCTGGGAGATGGTAACTATGGTACACGTCGGGTTACTAAGCGCCGCACGGCGCCTAGTAACCCGATGTGTACCATAGTAACGAGCGAGATCGCGGCTCCACATCGCTGGTGAGTCTGTCTGTGTGACATCTCACCAGCGATGTGAGCGATATTGTAAGCGATCACGCGTGCACGTGATCGCTTACAATATCGCTAGCGATATCTTAGCGTGTGACGGCCGCTTTACACACACCAATTTATATAGACAATAGTCTTATTGGTCAAAAATTAATAGAACATCTGTATTAATGAAAGCACCTAAAGAGGTCTACCAAGAACAGTCTTGGTGCAACTTACTCTGTTTCCCAGATCAAAGGGTTCCATGGCCTTCACCCTTCAACCCCTCTTCAGGGATCTGGATTTAACAGGAACCTCTTGGCTGTAGTCACATAGTTAGCTGCTCTTCAGGGTGTAAGCTGGCAAGAAGAATGGTTTGAAGACCGAGTCAGAACCAGAAGGACAGAACAGGGAAAAAAAATCACAATGCAGAACATTCTACTGGGATTTGGAGCAAGATACTGAGCTCTCTTGGAGCAAGTCAAATCATAACTAGCAGTGAAAAGCAGCCTTTCAGGGACTTAAATAGCCTGCAGCCCCACCCAGGCCACACTGAAGGAAACAAATACTTAAAAGTTGACAGAGGAAGAAAAAAAATCCATAATGAGGAGGAGATTCTTAAAAGCTTGACATTTATTAAAATTAAATACACAAAGCCATAAAATCCTGTAGGAGGTAATGAACCACAGCAAACGTAAATGTTAACTCCTGATCTCCCAGTATGGACAGAATTACAAGTACCAGAGGACATAGAACTAGAGTTGTTGTCTTGCTTTACCTGCAATTAAAGCACAGCGCCTAGTGAAAGAGGAAGAGACAGGAAAGTCAAGCAGTGACAGATGTTTGGTGGTTTCTGGTTTATAATTGGCTATGCACTAAGTAGCAATGCTAATTGTAAATGTCACTGAGTGGCATTCACATTAGTTAATCATGGTCTTTTAGGTAGTGCATTAAGGCTGGCTTCAGACTGCGTGTCTGATCCGATCCGTAGCTGTCCGCTTGAGGCAGACAGCCGCGGACCGGATCAGCACACAGGACGGGGGCTATTATGCCCTCCGATCCTGTGTGCAGCCGCACGCAGCTGAACCAGCCGACAGGTCAGGACCGCGGCGCCCGCGGTCCTCACCTATTAGCATCGGGAGCTGCGTGCGGCTGCACACAGGATCGGAGGGCATAATAGCCCCCCGTCCTGTGTGCTGATCCGGTCCGCGGCTGTCTGCCTCAAGCGGACAGCTACGGATCGGATCAGACACGCAGTCTGAAGCCAGCCTAAGACTAAGGCTGGTTTCACACTGCAGTTTTTTCACTGATCAGTGTCCATCAGGTTTGTGTGCCAAAACCAGGAGAGGAACCAGGAGAGGAACTTGCAGAGAAAAACTATAATTGAAAGATTGACACCTGTTCTGAGTTTTGGAGACATTCCTGGTTTTGGCACACAAACTGGATGGAAACTGATCAGTGAAAAAACTGCAGTGTGAAACCAGCCTTAGTAAATAGAACAGTGAGAGCTATGATAACAGCTGTGGCTCTGCTGACTGAACAGGTATTTGTGATCTAAATATGACCCTTATTCCACCAGATGATCCAGTTTGAATTTAAGTAGAAAGGTGGCCACTTTATCCATGTCTCCTTTTATTCAAGTTAGTCAAGTCAAGGGGAGTTTCTGAATTGGCTGTTTTAGGATGTTTGGACCACTTGATTTTGATGCAGATAAAATATATGTCAAGCAAAACACAAAGGGTGGATCCACTCACTAATTTGGACAGGGAGATTTCTTTGATCCAGGGAATACACAGGGATCAGCCAGAGCAGCTACAATATAACAATCCAGAAATGATGATCCAGCATGTGAATGAACCACCCAAGCCTCCATAAAACCTCACTTTTCTTGAAGTAAAATCTCCACTACGAAAAATATATACAACATACTTATGCATTTCTGCATTTCGGCAGGTAGTCTTAATCATGGTAAATACCATGATTAAGACTACTTGCCAAAATGCATAGGTCTGTTATCCATATTTTTTGTTTAACTCGTCAATAAATGTAAAGTTTTAAGGAGGTTTGGGATTCATTCACATGCTGGATTATTGTTTATAAATGATAAAATGTATGTACTCTTTTAAATCTGTAGAAGAGTTTAGTGCGCAAAACATAATATACACTAGTCATGGGAACCCATTTTTCAAGAGAACTTTGGGGGGACACATGGGGTCTCTCGATCTGCCAGCATTGGTCAAATCAGGGAATGAGGCATTAGAGACAAAAAATACTTAGGGCTGCTTTACACACACCAACATCTGTGACCAACGTCTGAACAGATCTCTGGTTGCAGTGAAATCATGGACACATTGTTCCATTTTGTGGCTGTGTACAACTTCTGAACAGATCTCTGGTTGCAGTGAAATCATGGACACGTTGTTCCATTTTGTGGCTGTGTACAAATGGAGCAATGTGTCCATGATTTCACTGCAACCAGAGATCTGTTCAGAAGTTGGTCACAGACGTTGGTGTGTGTAAAGCGGCCCTTATGGTACCTTTAAACGCCGCTACAGGATGGTGGAAACAACCGGGTGCTTCACGTCCACGAGCACGCACAAACGGTTGAATACGGTAACCGCACCACCTTTACACGCCGCAACAAGGTGCACTACAGTAGGTTACATCTATCTCTGGATACACCGCCGGGTGCCACAAGTTACCTTCTGTAGCTCACCTTACCTCATTTACACGCCGCTATAACAAGGTAATATGGGCGGAACAAAGGCAGCAGGGACAATAGGCGTGCCACAATTGTGGATTACAAGAATTTCGTACGCTGATAGGACAACGCAATAGCATCATGATTGGCCAGCCAGTGCAGGAGGCTGACTAATACATGACACATGAGCAATTGTGTAGTGTGACTGGTCAGCTCCTTAAATATGCCGCCCTATGCAGCAACTACCTATCGTAACGCAGGAGCTTCCTCCAATGATCGTTGAAGGGGGCGGTTTCCCGGAGCCTGTGTCACGCCCCAGGTAGATAGCAAGGTGTCGAAACAACCCTCCTGTTCCTTATTTACACGCCGATACAGGCCGTAACCATCGCCTTGAAATCAACCTGTTTTTGAGCTCTGCTCTGAAACAGGTGCCTCAAGTGACGGGTGGAAACAACCGTCTACACGCCGCTACCTCGGGTTGATTTGGCGGTGCAAGATACATTTCTCTCATCTACCCGGTTGTTTCCACCATCCTGTAGCGGCGTGTAAAGGTACCAATAGGGTTCAATGTTGGTGTAGAAAGCTTATCTTGCTTGCTGATAATGGCAGAGGGTTTATGGAATAGCTAAGAAAGAGAAATTATTAAATAATTTTGAAAAATGACCAAAACGAAGGAGAATACTTTCCTTGAAAAAGAGGGTAAATAACTTCTGCCTTTGTGGCAGAACTAAGCCTTGAAATAGTTTCCTGTAAGTTCCTGTACGGGACCTTTTTGCCACCATTGGCCAATTGGATATTTACAACATATTTCGGGACACAAAAAAAGAATAGAAACTTGAAATTTTTCCTGCTATATTTGGTCAAATATTTAATTAACTCACTCCTAACATGATGACTGGAGCTTCTTCTCTTTGGTGAGGCATGCGATTTTAGGTGGTTTTGGTGATTCTAGTTGCAAATGCTACAGATTTGCATCAGTCTGGAGTAGAGAAGAGTGTGGTGATGCAACCCATGACCGGGTGCATCACACGGGTGGTCGGTATATGGCTCTGTTTACATTTATCCGGTTTTACTGTGGGTGTGCTGTGTTAAACCTACCCAGAACACAGGGAGTTAACAGCTGTAGACCTGACAAATTCATGAGCCTGATGAGCGGCTGTGTCAGAACCTGTGTGTATGAATGCTTTGCTGGGCTAAACCTGAATGGTGCACAGGGGGTTAATCACATCTCAGGTCTGTGTGTGAGTGAGATGTGCTGATTGACTCACTGTGTTGCAGCTGTGGGTGAGGCAACCTGGATAGGAACCTGCCAGGTGTCTGAGTGATTAGAGGACGATGGGAATCAGAGCAGTCCAGACCACTGCCATGTGAGGATGTGCTGGAAGTGATCCGTCCCCGGTGGGGGAAGTGAAGGGAGCCTGCCAGCTCCATGCCGGTCGCACGTGATGCGTGCATGCCAGCCAGTGTCCAGGACCGAGGACGGCTCAAGGGCCAGGCGGTCATATGAGTGATTAGGACCGAGAACAGCTCAAGGGCCAGGCGGTCTGATGTGCGGTATTAGAGACCAAGTACGGCTCAAGGGCAAGGTGGTCAGAGCTGACATTGGGACTGACTGAGTCATGATATGGTCCTGTTGATCCAGATGTAAGTGTCCTGGATCCCAGTGGATCCATGGAGGTCTCGTGTGTACTGAGTGACAGGGTTCCTGGTACTATTGTGGGCGCTGAGTATGTAGCATATTGGTTTATGGAAATATGCCATGAATGCTGTTTCATGCGTGAGTCATAATGGTTCATGAAAAAGTACTCTGTATGATGACTCGTGTGCAATAGGATGGGGAATGATCACTGTCAGGGTGTTAGGCGGAAGTAACCGCCATTGGGACCGAAATAAGTCATGATATGGTCCCGTTGATTCTCATGTAAATGTCCTGTAATGTAATGTAATGTCATGTGATGTACTAATGTGGAAGTTATGTCATATGAAAATGTAAGTACGGTGTTATGTTTTATGTGATGAAAGCGGTTTATGACAGAAAAACAATAAATTTGCTGGTTATGTTCCGTTAAAATGTAGTCACTGATGTCATTTCCCCGTGTCAAGCGAGTATCCGGGCGCTACCTCACAAGAGCTAACACCTAAGGGTACCTTTACATGCCGCTACTGGATGGTGGCAACAACTGGGTACATGAGAGAAATGTATCTTGCACCGCCAATTCAACCCGAGGTAGCGGCGTGTGAAGACGGTTGTAGCTACCCGCCAGTGGTGGCACCTGTTTCAGAGCACTGCCCTAAAACAGGTGGTTACCCAGCCGATGGTAGCGACCTGTATCGGCGTGTAAAGAAGGAACAGAAGGGTTGTTTCGACACCATGCTATGTACCTGGTATGTACCTGGGGCGTGACACAGTCTCCGGGTTACCGCGCCCCATCAGCGATCATTGGTGGAAGATGCTGCGTTCCGATTGGCTCTTCCTTCACAGGCCGCCATCTTGGATGAGCTGTCACTTCAGCACTACAGATACGCGCCGTATGCACGATCATACATTAGTACAACGCGGACACACACTTGTGGAAGGCAAAAGTATCAATGCGCCATGGTCCTTATATAGTGTGCACATTCTCTTAACATAATAAGGAATAATGCTGTAAACAGCGCACAAGTTTGGTTTACGTACTGCCCTGGCTTATTGTACTGCAGATGCCGTAGAAGTGCTTCTGGCGTGTCACTGCGCGCACTAATGTACACATTGTCATACCACATGCAAATGATTAATTCAGTAGACAGCGCACAAGGTTGCGTTACGCACCGCTCTGTGGGGTCTTGTTCTGTAGGTGCCGCAGAAGTGTTTCGCCCGTGTCACAAGCGCTTATTCCGTGGCACAGTCCGAAAAATACTACGTCATGTCTCCACCATCCGCCCTTCGCGTCGTGCCCAATCAGAACACTCTTGTGTTGGCCAATGGTTGTGGTTTGGGCGCGGCGTGATGGACTGTGGCACGCCTATATGTTTTACCTGCTGCCTTTGTTCCGCCCATATTACCCTGTTGTGGCGGCGTGTGAAGATGGTAGGGTAAGCTACAGATGGCAACTTGTGGCACCCGGCGGTGTATCCAGACATAGATGTAACCTACCGTAGCGCACCTTGTTGCGGCGTGTAAAGGTGGTGCGATTACCGTTTGCAACCGTTTGTGCGTGCTCGTGCACGTGAAGCACCCGGTTGTTGCCACCATCCAGTAGCGGCGTGTAAAGGTACCATTAGTGTTGCTGAATAGCGGGGTGTTTGCCAAATTGTTTGCTCAACACTTCGCCAAACCCCTGAACCCGATTGAAATCAAAGGCAAGCAACATCAAATGCAAAGGAAACACCCTCAAAGGTGTCCAAAAGCTGACAAACACAGCTAAAATAAAAGACACACACAGAGATCAATCTTAGCAGTCTCCCGCTGCTTGCTTGCTTCTGGGTTTGCTCACAGTCTTCTCGCTCTTCCCGCTCCAGGACAGAAAATGAGCCTTAACTTTTTTCCCCCTGGTGCAGGAAACAACCAAATTGTTAGATGTCTATCTTCTCACTCCTGGTGCTGTAATGAGTAAATCATTTTGAACAGTTACATTCTGAGAACCATAAGTATTTTTATTATTAAGATCAGCAAAAAAGCCAGCACCACCAGAAGACAGCTTGCAATGAAAATTGTGCAAATGCAAATATTACTTCTAAACTGTATAATATAAAAATTTAGATATTTGGCAATAAATTCATCAATCTTTTGAGCCATCAAGGCAATCTAAGTCAGGGTGGTCCTACTCTATATTTTTTATTTTGGTTGTGCCATGTGGCCTTCAATATAAACATATAGTGGACCATAAAGAGCTAACATTTACCTGTTGCATGTCAAACCTGCTCCCATAGTGCTGGACCAGTGCAAGTGAATAAATGGCAACTCAGGCTCCCACACCTATAGCTGACACCACATATGTCTGAGCTTTTCAGAGTTAACCCTCACCAGGCCAGCACTCATAAATTAGAAGAGGGCTGGTCCAGGCAAATAAAGATTGAAATAAACTGAGCCTGTGGGCAGGGTACGATAACAGTGTGAACAGCTACCAAAAATGCTACTAACAATACAAATGGAAAAACAAGCAAAACCTGGCATGCAAGGCAAAGTAGGGTTCAGCTACAACCAAATTACAAAGATCAGCAATAAAGCCAGCACCACCAGAAGATACAGTGCTGGGCAAATTAATTGGGACAAAGCATTTTTTAAGTAAAATCGTACATTGGGGTTACCAGTCAGTGATTCAAACCAGTTTTAACTGCTTTGAACAGGTATGAGTGTACAACCTTGAGTAACAAAATGTGGTTTGACTGGTTTTAGTCAGAAAATAACAGCTAGCTGCCCCCTCAGCTTCAGTTGAGCGCTTGTTTCTGTGAGGAGTGGTTTAGTGTACTTTTCCTCGCACACACAATGAAATTGGATCGTTTTCTCCAAAACGAAAAGGGAAATGTGGAAGAAAAAGGAAAATGACACCAAGAACTGATAAAACACTTATCCGAAATAGTAAAATTAATGCAAGAAAAACTTGCTTTGTCCCAATTAATTTGCACAGCATTGTAGCTTGCAATAAAAATTGTGCAAATGCACATATTACTTCCAAACTGTATAATATTATAAAAATTTAGATATTTGTCAAAATATTTGTCAATTTTTTGAGTCACTCTGACAGCGTCAAGGCAATCTCAGTCAGGGAGCTGATGCCACATACAGTGGGTACAGAAAGTATTCAGACCCCTTTAAATTTTTCACTCTTTGTTTCATTGCAGCCATTTGGTAAATTCAAAAAAGTTAATTTCTTTCTCATTAAAGTACTCTCTGCACCACATCTTGACTTATAAAAAAATCAGAAATGTAGACATTTTTGCAAATTTATTAGAAACGAAAAACTGAAATATCACATGGCCATAAGTATTTAGACCCTTTGCTCAGTATTGAGTAGAACCACCCTTTTGAGCTAGAACAGCCATGAAGTCTTCCTAGACCTGGCCATCCAGCCAAAAATGAGCAATTGTGGGAGAAGTGCCTTGGTTAGTGAAGTAAAGAAGAACCTCAAGATCACTGTGGCTGAGCTCCAGAGATGCAGTAGGGAGATGGGAGAAAATTCCACAAAGTCATATCACTGCAGCCCTTCACCAGTTGGGTCTTTATGGCAGAGTGGCTCGACAGAAACCTCTCCCCAGTGCAAGACATATGAAAGTCCGCATAGAGTTTGCAAAAAAATACATAAAGGACTCCCAGACTATGAGAAATAAGATTTTCTGGTCCGATGAGACGAAGATAAACATTTTTGCTCATAATTCTATGTGGTATGTCTGGAGAAAACCAGGCATTGCTCATCACCTGCCCAATATAACCCCAACAGTGAAACAAGGTGGTGGCAGCCTCATACTATGGGGGTGTTTTTCAGCTGCAGGGACAGGACAACTGGTTGTAATTGTAGGAAACAATTGTAGGCAGCCAACTACAGAGATATCCTGGATGAAAACCTCTTCCAGAGTGCTCTGAACCACAGACTTGGCCGAAGGTTCACCTTCCAACAAAACAATGACCCTAAGCACACAATTAAAATAACAACGGAGTGGCTTCAGAACAATTCTGTCACCATTCTTGACTGGTCCAGCCAGAGCCCTGAACTACACCCAATTAAGCATCTCTGGAGAGACCTGAAAATGGCTGCCACCAACATTCACCATCCAACCTGACGGAACTGGAGAGAATCTGCAAGGGAGAATGGCAGTGCATCCCCAAATCCAGTTGTGAAAAACATGTTGCATCATTCCCAAGATGACTCATGGCTGTTCTAGCTCAAAAGGTGCTTCTACTCAATACTGAGCAAAGGGTCTAAATGCTTATGACCATGTGATATTTCAGTCTTTTTTTTAAATACATTTGCAAAAATTTCTACATTTCTTGTTTTTTTAAGTTAAGATGGGGTGCAGAGTATACATTAATGAGAAAAAATGAACTTTTTTGAATTTACCAAATGGCTACAATGAAACAAAGAGTGAAAAATGTAAAGGGGTCTGAATACTTTTCCCACCCACTGTATGTCTGAGCTTTTCAGAGTTAACTCTCACTGCACCAGGCCAGCACTCATGAATGAGAGCAGGGCTGGTTTAAGCAAATGAAGCTTGAAATAAACTGAGCCTGAGGGTAGGGTACGATAACTGAGTGTGAACAGCTACCAAAAATGCCACTAACACCATGGGAAATTGGTTTCTGCTCCAGATAAATACTGCTTTTTTATGGTCCACTTTATGTAAATTTTGGAACCCGCATAGCAAAACTAAAATAAAAATATGTAGAGTACGACCACCCTGATGATATTGCCTTGACATTGGCGGGGTGGCTCAAAACATTGGTCACTATTTTGCCAAATATCTCAATTTTATAATATTATAAAGTTTGAAAGGAATATGTGCATTTGCACGCTTTTTATTGCAAGTAATTTTCCGATGGTGCTGGCTTTTTTGCTTATTTTTTATTTTTATTATTCAGCCAAATAGCTATATCGTCTGCAGGTTAGGTTGCCATGTGTATTTGTACATTTTAGAGTACACATTTGAATTATTTGTAAAAGTTTTCTTAGGACAAATGCTGAAAGGCAGAAAATTGTCGTTGCTTTTTGTACTTCTTTTTCCTACCTCTGTATTGTGTGGTAAAAAGTAGTTTTTATTGTAACTTTACGAAATATTAAAAAATATTAATATTTACAAAAAAATAAAATGACTTTTTTAAAACAAAACAACCTTTTTTTTATACTTTAAAGCGGCTATTATAATTAACAACAGAATGTTTTTACTGAGGTAGAGGTTGAAAAGACATAACATGAATCCAGTTTAACAAAATCCATGTTTACTACTGCTACCTTTTCAAATGCTCCCAAGAGGCAAGACATAGAATTCACTTTCTAATCTGGAAGTAGACAAACTATAATGCCACCTAATAATAATAATAAAACTTTATTTGTATAGCGCCAACATCAGGGGCTGGCTGGAGCCTCTATACCCGGGTGGCAGATTTCCATTGCCGGCCCCGACTTGAGGACCGGGGGGGTGGGGGGGTGGGGGGTGCTGTCAGCCTGACTTGAGGACCAGGGGGGGGGGGGTGCTGTCAGCCTGACTTCGGGGGGGGGGTGGGGGGTGCTGTCAGCCTGACTTGAGGACCGGTGGGGGGGGGGGGTGGGGTTTGCTGTCAGCCTGCCTTGAGGACCGGGGGGGGGGGGGTTGCTGTCAGCCTGACTTGAGGACCGGGGGGGGGGTGCTGTCAGCCAGCCACAGCCCTTACCTCATCCCGGACCTCCAGCGTCATGTGCTATCGCCGCGCCGGCCGACTCCCGACTCCCGCGGCCCGTTTCTGTAGGGGGCGGCCCGAAATGTGGACTATACCACCAGCCCAGGGGGCACCTGCCCCCCTGCCACCTGGGCCAGCCCGCCCCTGGCCAACATATTCCGCAGCGCTTTACAGTACATTGGTACGTATAAGAAAAATATACAATACAGAATGGTAGGTAATACAGAACAGTAGTTACATACAATAAACATAGAATCAATGTAGGAAATACAATAAAAAGGCAAAAAATAAAGGTGACACTGCTCCAAGGAGCTTACAATCTAAGACGGGATGGGAACACAAAGTACAGGGGCTTATAACAATGAATATCTTAAGTCTAAATGACTACTGTTAGGGAGAATGATAGGCCGCCCTGAAGAGGTGTGTTTTTAGGGAGCGTCTGAAGCTATGCAAGTTGTGGATTGTTCTAGTTTCTTGGGGTAGAGCATTCCAGAGGATCCGTGCAGCTCAAGAGAAGTCTTGGAGTCGGGAATGGGAGGTTCGGATTAATGCCAGTGTTAGTCTGAGGTCGCATTCTGAGCAAAGGGGATGGGTGGGGTGGTAGACAGAGATGAGGGTAGAGAGGTAAGGAGGTGCCGCGCCATGAATAGCTTTGTGGGTGACAACAAGCTATTTGAATTGGATTCTTTAGTGTACGGGTAGCCAATGCAGTGACTGGCACAGAGCAGAAACATCTGAGTAACGGTTTGCTAGATAGGTGATCCTGGCTGCTGCATTGAGGATAAACTGGAGAGGGGAAAGCTTACTGCGGGGGAGGCCAGCTGATAAAGAATTACAGTAGTCAAGGCAGGAATGAATCAGGGCCGCGGTGAGAGTTTTAGTTGTTTCCATGGTGAGGAAAGGGCGAATTCTGGAGATATTTTTCAGGTGCAAGCGACAGGAACGGGTGAGAGATTGTATATATGGGGTGAAGGAGAGATCAGCGTCCAACATAACACCCAGACAGTGAGCCTGCTGACTGGGCGTTATCGTGGTGCCGCACACCGAGAGAGAGATGTCAGGTTTAGGGAGGTTGTCAGAGGGTGGGAGCAGAAGAGGTTCAGTTTTGGAAAGGTTGAGTTTCAGATAGAGAGCGGACATGATATTGGAGACTGCAGTTAGACAGTCATTGGTGTTCTGTATTAGAGCAGGAGTAAGATCAGGGGAGGAAGTGTATAGTTGTGTATCATCAGCGTAAAGATGGTACTGGAAGCCAAATCTGCTGATGGTCTGTCCGATCGGGGCTGTGTAGAGAGAGAAGAGAAAAGGTCCAAGGACTGAACCCTGAGGGACCCCAATAGTGAGGGGAAGAGGGGAGGAAGTGGAGCCAGCGAATGATACACTGAAAGAGCAGTCAGAATGATAGGAAGAGAACCAGGAGAGAGCCGTGTCCTTGATGCCAATGGAGTGCAGCATAGAGAGTAGGAGATGGTGGTCAACAGTGTCAAAAGCTGCAGAGAGGTCAAGAAGGATGAGCAGAGAGTGGTCACCATTATGTTTTGCTGTCAGAAGGTCATTGGTCACTTTGATGAGGGCAGTTTCTGTAGAGTGTAAGGGGCGGAAGCCAGACTGCAATGGATCTAAAAGAGAGTGAGTGGCGAGGTAATGGGTGAGGCAGGTGTAGACCAGGCACTCCAGGAGCTTTGAGATGAAGGGGAGATTGGAGACAGGTTTGTAGTTATTTGTGCAGGATGGGTCAAGGGACGTTTTCTTTAGTAGTGGAGTAATAATAGAGTGTTTGAAGGAGGAGGGGAAGATGCCAATAGAGAGGGAGAGATTGACGATTGTGGTTAAGTGACTGGTGACCACTGGAGAGAGGGTCTGGAGTCAGTGGTGCATGTAGTGGGACGTGAGGATGAGAGGAGCCTGGAGACTTCTTCTTCTGTGACGGGGTCAAAAATGGAGAGTGAGCCAGAGGGGATGTAGGGACAGATGGGAGTAACAACACTTGAAGGTTGGAAGCTGATTTCCTGATGGATGTTTTCTATTTTCTCTGTGAAATAAGAGGCCAGATCATCAGCACAGTGGTCAGTGATAGGGGCCTGCACTTTCAGACTGAGGAGAGAGTGAAAGGTGTCAAAGAGTTTCTTTGAGTTGTTGGCTAGTGAGGAGATCAGGGTGGTGAAGTAGGTCTGTTTGGAAGGTGAAGGGCAGAGTTGTAGGTTTTGAGCATGAATTTATAATGGATAAAGTTTTCTGGTGTGCGGGTTTTCCTCCATAGACGTTCAGCACTCCTAGAGCATCGCTGGAGGAATCGAGTTTGTGATGTGAGCCAGGGCTGTTTTACTCTGAGTTTGGAGGTTCTGAGGGTGAGGGGCGCTACTTGGTCCAGGGTAGTTTTGAGAGTATCATTGTAGTGATTCACAGCCAGATTGGGGAAGGAGAAGCAGGAGATTGGGGACAGTGATGAGAGAAGAGACTCTGTGAATGTATGAGGGTTAATGGCCTGTAGATTTCTGAATGTGTGATAGGTCGGACTATGCTGTGATGGACGAGGGTTTGTGAGTGTGAGGGAGAGAATGTTATGATCAGAGAGAGAAGGAGATGAGTTGTCTAAGGAGGAGGTAGAGCAGAGTCGGGTAAAGACCAGGTCAAGGGTGTTACCATCTTTGTGTGTCTCAGAGGTTGAGAACTGTGAGAGGCCAAGAGAAGTGGTTAGGGATAGGAGTTGTGATGCAGATGTGGAGTTTGGGCTGTTTATGGGGATGTTAAAGTCTCCCAGGAAGAGGGTTGGTAAATCTGAGGAAATGAAGTGCGGCAGCCACACAGAGAAGTGGTTGAGGAAGTGGGTGGGTGAATCTGGGGGGCGGTAAACCACCGGTACTCTGAGGGGGAGGGGATGGAACAGCCTAATGGTGTGAACCTCAAAAGAAGGGAATGAGAGTGATGGAGCGGGATGGGGGATGACCTGGAAAGAACATTGTGGGGACAGGAGTAAGCCAACTCCACCACCATGTCTGTTCCCAAGTCTCGGGGAATGGGAGAAGTGTAAACCGCCGTAGGAGATAGCAGCAGGTAATTAAGGTAGCAATCCTAAAAGTCATAAATTATTCTTTAACAAGCCTTCCAATATGACTTAGGATTTGTGCCAGATCCTATTGGCACACTAGGCTAGCAAATTGCAATCCACCACTGTTACAGGGCAATCTCATCCTGGACTACCATTAACTGCGCCACCATTACTACGTATGGGCCTCTCCAAGCTTCCCACTAAGCTGGATAATGATTCTGCCACTCTTCCTGGATTCCCGTGTATGGATCAGCCTCTGTAGTGGACTGAATTACACTTTGAATTTAACCCTGCTGTTCTGTTCGAGTCTACTACAGTATACACTTATAATGTTGCGGTAATTTTTGACTGGACCTATTAAAGTCTCTATTTTTAGCTAATTTAAGCTTTTTATTTGAACACTTGTTGCATTATTATATTGTATGTGGTCTTGTGGAATAGCTATTCTCCTTGTGGAGAGTATTCTGCCAGCCAGCAGTGAGGAGACGTAAAGCTGCAATGCTCCTCTGGGAAATTGCATATGCAAATTGTCACTTCAGTGAAGAAGTGAAAAACTGTAATGCCACCTATTAAAGGTAGCAATCCTAAAAGTCCTAATTTGTGCCAGATCAGAACCCCAAACTGCAGATGCTGTGTTTCGGAGTGATTGCCCCTTATCAATGCAGTGTGTGGGAATTCTGATCTGGCTCTATGAGAGGCTAAGACAAGGTCTTGGGGAACAGCTAACACCCATGTGGAGAATATTCTGCCAGGCGGCAGTGAGGAGCAGTGGCGGACCTTGTCCCTAGAGGGCCCTGGTGCAGCTGATGGTGAGGACCGGGGTGGTTGGGGGTGCTAGTGGAGTCGGCGAGGTCCGGGGGGTGGGTGCTAGTGGAGTCGGCGAGGTCCGGGGGGGATGGATGGGGTGAGAACAGATGTCGGCGTCGAGCGTTTTGCTATGCTTTGCTATGTTTCAGCATCTCCTACCTGAGCCGTGCCCCGCAGTCCTGGGAGCCGAGGCGGCAGAGGAGAGGAGGGGCGGGATCAGCCGAGGGAAGCGGGAAGCTTCCCTCAGTTAACCCCCTCTCCTCTGGCACAGGAACATGGGGGTCGGCTTGAGGGGCCCCTAGCTGGTCGGGGCCCTGGTGCAGCTGAACCAGCTGCACCGCGGTAGGTCCACCCCTGGTGAGGAGACTTAAGGCTGCGCTTACATGCTGTGTATTTGCTGCTTATTTTTACGCGAGTGCTGCTACAGTTTTTATAGCCAAAACCAGGAGCGGCTGATTAAAACCAGGAGTGGGTGATTAAATACAAAAGTGGAGCACTTGTTTCTATTAGACTTTTCCTCTGATTGTTCCACTCCTGGTTTTTGCTACAAAACTGTAACCTGGCATAAAGCCAAACAAAAGAGGGTTTATGTCCCAGAAAATTTCAAAAATGGACCAATCAATCATATTGCATTTAAGATGGATTTTAATGTTTTCCTTCCATAAAAACATATATCCCATGACAAAACATGATTTATACAGTACCATATAATATAAACATAGAAAGATAAAGTGACCAGTGCAAAATGAAGCAGAGCCTTAATGTCCCAATAGAGGTAAACTCCCTGTAAATAACCAGAGCAGGCAGATGATTGCTGGCCTAATTCATAGTGCTAATTCTTATTCCTAAAGGTACCTTTACACGCCGCTACAACAAGGTGGAAACAACCGGGTGCTTCACGTGCATGAGCACGCACCAACGGTTACAAACGGTACCCGATACCGCCTTTACACGCCGCTGCAAGGTGCTTTACAGAAGGTTGCATCTATCTCTGGATGCACCGCCGGGTGCCTAAAGTTACCTTCTTTAGAGCATTTACACGCCGCGACAGAAGGTAATATGGGAGGACATGGTGCAGCAGGGACAACACATAGGCGTGCCAGAGTTGTGGATTACGAGACGCTCGTACGATGATTGGACAAAGCAATAACATCATGATTGGCCAGCCAGCGCAGGGAGGCCGGCTAATACATGACGCTATAGCAAATGTGTAGTGTGACTGGTCAGCTCCTTAACCCCTTCATGACCCAGCCTAATTTGACCCTAAAGACCTTGCCATTTTTTGCAATTCTGACCAGTGTCCCTTTATGAGGTTATAACTCGGGAACGCTTCAACGGATCCTAGTGATTCTCAGATAGTTTTTTCGTGACATATTGGGCTTCATGTTAGTATTAAATTTAGGTCGATAGTTTTTGCGTTTATTTGTGAAAAAATCAAAAATATGGCAAATATTTTGAATATTTTGCAATTTTCAAATTTAGAATTTTTCTTCTGGTAAACCAGAGAGTTATGTGACACAAAATAGTTATGAAATAATATTTCCCACATGTCTACTTTACATCAGCACAATTTTGGAAAAAAAAAAAATTTTGTTAGGAAGTTGTAAGGGTTCAAAGTTCATGAGCAATTTTTCATTTTTCCACCAAAATTTACAAAACCATGTTTTTAGTGACCACATCACATTTGAAGTCCCTTTGAGGGGTGTACATGACAGAAAACACCCAAAAGGGACACCATTCCAAAAACTGCACCCCTCAAGCTACTCAAAACTACATTCAAGAAGATTATTAACCCTTTAGGTGCTTCACAGGAACTAAGCAAATTGGAAACAAAAAAATGGATATTTTAATTTTTCTAACAAAAATGTTCTTTTAGCCTCAATTTTTTCATTTTCACATGGGCAACAAGATAAAATGGATCCTAAAATTTGTTGGCCAATTTCTCCTGAGTACATTGATACCTCATATGTGATCATAAACCACGGTTTGGGCGTACGGCAGGGCTCTGAAGGGAAAGAGCGCAATTTGACTTTTGGAGCTAATTTTCCATTCAAAAAGTGAAATGGCGCTCCTTCACTTCTGAGCCCTGCCGCGCGTCAAAACAGTGGTTTATGACCACATATGAGGCATCGGTGTACTCAGGAGAAATTGCCCAACAAATTTTAGGATGAATTTTCTCCTGTTACCCATGCGAAAATGAAAGAATTAAGGCTAAAAGAACATTTTTGTGAAGAAAAAGTACTTTTTCCATATTCACAGATCAATTTGTAAAGCATGTGGGGGTTCAAAATGCTCACCACCCATCTAAATAAGTTCCCTGGGGGGTCTAGTTTCCAAAATGGGGTCACTTGTGGGGGAACTCCAAAGTTTAGGCACACAGGGGCTATCCACACGCGACATGGTGTCCGCTAACAATTTGAATGGAAAATCACCTCAAATTGTTAGCGGACACCATGTCGAATTTGGAGAGCCCCTGTGTGCCTAAACATTGGGGCTCCCCCACAAGTGACCCCATTTTGGAAACTAGACCCCCCAGGGAACATATCTAGATGCATTGTGAGCACTTTGAACCCCCAGGTGCTTCACAAATTGATCCGTAATAATTTAAAAATACTTTTTTTTCCACAAAACTTTTTTTTTTCATTTTTATGGATTAATTTGTGAAGAACCTGGGGGTTCAATATGGTCACCATCCATCTAGATAAGTTCCCTGGGGGGTCTAGTTTCCAAAATGGGGTCACTTGTGGGGGAGCTCCAAAGCTTAGGCACACAGGGGCTCTCCAAACGCGACATGGTGTCCACTAACAATTTGAATGGAAAATCACCTCAAATTGTTAGCGGACACCATGTCGCATTTGGAGAGCCCCTGTGTGCCTAAACATTGGGGCTCCCCCACAAGTGACCCCATTTTGGAAACTAGACCCCCCAGGGAACATATCTAGATGCATTGTGAGCACTTTGAACCCCCAGGTGCTTCACAAATTGATCCGTACAAATTAAAAAAGAAAATTTGTGTGGAAAAAAAAGTATTTTTACCTCATTACGAATCAGTTTGTGAAGCACCTGGGGACTCAAAGTGCTCACTATGCATCTAGATATGTTCCCTGGGGGGTCTAGTTTCCAAAATGGGGTCACTTGTGGGGGAGCTCCAATGTTTAGGCACACAGGGGCTCTCCATACGCAACCTGGTGTTTGCCAACAATTGGAATTGTTATCGGACACCAGGTCGCGTATGGAGAGCCCCTGTGTGCCTAAACATTTGAGCTCCCCCACAAGTAACCCCATTTTGGAAACTAGACCCCCCAGGGAACATATCTAGATGCATTGTGAGCACTTTGAACCCCCAGGTGCTTCACAAATTGATCCGTAATAATTTAAAAATACTTTTTTTTCCACAAAATTTTTTTTTTTCATTTTTATGGATTAATTTGTGAAGAACCTGGGGGTTCAATATGGTCACCACCCATCTAGATAAGTTCCCTGGGGGTCTAGTTTCCAAAATGGGGTCACTTGTGGAGGAGCTCCAAAGCTTAGGCACACAGGGGCTCTCCAAACGCGACATGGTGTCCGCTAACAATTTGAATGGAAAATCACCTCAAATTGTTAGCGGACACCATGTCGCATTTGGAGAGCCCCTGTGTGCCTAAACATTGGGGCTCCCCCACAAGTGACCCCATTTTGGAAACTAGACCCCCCAGGGAACATATCTAGATGCATTGTGAGCACTTTGAACCCCCAGGTGCTTCACAAATTGATCCGTACAAATTAAAAAAGAAAATTTGTGTGGAAAAAAAAGTATTTTTACCTCATTACGAATCAGTTTGTGAAGCACCTGGGGATTCAAAGTGCTCACTATGCATCTAGATATGTTCCCTTGGGGGTCTAGTTTCCAAAATGGGGTCACTTGTGGGGGAGCTCCAATGTTTAGGCACACAGGGGCTCTCCATACGCAACCTGGTGTTTGCCAACAATTGGAATTGTTAGCGGACACCAGGTCGCGTATGGAGAGCCCCTGTGTGCCTAAACATTTGAGCTCCCCCACAAGTGACCCCATTTTGGAAACTAGACCCCCCAGGGAACATATCTAGATGCATTGTGAGCACTTTGAACCCCCAGGTGCTTCACAAATTGATCCGTTATAATTTAAAAATACTTTTTTTTCCACAAAATTTTTTTTTTTCATTTTTATGGATTAATTAGTGAAGAACCTGGGGGTTCAATATGGTCACCACCCATCTAGATAAGTTCCCTGGGGGGTCTAGTTTCCAAAATGGGGTCACTTGTGGGGGAGCTCCAAAGCTTAGGCACACAGGGCTCTCCAAACGCGACATGGTGTCCGCTAACAATTTGAATGGAAAATCACCTCAAATTGTTAGCGGACACCATGTCGCATTTGGAGAGCCCCTGTGTGCCTAAACATTGGGGCTCCCCACAAGTGACCCCATTTTGGAAACTAGACCCCCCAGGGAACATATCTAGATGCATTGTGAGCACTTTGAACCCCCAGGTGCTTCACAAATTGATCCGTACAAATTAAAAAAGAAAATTTGTGTGGAAAAAAAAGTATTTTTACCTCATTACGAATCAGTTTGTGAAGCACCTGGGGATTCAAAGTGCTCACTATGCATCTAGATATGTTCCCTTGGGGGTCTAGTTTCCAAAATGGGGTCACTTGTGGGGGAGCTCCAATGTTTAGGCACACAGGGGCTCTCCATACGCAACCTGGTGTTTGCCAACAATTGGAATTGTTAGCGGACACCAGGTCGCGTATGGAGAGCCCCTGTGTGCCTAAACATTTGAGCTCCCCACAAGTGACCCCATTTTGGAAACTAGACCCCCCAGGGAACATATCTAGATGCATTGTGAGCACTTTGAACCCCCAGGTGCTTCACAAATTGATCCGTTATAATTTAAAAATACTTTTTTTTCCACAAAATTTTTTTTTTTCATTTTTATGGATTAATTAGTGAAGAACCTGGGGGTTCAATATGGTCACCACCCATCTAGATAAGTTCCCTGGGGGTCTAGTTTCCAAAATGGGGTCACTTGTGGGGGAGCTCCAAAGCTTAGGCACACAGGGGCTCTCCAAACGCGACATGGTGTCCGCTAACAATTTGAATGGAAAATCACCTCAAATTGTTAGCGGACACCATGTCGCATTTGGAGAGCCCCTGTGTGCCTAAACATTTGAGCTCCCCCACAAGTGACCCCATTCTGGAAACTAGACCCCCCAGGGAACATATCTAGATGCATTGTGAGCACTTTGAACCCCAGGTGCTTCACAAATTGATCCGTACAAATTAAAAAAGAAAATTTGTGTGGAAAAAAAAGTATTTTTACCGCATTACGAATCATTTTGTGAAGCACCTGGGGACTCAAAGTGCTCACTATGCATCTAGATATGTTCCCTGGGGGGTCTAGTTTCCAAAATGGGGTCACTTGTGGGGGAGCTCCAATGTTTAGGCACACAGGGGCTCTCCATACGCAACCTGGTGTTTGCCAACAATTGGAATTGTTATCGGACACCAGGTCGCGTATGGAGAGCCCCTGTGTGCCTAAACATTTGAGCTCCCCCACAAGTGACCCCATTTTGGAAACTAGACCCCCCAGGGAACATATCTAGATGCATTGTGAGCACTTTGAACCCCCAGGTGCTTCACAAATTGATCCGTAATAATTTAAAAATACTTTTTTTTCCACAAAATTTTTTTTTTTCATTTTTATGGATTAATTTGTGAAGAACCTGGGGGTTCAATATGGTCACCACCCATCTAGATAAGTTCCCTGGGGGGTCTAGTTTCCAAAATGGGGTCACTTGTGGAGGAGCTCCAAAGCTTAGGCACACAGGGGCTCTCCAAACGCGACATGGTGTCCGCTAACAATTTGAATGGAAAATCACCTCAAATTGTTAGCGCACACCATGTCGCATTTGGAGAGCCCCTGTGTGCCTAAACATTGGGGCTCCCCCACAAGTGACCCCATTTTGGAAACTAGACCCCCCAGGGAACATATCTAGATGCATTGTGAGCACTTTGAACCCCCAGGTGCTTCACAAATTGATCCGTACAAATTAAAAAAGAAAATTTGTGTGGAAAAAAAAGTATTTTTACCTCATTACGAATCAGTTTGTGAAGCACCTGGGGATTCAAAGTGCTCACTATGCATCTAGATATGTTCCCTTGGGGGTCTAGTTTCCAAAATGGGGTCACTTGTGGGGGAGCTCCAATGTTTAGGCACACAGGGGCTCTCCATACGCAACCTGGTGTTTGCCAACAATTGGAATTGTTAGCGGACACCAGGTCGCGTATGGAGAGCCCCTGTGTGCCTAAACATTTGAGCTCCCCCACAAGTGACCCCATTTTGGAAACTAGACCCCCCAGGGAACATATCTAGATGCATTGTGAGCACTTTGAACCCCAGGTGCTTCACAAATTGATCCGTTATAATTTAAAAATACTTTTTTTTCCACAAAATTTTTTTTTTTCATTTTTATGGATTAATTAGTGAAGAACCTGGGGGTTCAATATGGTCACCACCCATCTAGATAAGTTCCCTGGGGGGGTCTAGTTTCCAAAATGGGGTCACTTGTGGGGGAGCTCCAAAGCTTAGGCACACAGGGGCTCTCCAAACGCGACATGGTGTCCGCTAACAATTTGAATGGAAAATCACCTCAAATTGTTAGCGGACACCATGTCGCATTTGGAGAGCCCCTGTGTGCCTAAACATTTGAGCTCCCCCACAAGTGACCCCATTCTGGAAACTAGACCCCCCAGGGAACATATCTAGATGCATAGTGAGCACTTTCAACCCCCAGGTGCTTCACAAATTGATCAGTACAAATTTAAAAAGAAAATTTGTGTGGAAAATAAAGTATTTTTACCTCATTATGGATCAGTTTGTGAAGCAGCTGGGGATTCAAAGTGCTGACTATGCATCTAGATAGATTCCTTGGGGGGTCTAGTTTCCAAAATGGGGTCACTTGTGGGGGAGCTCAAATGTTTAGGCACACAGGGGCTCTCCATACGCGACCTGGTGTCCGCTAACAATTCCAATTGTTGGCAAACACCAGGTTGCGTATGGAGAGCCCCTGTGTGCCTAAACATTGGAGCTCCCCCACAAGTGACCCCATTTTGGAACCTAGACCCCCACCCAAGGAACCTATCTAGATGCACAGTGAGCACTTTGAACCCCCATGTGCTTCAAAAATTGAGCCGTATAAATGAATAAAGAAACTTTTTGTGAAAAACATACTAGTCTAGTAGTAGTTGCAATTCGAAGCATAGGGGACCCAAAACATTTGGGTCTCTCCATGCTGAGGATTCCAGCCCCCTAGCTGCCAAGTTGTACCTGGCTGGCAACCAAAAATACGGCAAAGCTCCATGTCATTTTATTTGTAGAATTTAAAAAAAGAATGACATGGGGCTCTGCCATATTTTTGGTCCAGCCAGGTACAACGTGGCAGCTACGGACTGCCACCAGCCCCCAGCTGCCTCGTCATACCTGGCTGGAACCAAAAATACAGCAAAGCCTATTTTTTTTTATTTATTTCTAGAATTATTTCTAGAAAAAAAATGACATAGGGCTCCGCCATATTTTTGGTCCAGCCAGGTACAACTTGGCAGCTACGGACTGCCACCAGCCCCCAGCTGCCTCGTCATACCTGGCTGGAACCAAAAATACAGCAAGGCCTATTTTTTTTTTATTTCTAGAATTATTTCTAAAAAAAAAATGACATAGGGCTCCGCCATATTTTTTGTCCAGCCAGGTACAACTTGGCAGCTACGGACTGCCCCCAGCTGCCTCGTCATATCTGGCTGGAACCAAAAATACAGCGAAGCCTATTTTTTTTTTATTTCTAGAATTATTTCTAGAAAAAAAATGACATAGGGCTCCGCCATATTTTTGGTCCAGCCAGGTACAACTTGGCAGCTACGGACTGCCCCCAGCTGCTTCGTCATACCTGGCTGGAACCAAAAATACAGCGAAGCCTATTTTTTTTTTAATTTCTAGAACTGATTCTAGAAAAAAAATTACGTGGGGCTCCGCCATATTTTTGGTCCAGCCAGGTACAACTTGGCAGCTACGGACTGCCCCCAGCTGCCTCGTCATACCTGGCTGGAACCAAAAATACAGCGAAGCCTATTTTTTTTTTAATTTCTAGAACTGATTCTAGAAAAAAAATTACGTGGGGCTCCGCCATATTTTTGGTCCAGCCAGGTACAACTAGGCAGCTGGGGGCTGGAATCCTCAGCATAGTGAGGCCCAAGCGTTCTGGGCCCCCCATGCTGTGATATGCAGCCCGCAGCCACCCCAGAAAATGGCGCATTCATTGAAGCGCCATTTTCTGGCGCTGTACCCATGCTCTTCCAGTTGCCCTGGTGCCGGTGGCTAACTGGGTAATAAAGGGGTTAATGCCAGCTTTTTATTGGCAGCTGGCACTAAGCCCGAGATTCATAATATAGGGCCAATGTTAGACCCGCCATTAGGAATCTCTGGTAAATAGTCAGAAAATACACACAGAGAAAAATCTTTTTATTTGAAAAAAAAACACAAACAAAATTCGGACTCCATCTTTATTATAAAGATCCGACGTAGTCCACAACGAAGGTCCCACGACGCTCGATCGCCTCCGACGTAGTCCACAACGAAGGTCCCACGACGCTCGATCGCCTCCGACGTAGTCCACAACGAAGGTCCCACGACGCTCGATCACCTCAGCTACATCCAGAGACTGCAGCAAGGGATCAAGTGTCCTCTTGTTGTAGTCTCTGGGGTCAGAGTCATGGTGCACGGTACGGCAGATCATTGCCATACAGTGCACCATGACTGACCCCAGTGACTACAAGGGGACACTTGATCCTTTGTTGTAGTCTCTGGGGTCACAGTCATGAAGTACTGTATGGCAATTATCTGCCGTACCGTGCTTCATGACTGTGACCCCAGAGACTACAACAAAGGAATCAAGCGTCCTCTTGTTGTAGTCTCTGGGGTCAGAGTCATGGTGCACGGTACGGCAGATCATTGCCAAACAGTGCACCATGACTGACCCCAGTGAATACAACAAGAGGACACTTGATCCCTTGTTGTAGTCTCTGGGGTCACAGTCATGAAGTACTGTATGGCAATTATCTGCCGTACCGTGCACCATGACTCTGACCCCAGAGACTACAACAAGAGGACACTTAATCCTTTGTTGTAGTCACTGGGGTCAGTCATGGTGCACTGTATGGCAATTATCTGCCGTACCGTGCTTCATGACTGTGACCCCAGAGACAACAAGGGATCAAGCGTCCTCTTGTTGTAGTCTCTGGGGTCAGAGTCATGGTGCACGGTATGGCAGATCATTGCCATACAGTGCACCATGACTGACACCAGTGACTACAACAAGAGGACACTTGATCCCTTGTTACACCCATGCGCCCATCCATCCACACATGCACCCATCCATCCACGCATCCATGCACGCACCCATGCGCCCATCCATCCACGCATCCATGCGCTCATCCATCTATGCACGCACCCATGCGCCTATCCATCCACACACCCATCTATCTTTGCACCCACGCTCCCATGCACGCACCCACGCTCCCATGCACGCACCCATGCGCCCATCCATCCACGCACCCATGCGTCCATCCATCCACACACCCATGCGTCCATCCATCCATGCACGCACCCATCCATCCACGCACCCATGCGTCCATCCATCCATGCACGCACCCATGCGCCTGTCCCTCCACGCACCCATCCATCTTTGCACCCATGCACGCACCCATGCGCCCATGCACGCACCCATGCATCCACCCATGAACACGCACACACACACACACACACACACACACCACACACATACTTACCTCTCTCTCAAGATCCTCTAGTGAGGAGGAGGAGCCTGGGAGAAGAGGAGGAGCGCCACACCGAGGAGCCGCGGCACCACGGAGGACGACGGAGGACGGGTGAGAGGGGACACGGGGGGGGGGATCCAGGGCAGGAGGGTTGCGGGGCACGAGGGTTGCGGGGCACTAGGCACCCACCGGCGCGCTCTGGCCAGCGCCAGCGCCAGACCGCGCCGGTGCCTGCACCGGCGCCGGAGCCTGCAGCAGCACCAGCATGCGGGTTGCGGGAGGCTGCTGAGAGGGGATCGGTGCCGGTGGTGGGTTAACTTGGAGTTGGAGGGGCTGAGGAAGGGGAGGGCACCCGTGCACCCACCCCTCCAAGCCTGATTGGAGAAATCCAATAAGATTTGGAGGGGAGAATCTCTCTGATTGGTAGTTCAGATTAAACTGCCAATCAGAGCGAATTCAGCCACGAGGGGGAAAAAGCCACCCCCCCAGGACAAAGTACAGGTCCTCATGTTCCCGCAGCACCAGTGACATATCACCGGCCCCGATCACCGATGCCGCGGGAACGCGATCCTGCCATGACGTCGTGGGACGTCACAGGTCGGGAACGCATCGACTTCTATGACGTCCCACGACGTCATAGGTCATGAAGGGGTTAAATATGCCGCCCTGTGCAGCGACAACCAATCGCAACGCAGGAGCTTCCACCAATGATCGCTGAAGGGGGGTGGTTTCACGGAGGCTGTGTCACGCCCCGGGGAGTTATCTAGGTGACGAATAAACCTTAACCTACCGTATTTACACGCCGTTACCATCGGGTTGAAATCAACCTGTTTTAGGGCACTGCTCTGAAACAGGTGCCGCGAGTGACGGGTGGTAACAACTGCCTTTACACGCCGCTACCTCGGGTTGATTTGACGGTGCAAGATACATTTGTCTCATAAACCCGGTTGTTTCCACCCGGCTGTAGCGGCGTGTAAAGGTACCTTAAGGGTTTTTGGTAGGTCTCTATCGTTTATCTTTCTATGTTTATATTTATATGGTACTGTATAAATCATGTTTTGTCATGGAATATATGTTTTTATGGAAGGAAAACATTAAAATCCTTCTTAAATGCAATATGATTGAATGGGCATTTTTTGACATTTTCTGGGGCATAAACCCTCTTCTTTGGCTTACAAATTTGATATATTGTTAAAGAGTCAATTATGACTTATAGGATAGCTACCTTTATTAGTCCTCACTGAAGTAAAAATTTGTATATTGTATGTGAATATGGTTGTTAATAAACAAATGAAAAATGAAAACTTCATATTCGGTTTTGACCGAACAGAACATCAGGGTTAAGAGACAATGCTGCTCCTCTGATCTGTGTGCACTTGGACTAATCAAACCCCCCTGCAATTGTTGTGTGTTAGTTTAGGTTGGGTTGTTGTTATGGCATGTGGAGCAGGAGGAGTTACAGAGTCGGACGTGAGGATAACAAGCACACTGGTCTGTAGCGGGAAGGCAGACCTGAGGGAGTGTCTGAGATTGTGAGACTGTCTAGGCCAATGGCCAACACAGTGCCTGGCTACCGCAATATCGACTAGCAGGACCATGTAAAAGGGAAAGAGCCACATAATTGAGCCAAGTTGGCTTGCTCCAAGCACCTGTAACCTTGAGAGAGAGAGAATCGCAGTGCGATGAAACAAGCAGACAATAAGGATGGGACTATGCTAGGTCTATTCCCAGCAGGGGCGTAACTACAATAGGCCCAGGGGTTGCGATTGCACCCGGGCCTTGCAGCCGATGGGGCCCAAAAAGTCCCTTTGGCCTATAGAAAAACACTAATACTATTAAAGATTTGCAATAATTGGGGGCCCCGTTGGAGCTATCGCATCGGGGCCCCTGGGCCTGAAGTTACGCCACTGATTCCCAGTAAACGACTGAAACATTATCTTAAAGGAATAAGGCAACACATCAACCTCAGAGACCAAGAAGATGTTAGCAGACTTTCTCCTCATCTCCACACTACTTGTGAGTGTGACACCAGGAGTCAACTGTGTTTAGGTAAAAAAGGTTAGGTTTTGTTAGTGTGCTGTAGCAGTACGGCCCAGTTAGCAGAAACCAGCTAAAAATTGAGAGGAGTATAGTCTGTCAAAATTGTTTATACTCTTGGCATTATTGCAATAGCTAGAGTGCAGCTTGTGAGACACATTACAGTAATGCTTCCTTGTACCTGTTATTTCTGTAATCATCATAAGAACTGCTAATTACATTTTCCTGCATAAAATCAACTTTCCTTCAATAAAGCCGGTATTTTGTTTCTGCCTCCTTGTCTATTGTGCAGTGTTACCATATTTGAGCTCTGTCCGGCGGTGTTTCACTGACACTGCTACACCTGTTCTCTTAGAATCTATTTTCTGTCTGTATAATGAATGCTCACTGTCGGCATCTTACTACAGGCATTTGGACGTACTAGACCTCAATAGCCGCTTATATTGTTGAAGCCTCTGCCTTAGCTTCCAACTTATAACTAACCCTTTGTAACCCCAAACCTCTTGCAGCTAACATTAGTTTTCACATTAGAATTATTAATCAATTCAGAAACCGAGGAATACATTAACATAACAATACATTTATTATGGCATCTTCAAGGATGTTGATGATTCTTTCACCCCCCCCCAGGACTTATGAAAGTAAAAGAGCTGTGGTGCCCTTCTCACACAGGTAACCACAGACTCACCTACAGCATGGATGGATTTCCTCAGTGGGTACACAAGTACTAACAACACCTTCCACCCCAAGCCAGTAGTGGGAGTTCAACTTGCTGTCCTTAGGCAAGATCCCCTATAAATACTGGTGCTGGGGGTGAAGTTAGACAGAGTGTGCAGTCGCTAGGAGAACTGTGAAGACGTCCTGGTGGTTGGAGCCGTGCTAGGCCCGAGCCAGAGACAACTGAACAGTCTTCAGTCTAGCTATTGCAGAGACTCAAGAGTGGGGTCGAAGGTGAGACGTAGGAACAACGGAGACGTAGCAGCCTGGGGACCGAGGAGCCATTTTGGTTCACTCCAGAAAGCACCCTGGACACCGGAGTCCGAGTCTGCAGGAGAGCACACAGCCCAGCAGAGAATACCGGTTTTCCGTGGAGACTTCAGTTCCCCGGGCATCTGTGCAGTCACCAGCAAGGGAGCCAGGCACAGCAAGAAAGTATATAGTGGCAGTCCAACGAGGGTTACCTAACACAGCACAGGTTAGAGGAGAGCAGAGGAGGCCAGCCAAGTTCCATACAGGGCAGGGGCTTTACAAAAGGGAAAAGAGAGGGACAAGGAGGCCTTAAACCCACACACTGTGGAGATCCAGAAGTGCTACCTGAACACCAGGCAGTGTACTGGACTATTACCTGCAATTCCATCAGTAAAAGGTAAAGATACAATCTCTGGTGCGTGTGTGTCTATTCCTCTAACCTGACCCTGCCACTTATAGAGACTTTTCCAGCCGCTGGACAGCAAGGCCCATACCCTGCTTCATCCCTAATCATCTCCACATCCACCACCACCACCATCAGTGCTGGTCTGCCCCGGGGATGTAAGAGAGTAAACTAATAAGCTGCTAAAACCAAGCAGACTGCCATTTTGTAGTGGCCCAGGAAAGAGAAAAACACAGTCTCTGGTTGCCATGGTGACTGCTCTGTGTCTAGGAAAGTGAAAGCACAGTCTCTGGTTGCCTTGGTGACGGCTCTGTCAGTTGCTCCTGTTGTTGTTGATCTCTCTCTGCGGTGGCCATTACTAGTGTGTAAGGATTACAGCAAAGCCAGTGCAAGCTATATGGCCCTTTAAAGTTGTTTGCAAGCCCTGTTGTGTGGACTAAAGACTTTATCTTGAACTGAGCAAGTGTCCAGCATCTGAGGAGAGGCTGAGGAGATGTTCCCCCTGATGGAGCGAGTGATTGGCGACCAGGAAGGCCGTGAGTGACTGCGAAAGGAGAGCCGGCGTCCGGTGCCATCCACATTGGGAGGATCCTGACAAGGAGGCTGAGGAGATGTTCCCCCTGATGGAGCGAGTGATTGGCGTCCAGGAAGGCCGTGAGTGACTGCGAAAGGAGAGCCGGCGTCCGGTGCCATCCACATTGGGAGGATCCTGACAAGGTCCTGACAAGCCCTGGAAAAGAGTGCTCCACAGATTGCACCCCAAGCTAACAGAACTAAAGTACTGGACATGTGAATCTGGCATTGGCTGGTAAGCTGCCAAATTTAGCTGTTTTTTTACAATACGTTTTTTTTTGAGGCCAAAGGTTTTTCTTTTCTTTTTCTTTTTCTGGACTTGCTGCAGCTCACGTGGAATATACACCGGTGTAAAGCTACATTTGAGGTTGATGGTACCATAGTTTTGAGATACCCGGGTATCCCTGTGCTAAGTGTATAGCCAGCATTGATATAGTGTAATGTATTGTTATTAGCTGTGATAAGTTATACTCAGTGTGCCATCTCAGAGGTCCCATCAGACCGCCCACAGTTGATGTACATAGCCTTTAGTTAAGTTAAATCCTTGATAAGTCTAACGTGTAGTTAAATTTGTTCCTGGTTCTGAGTGTGATTTACATACCCTGGGAACTCTGAGATCGGTGCATTGATGTCGGCTGACGCTGAGTGTGTGAAACTGTTATTGGTAATATTTTAAGGGGATTTTGAGACTTTTACATTCCTTACTGAACCATACCTTGATCCCCATATCAGTTAAAATACTGTTGTTTATTTCTGCCTCTGTCTCAGTCTGTGACACACTGGATCTTAATAGGACCTCTGGTCATTACAGGGACTCAACTCCACCTGCAGGGAACTGTTCCATCCAAGCTGCAGTACCATCTGCCCCGGAGGTCTGAAGCGGCGCTGGTGCCCATCACCAGAATCTGCAGGTGGCGTCATGACAAACGTTTATATTTTCCTTCATCACCATTCCCTAACCCCTTTTCAGTTGATCACCAGGGCCACGGGTTTGGGCAGGCCACCAGTGACATCCCAACTACAGCAGAGCCCAGATACCTGAGTCACCATACAACTCTGGGTGATTCAGAGCCACCTTCAGCAGCACTAAGACTGCATTCTGTGAAGGTGGCTCTTTATGTGTAATGTCCCCAAGGACACTGAAATAATGAGTTTTATAAATTTGGCTCCCTACCTGCTGTCCATCATCCCCCCTCTGGGCTCCGGCTGCTGCCTCCACTCTGCTCCTTATGTCCCCTGCGCCTGCACTGTGCAATTATTTCTCAGGTATGCGCAGTGTTTGCTGCCCAACAACTGAGGTTGCATAATCTCCTAACCTCCCACCTGCGTATGGCGGAGGCTCCAGATCCCAGCCCTGCAGTGTGTTATGATGTTTTCACACTATGCGGCTGGGACCACTGCTATACCCAAGCGCGATGTGAGGAGATCATGTGGCGCCCCGCAACGAGTGCGTCACAAGGGAGTATTGCAGCCGCAATATTCTCTGACTCAGCAATGAAATAGTTAACTTGGAGATCCAACCCAACATGCAACACCTAGAACAGGGGACCAATCATAGGTCCTGGTGGGTGGAGTGTTAGGGTAGTGTAGTAGAACACAACAATCTAGACAGTGAGAACAGAGTTCGTAGGAGAATCTAGAGCAGACTAGAGCTTGGAGAGGAGCGGGGGCTCCGCACTCCGTGCGGGCCCCTGGGCCGTCACCGGTCGGGTGTCAGCACCTGAGGCCTTAACCACCGGGATTGGGCATTTCTACACGGGTTCGCAAAAGACTCCCGTGCCCACAACTCACAGCCGGTTCACTGGTACCGAAGCTGGCAGCAGTTCACCTCTGCCACGCGAACCAGAAGAGTGGAGGATCAGCTTTACAGGAGCACCCCACCACCAGCCAGTTTCCAGTCGTCTAACCAGCGGTGTACCCACTGAGGGATCCAAGGCTCCCCAAAGCATCCAGGACGTATATCATGGATAGGGCATTGAAGCAGCCTCCCCGTACCCGACCTGGTATTCCTGGGCGACGCTGGCAACAAATCAAGTTAGGTAGAATGGAGGAACACTGCGGATCTCTGAGGAACACTATCACTGCTGAGTCCCCCCCGGTCTACTACTCAACCACTGTATACCATGTATTGCCTGCTGGTTACAGTAAAGACCCGTTGCAGAGACTACCTGTGTCCGTGCTTCCTTATGAACTATCCGTCCGCACAATAAGGTAACCGCAGCTGCCGCACAACATCTTGAGCAGCTCCAGCCCCCGGGGATCACCGCTCAGCCTGTGGGGAGCGTAACATCTTGCTGCTGTCCATCCCCCGGGGGTTCCGCAGCGTCGGTAGCCCTTACCGAATCTACTCATAGGTGGCGTCACGAATAAAACAAATTAAACCCCTTTTAATCTGTTCCACCAAGACGTCTTCAAACCCTTTTGATCTGCACTACACCGGGCCCCACTACCGGCAGGCGCGGTCCACCCGTGACAAGGAGGGAAGAAGAAGGAGTCAGTCGGCCGCGGTGAGTCAATCATGTGACCTCAGTTGTCGAGCAGCGCACACTGTGCATGCCTGAGACATGATTGCACAGCGCAGGCGTCGGGGACGTAAGGAGCAGAGAGGAGGCGGCGCCCGGAGCCCAGAGGGGGGGATGATGGACAGCAGAAAGTCAGTTGAGAGCTCGGTAAAGAACACACCCACCAATCCAAGTACAGGTATGGAGTCAAATTTATAAAACTCATTATTTCAGTGTCCCTGGGGACATTACACATAAGAGCCATCTTCACAGAATGCAGCATTAGTGCTACTGAAGGTGGCTCTTTTACTTTCATAGGCCCTGGGGTGGGTGACAGGTTCTCTTTAAACGATGCTACCGCCACTTGGAGCAGACAGATACATAAACTGTACGAAGTAGAGCTGTTCTATATATTGTTTAGAGGCCACTTCCAAGTGCTGCAAATCAGCTCATATTCAGATGTATAAAATGGGTAGTTGCAATTTCTGGCTTGTGTAAATATACTTTAAAGAGTGACACATTTAGACTTGATGTCTCCAGACATATTATCTCTGTGAGACAGAATCTGATCACTTGAAGGAGGTGTCCAAACTTTTACAGATCACTATAGCATAATATTACTAAGTTTTGAAACATAAAGCAAGTGGATTGCATCTGTATTATAGCAGCTGTTCCTCAGATGTGTACTACTATTAGGTGATGTCATGTATAAAATATGCATAGATAATCAACTATAGTATTACTGTGATGAGAAATGACATATGATGCCCGAGGTATTGTCTAAATATAAAGACTATTATAAATTGATGTTTATGTCACATGGAAACCCTGGAAAGAAGTGAATAACAACATAATCTAAAAAGTTAGGCTGAATATTATTATGTCAGTATTTTTCTACTTGACAATGCAAAATGGAATATGAAAAATAAATAAATATATACCGTATACTGTTAGGGTACCGTCACACGGTGCGACGGCACCGGAGATGTGGGTGGCAACGGGCGGGAGCACGCACGTTTTTGGTGCCCCGCTAACGTCGCTGTCCCCCATTTACATGGGGCGACGCACTGGCGATCTGACAGGCGGCATCGCCACCGGGGTGTCTCAAAACCCCAGCGGTGATGCAGTACAATGGGAGCCTGAGGCTCCCATCGCTTGTCGGATCGCCGTCGGCCGTTTACATGGGGCGATGTGTACACATTGCCCCAGATCGGCCGCCTGGTTTCAGAGCACTGCTCTGAAACCAGGCGACCACTAAAAGGCATCGCCATTGCTTATTTACATTAGGCGATGCAGGGGCGATATCGGTGCCGATAGGACACGCCCCTGCATCGCCTAAGAAATCGGCGGAGCCGTCGCCACGTCTGACGGTACCCTTAGACATAAAGCGTGGGTAAGATAAAGAGATCCATGAAAGATAGCAAAATTAGTTTTCTGCAATTCTGATAAAAAGTTAACATCTAGGACTTAATTTTATTGAAGTCTCGGGTAGGTTGGTGGGACTTGATATCTGCTGCATTCAGGGAAGGGGTCCCCCATTGCTCTAGCCCCCTGTACCCCGAGATATATACCTTAGAAAGCTAATAGAAAACTAGTCTAATGGGTGGGATCATATTACCAGCTCTTCGGCGCTGGCACAGTCATCCAGCCTGCTGCGTGGTTGTTCCTCCTCCTCCAGGTCTCTGCCGCCACCTCCTGCTCTACCCTCAGCTTCTGCTGTCTGTCAATCACACTGGCTGCACAGAGTGGCCTTGTGTGATGTCACTGACTGAGCCCGCCCTGTTTGTGCTTTATTGCAATAGCAGGGCGAGAATCTGGCGCTAGATTCCCACCCTGCTATTTGAATAAAGCCTGTCAATCATGCTGGCTGCATAGAGCAGCCTTGCATTACATCACCAGCTGAGCCTGCCCACAGAGCGGGAATCTGCCACAAGATTCCTGCCCTATGGGCGGGCTCAGCCGGTGACATCACGCAAGGCCGCTCTGTGCGGCCAGCATGATTGATAAACAGCAGAAGCTGAGGGCAGAGCAGTTGGCTGCGGCAGAGACCTGGAGGGGAAGGAACAACCACGTAGCAGGCTGGATGACTGCCAGCGCCGAAGAGCTAGTAAAATGATCCCACCCATTAGATTCTATAAGCTTTCTAAGGTATATATCTCGGAGTACAGGGGGGTTAGAACCATGGGGGAGCCCTTCCCTGAATGTAGCAGACATGCTGCATTCGGTAGTGCATTTAGATTGCCATGCACCAGCTGGGGGTCTATAAAGGTAGCACAAAAATTTGTACACTGCTGAAAAAGGTAAGTGTGTATATTTGCATGTACAATGGAGTATTAAAGGTGCATACACTGATACAAATGTAGTTACAATAGATTTACTCTCTGATGCGTAGCACACATTTGACAGCATATAGTCAGGGAATAAAAATCTAAAGATATGAAAGAAAGGATACCAGAAAGCCCAGTGTATGTGCCCGCAGCCCCACGTGGAAGCGCTCACTGGAATATTGAGTTACATTGGTGTCTTTTGTCTGTTTCTTTTTTTCTTTTGTGTCTTCACCACTCCTGCACTTCTTTCAACTCTCTTCTATTAAGGCCACCTTCACATCACATTTTTTGTGGATCCGTCTCTATTCTTTGTAAAACTGCTAGCCACTGATCCGATTTGGTCTCCTTGTATCCCTATTGGCATGGATGTGCACGGATTGGTCCTTATTGGCATCCGATTGTGTCAGTTTTGTGATGGAAACGTGGCACCCCTGCAGGGATTGGCACAGGACCCACCGGTACAGGGAAGATTATACTCCTTGGTACACACAACACTTCCACCCCAGGCCTGAAGGGGGAGCTTGACTTGCTGCCTTAAGCAAGATCCCCTATAAAAGAACCAGACCTGGGGGAGGAGCCAGTTAGTGTCAGTCAGACAGTTGACAGGAGCAGTCGGAGAGTGACAGTTGAAGAAGAGACTGACAGGAGCTGTGTAGCACCCTGGAGAGGGACGGAGTCAAGTGAAAAAAATTAGGAAACTACAGAAAAGGGGACATCACTAATTCCCCTATAGTCCATCTGGACACTGGAGTCCAAAGTTGTTATTATTCCGGATATAACAGAGAAAACCCGGAGAGACCAGGAGGATTTATTCCCCTGGACCTCAGGAAACCAAGACCCCAAACCTGACCAAACATAGGACCAGGGAATCCCACAGAAAGGTCCTTATTGTTCGGTTGTGGAGTTGTAGCCTGAGAGGGAAAGAAGAAGCGTCAAGTTTAGCTTAAGGCAGAACTGACCCTAATTACCACAGACAATAGAAGAGGAGGCCTCACAGCTTTCTAAGGTGGATGTCCTAAATTGCACCGGCCACCTGGTTACCCTCCTGGACCATACCTGCTACCCGACATCAGTAAAAAGGTACTGAAACAGAGACTTTTGTGTGTGTGTGCCTGATTCACTGGTGCTGTCTGGAGAACTTACACAAAGCCAAGACTACTACTCCCCTCAGCCACCCTGCTGCCCTGAGGTAAAAGCTCCGCCTGTGGGGAGCTGTAATACCAAAGCTCCATCACCATCACCTCAGCGGCTGGCTGCAGCGCTGGTAACTACATTACCAGGTACCACAGGTGGCGTCATGTATAATTCCCCATCACCAAATAATTTCCCCCATCTGCCATTGAGTGTCCAGGGCATGGGACTGGGACCCGACCAGTCGTGATACCCACTGAAGCAGCAACCTGTCCCAGTATCCGAGTAACCCCTACCCTATCGACCGATCCATTTGTGTCAGATTTTTACCCCATCCCAAAACTGGAGCCTGCTCTTGTCGAGCCCACTGGGACGGGGTACAAGGTATCGGACCGGGTTTGCTGCTGGGGGATGTCACAGAGGGCCTGGTCCGGACCGTGTCCCGGGCCCTGGCAAGTAAAAGGGGAATATTTACAGCGGATAATAGTTTGTCATGACGCCAACCACGGTGTGTGGTCAGTAAGGGGACCATCGCTGCTGCAGAACCTCCGGGGATGATGTTAGACAGCTTAGATGGTACTGCTCTCTGTAGGTAGAGGCGGGTTCCCCGGGGCAGTGATTGTTATAGTCTATGGTGGATGTTGTAATAAGGGATGATAGTGGAGACAGGTTGAAGGAACACACACTCACGTTTCTGTAGTTTCCAAAGATTTTTGTTTTAGCAGATTGTCCGTGGAGTCTGTCCTGGGGCTGGGTTGCTCCCACCCTGTCCAGGTCCTCAGCTTCCTCATGCTGCGCTGTATGTGTGGCCCTGCTGCTGCTTCTAGCTGAGCTGCTGGCACTGTCTCACTCTCTCTCTCCTTTCTGATACCCCTTGGCTAGGCAACTTGAGTCTTCTGTGTACTGCTGATCCCGCCGTGTTGCTTTGCTCTGGTACTGTGGTGGTCTAGAAACCTCCACTATTCCTGGATTTACTGTGCTGTGGGTGTCAGTCACAGTCTCGGATCCGGTGTCCGTTCTGTGCGCTCCTCTGGGGCGAGTTGTGATGGCACTCAAGCTCCTAGATTTGTTTCTCTGTCTTTAGTTCTCCTCTCCTCAGACCCTGGCTAGGCCTGGAATCGAGTAGCAGATTGTGGAGAAGCCTGTCGCAGCTCCTTTGCACCACAATCTCCTTCTCTCAGTTCTCCCAGGAACTGAAACTAACTACTTCCTCTTGACCTGGAATATATAAGGGAGCTGGGTTAGCTCCCCCTCCTGGCCCAGAGGTGCAAGTGTAAGTCAGTGTGTTGTGGGGAGGGAACCCGTGGGATGTTACTGTGGCACATTAACCCCTGGGGTGCCACATTCCCCCTTAGTTAAAGACAGTACTCTGGGACTGTGGAAAAACAAGTAAACAAACAATTAACACTATTAATATTTACAGAGACTTAAAAGTAAAAAGTACAAAAATCACTAAAATTTGAAAAAGAGTCCAAAAATTCAAAATGCAGTCTTTCCGGGGGCTTAGTCTATTGCCTCCGGGCTGATAAATATATACAAGTTCTTACCACAACCAGTCCGTGGTATATATGGTCCATAAGTGAATATGAAAAGTTCAAAGTTCATACAGGATAGTCTCTGTAGGTGCTGGGCTTTTTAACGTTGCACTAACTATGTACATATGTCCACCGGGTTCAATTTACATTTAACCAAACATATTTACATTTTACAGTTAATGCTATCTCAATCTTTGTACCTAGCCGGTAACTGACCTTGGGTACTACGCTCTGACCTGCGTAAAACGGGTATACTACTTACATGTGGACTACTGGTGTTAGTGCATATGTACCTACTTGTAGTGCTTGGTATTGAGGCAGATGAGGATCTGACTGCAGGACTGGCAAGTTCACTAGGACCAGGAATTTGTTCTTCCTCTACGGGTTCTACTTCCAGTTCTTCAAGTCTTGGGTCTTCTTCTGGTAACACGGGTTCTGGTGTTGGTTCCACCATTGAAGGGAATGCAATCATTGGTACTACAACTGCTCCGTAGTAATTTGGCCATGTTTTGGGGAAATCTCCTAGTACTGTATGGAATACTTCTTCTTCTTTCTCTTTAATAGGTTGGACCTGTACGGGTTCTGTTACTTCAGGTGTCTTCAGGGTTTCAGGACACGGTTTGAGCTGGTCTTGGGATACAATTGCTGAAGTTCTTCCTTCATCTTTTTTTTTTTTTTAACAAATATTTTATTTGGTTTACAGCTTTCCATAGAAAAGTAAATATACATAGTAATTGAGACTAACGACATTACAGCCAACAAACGAAAGTTCCCCCGCCTCCCCTAATCCCTCCCCCATCCCGGCAGTGCCCTTGTCCCAGATGAAACAGATAAAAAAGAAAAGAATGAAAAAAAAATACATGAGAATAAGTGTAAAAAGATACTCAAACATCTGTCCAATGACTCCGATCACGTAAACATCTACGTAGTTCAAGAAACCGCCAGTCTCCCCAGACCACCCTGTAGCTGCTCCAACAGATACCAAGTGGAGTCCCGAAAGGGCAACACCACGGATAGGATTTCCTCGTCCGACAGGTAATGTAATATAAATTCCCTCCATTTCTTAAAAAATTTCTCTGTTAGTTCATCCTTGTTCGACTCCGCATCTATGCTTTCGAACCTCATTGCTCTTTTGATATCAGAGACGATCAAATCACTTGACGGCGGCCTGGCGTACAACCAGTGACGCAGTATTGCCCTCTTGGCTAATATTGCCACGGTGTGTAATATACGTTGCTCATGTCTTGTACCGTGGGAGTCAGTGATGCAGTGAAACACCCACCCGTCTCTGCCAAGATCTTTTGAACATCCAGTAATCTCCCCTGCCATGGTATTCATGAAGGACCATAAAGGGCATAATGTCCTGCATTCCCAGATCCCATGTAGGAGATCGGTATTCTGTGTCTGACATTTCGGGCAAGTCTGCAGCCTGTCTACATTGGTCGTGTTAGGGTGAGATCTAAAACCATAAATTGCCCTGTGTATCAAACGAAACTGGGAGTCACGCCACTGCTCATTAATAACATTTTTTCTGAAGGTCCTCCACCCCACCAGAATTCGGTTTCCCAGGGTTGCATCTCCCAGCCTCGACTCCCATCCCTTGAAGATCCGCTGCTGTGTTTACGGTAGAAGTTGGGGACCTAGCTCTTTGTATAAAGTAGAAACACTTGTGTTAGTTATGCCTCTGGAGAGCAGATCATCCCACACGTTCACAATATATTCTGACTGGACATTCACCAGTTTTTTCATGATGTAATGCTCAAGTTGTTTGAACTGTATCATGTGATGATCCGGCAAGGCCAGGGTGCTCAGCAGTTCGCTGCCACTCAACCATTTAGACTCCGAGTGGCATAGGAGATCTCCCGCCGTCTCATCCCCTTTTCCCTCCAATGCTGAAAAAGTACATTTTCCCTCCCCAGCGGGAACTCCAGGTGGGTCCAGAGGGAGACAAACTTGGACATACACCATGAGAGACCCAATTTTCTCTGGATTAACTTCCAGACAGCTATAGTGTCTCTGGCCACTATGGAGTGTTTCACCATCTGGGGGAGATTAGACTTCGACGTGTGTAACACTGATGCTAAGCTCCAAGGCTTGCAAAGCTCCGATTCTAACTCAAAATCGGAGAACTTGCTTGACCTGCCCAGCCAGTCCAAGACATGTCTCACCAGGCACACCAGGTTATACCCCCTGACGTCAGGAATGGCCAGACTTCCTTCTTACTTTGGCAACATCAGGGTTTTGAGTCGAATTCTCGGGCGCTTGTTCTGCCACAAAAATCTAGTAAAAGCCCTGTTTACTTTGGAGACGTCTTTGCTACGAAGCAACAAAGGCAGCACCTGGAGCGGGTATAAAAGCTTAGAGAAACTCATCATCCTAACTAAGTGACCTTGGCCCAGCAGAGGAAGCGGCAAACTTTCCCATCTACGAAGATCCTTTTCCAGTTTATCCAGAATCGGGTCATAATTCAGCCGATATATCAAATCAGTCGAGCGAGCTAGCTGTATTCCCAAATACTTTATTGACTTTTTGGCCACCGGAATGTCTAGGATCTGGGTGGGCCTCCCCTCAGCACCCCGCGAAGACCGATGCTGAGCGGCTAAATAAAGCAACTCGCATTTACTTTTGTTCAATTTAAAACCTGAGAAGGAGCCAAATCTCTCTATGTGGGGCAGTATCAGTGGTAGATCTGTCACCGGTACTCCCAGATATAGTATCACATCATCTGCAAAGAAATTTGAGCGTATAAGGCATTTACCCACCGAGATCCCCGAGAAGCTAGCACCACTAATCAGATATTTGGCAAGAGGCTCAATCGCCAGGTTGAATAGAAGTGGCAATAATGGGCATCCCTGACGGGTCCCCCTATGTAATGTGAACGTACTGGATAGAAATCCCGGCGTTCGAACCCTCGCCCTTGGATTCGCATAAAGGAAACTAAGGTAGGATCGAAAAGGGCCCGTCAAACCCACAGCGCCCAGCACTTTTTCCAGCCATGGCCACCTGACATTGTCGAACGCTTTTTCCGCGTCTAGGGTGACCATGGCTGGATCCCTCTCAGTCCACAACTTCCTGTCCCAGGTGACCGAGTCAATCGTCAACAGTGCCCTCCGCACGTTTTCTGTCGCCGAGCGACCTTTGACGAACCCAGCCTGATGACTGCCTATCAAGCTCGGAAGATATACTGCCAGTCTGTTTGCCATCAACTTGGACAGGATCTTCAAATCCACATTGATGAGCGAGATCGGCCTGTAATTGGCCGGGTCTTCCCGGTTCTTATCTCCTTTAGGGATCATTGTTATATGTGCGGTGTTCATCTGGTCAGATATCAATATCCCCTGTAGAATGTTGTTATAAAGGGCCGTCAGGGTAGGGGCTATCAATGGACATATCGCCTTGTAAAATCCCCCTCCAAAACCGTCTAGGCCCGGCGCCTTGTGGGAGCCCAGATCCTTTATCGTCTCTGTGACCTCCGCTACCGTCACTGGTCTGTTAAGATCCCGAAGGTCTAGTTCACCCAAGCGCGTCATAGGATAAGACTGCAGCCACTCATCTCCCCCCTTCCGATACTGGTGTACTATAAATTCTCGCGTAATAACGCCCCAGTTCGTCTACTATTTGCTTTGGGTCCTTCGTGATAGTCCCTCCTTTCTTCCGAATTGCCGCTATCACAGTATATTGCTGCTTTCCCCTCGCCAGGCCGGCCAACAGTTTGCCCGCCTTATTGCCATAACGATGCAGTTTTGCCTCCCAGTGCTGCCTGAGTATGCCCTCTTTCTGCCGCGTCCATTCATTAAAGGTTTCCCTCTGATGCTGCCAAGCGGATTTGTTGTCAGCTGTCGGATTCTCAATGAAATCTCTGTAGGCGGTTCTCACCGCCTCACTGCTGCTCAAAAAAGATTGCTCTATCAAGCGCCTCTTGGCCCTAGTGAAGGCTATAATCCTGCCCCTCAACACTGCTTTGGCAGTTTCCCAGAACAAAGCACTGTCTTCTGCGTGTTGTTCATTATCCAACGAGAATGTGGTCCACCATTCTCCCAATAGTTTCTTAAAATCAGGACTGTCTTGCAGTGCCGTGGGAAAGCGCGAAATGATATCTGATCCCCTTGGATAGACGTCTGTCAGAGATAAACTTACTGGGCTGTGGTCTGAGATCACTAAATTCTCAATCGTCATATCCATTATTTTAGGTAATAGGTGCTCCCCGACCAACAATACATCCAACCTGGACCAGCAGTCATGGCGGTGGGAAAAGTGAGAAAACTCCCTCTCTTGAGGATTCCTCATCCTCCATGCATCCCAAAGGCGCAGGCCAGACGCAGATTTTGCTAAAATAGACTTGTTTTGTCGTCCCCTGTTACTGTTGGCCCCGAAGCCGACTCTCCCATATCTGTATTACTTTTCCTATCCTCCATAATGATCATAACTAGGTTAAAGTCCCCACCCACCACAATGTTATGTTCAGTATCTTGTAAAATATGCGGTTGAAGGTTTTCCAGAAACACGTCTTGTCCCGCATTAGGGGCGTAAATATTGTGTATACTCAAAGTGGTGCCCGAACATTGAATCAGTAGCTGTATGTGACGTCCTACCGCTAAACTCTTATGGGAGATTATCCTATATGCCAGTGATTTATTGATCAGAATGATAACTCCGGCTTTGCGTCCTAACGCACCCGATCCAATTACCTCCCCCACCCAGAGCTTCTGAAAAAGTCTTCCTCACCCAGGTGTGTTTCCTGTAATAGCACAATATCCCCTCGCAGCTTCTTCAGGTGTCTGAGAATGATTGAGCGTTTACCTGGTGATCGGAGCCCCTTCAGTATCCGTACCATGGAGATCTAGTACACAGTGGTGTGTGAGAAAATGGGGTATGAGAAGCATCCCTCAATCTCTGGTGACCAGCACTGCTATCGAACATATCGAAATCCCCTAGCATAAGAGGAATTACAAAACAGTTCCCAACCACTAACATGGGAAGAAATCAATAAAAGTCCCCCCACCCCATTCTGCTCTCGCAAAGTATGCTATTGCTTCCGTTATCCTGAGTGACAAATCTCCCCCACTACGCTCCCACCCTCCTGCCTCTATGACATTATGACAAGAAAAAATGTCTATGAAAACGTTCATCCCACGCCTAAAAGGCAAAACAACCAAAGTCTCACCGCCCTCTACCCTTTGTCATGGTCACGAACTCTCCGTCACTTTCCAAATAGATTTGGACTTCCGATTATCCCGCACCTGGATTTGTAGAGAAGAAGAAGAAAAGAAAAAAAACAAAAAAAACACACGACGGACGGGAGAGATATCGTCACCCCATTGTGTCGTGTATGTACGGCCTCTCCATACTTCTCACTTCTCCAACTCTCTCTCAGGAAGAAAACCAGGGTCTTATCCGTCCCGGCCATGTGACTTCACATGTCCGGGTCCCTGTTCATGTTCCTGCACATGTCTATGATCAAAAGATACAGACGATCAGGCGGAGTCCAACAAATCCTCTACAGTATTGTCCCGTGAAGTGTGCCTCCTTGGTGACTGTCTTGCGTCGCGGGAGTCCTCCAGCCCTGGACTAGCCCGTTCAGAGGACCTATTCCTGGGTGATCCAGAGCCAGAGCTCCTCCTCGCTGGCCTCTGATGCTGTGGGCCGTCTTCTTCCCTCATCGTCAGCTTGCGTCGCGCCTCCCCCGCGTCTGTAAAAAATCTCGGTCTGCCGTCGCGTCCCGCTACTTTAAGCGTGGCGGGGTAAAGTAACTGGAAAGGGGTATCCCGTTTAAACAACATAGAGCAGATATCATTAAATAGCCTCCTTTTTCTGACCACCTCTGGAGAGTAATCGCCAAACACGAGCACCTTGTGTCCTCTCAACAGCAGGGTATGGCGCATCTTTTTAAAAGCCATCAGCAATTTGTCATTATCCTCATAGTCGAAGTACCTCATTATGACCTGTCTGGGCTTTGATGCATCTGGGCGTTTATCCCCCTCCCTGTTTCCCCCATTACGGGGGGTGGCTGCGGGCCTATGCGGTGTGCCCTTTTCACCTTGCAACGGTTATCAATGCCCAGGGCTCGGGGGAGCTCCATCTCACATATTTCATCAAGATGCTTGTATGGGACAGACTCAGGTAGCCCCACAATCCTTAAATTATTACGCCGTAGTCTGTTTTCCATGTCACCTAACTTGGATTTCATCCATACTGAGTCTTTACACACAGCACCCAGTTTCTGTTCAAGAGCTAGCACTCTATCTTCATATTCTGCAATGTGCTGCTCTGTCTCCGAGATCCTGGTTTCATGCTGCTGTGTAGGGGTGTATAACTCCGCTAGTGCTGATTGCACAGTATCTTTAATTGTTCTACTCAATTCTGCAGTGAGATGTGCTTTTAATTCCTCAGCTAGCACTGAATGTGATGGGGGGAGGGCTGTATCATTTACCTCCATGCGGTCCCCGTTACTTGCTGCCGTTCTCTGTCTCACTGTCGGACTTTCAGGGCAGCTCTCCTCAGTGTGGCGTCTCCCATCTGTGTGCAGCCTGTCCTTCCTTCTCCCGCTCGCCGCCATCTTGCCCCCACCTTCTGCAGCCGTGCCGATTCTTCTATTGCGCACAGTGGTGCTGGTGCTGCGCAGCCACCTCTCCATACACCTCCGGAATGCGCCGCGGAGTCTCCCCTCACAACCTCCGGTGAAATCGGGGTCGCCTGCGGGGCTTTATGTGGGTTTTCGGCAGTGGGTGTCTGGAGCTGCGTGTCCGCTGTGTGTTCATATCAGGAGCCGGAACCGGAGGTCCTTCCTTCATCTTTACTTATCAGACACGTTTTAGCATTGTCTAGGTTAGATGGTAAGACTGTGTATTGGGTGGTTTCCCACTGATTATCCAATTTGTTAGAGCGTCTCTTTCTCTTGAGAACTTGGTCACCAGGTTGTAATGGCGTTGCTCGAGCATGTTGGTTAAAGGTTTTCTCTTGTCTTGCTCTAGCTTGCTGAAGGTTTCTCTCTACACATTCTTGTACTTGATGATACTGTTGTTGACGTAGGGTATCCCAATCTGATTCTTCCACTTCTGCGACTGGTTTTCCAATTCCCATTTCTAAATCAATTGGTAGCTTACCGGGTCTTGCACGCATAAGGTAGGCTGGAGTGCAGTTTGTAGAACTCACTGGAACATGGTTGTATAAGTCTACCAAATTGGGTAATTTTTCTGGCCATTGATTTCTTTCAGACTCTGGTAATGTCTTTAACAGGTCAATTACAATATGGTTCATCTTCTCACATAAGCCATTTGTTTGGGGATGGTACGTTGTTGTGTGAATCTTCTTACACCGTACATATTGAAGAATTCCTTAAAAATCTCTGATTCAAAAGCTGGACCTGTCTGTAATGCTTTTGCTGCTGTCTTCGCTGTCAAGTCTTAGACGGGTACCACCACTAAGAAGCATGAGTAATGGTCCACGATGGTTAAGGCATAGACATAACCTGACCGGCTTGGTGTCAACTTGACGTGGTCTAACGCGATTAGCTCAAGTGGTTGCTTGGTTATTATGGGCTGAAGTGGAGCTTTCTGTGCATATTTCCTTGTGAGGTTGCATGCGGCACATCTTCTACACCAAAGTTCGATGGATCTTCTCATGCCAACATAATAGAATCACCTCCATGGAGAGTGGCGGCGGCTTAACTACGCAATTATCCTAAGTACCTATGACAGCTCCTCATTGAGGACGCTGCCCAGCAAATGTACATAAGGTAATAGCGTATGTACCGCGCTCTCGCAGCCAGGACCCGCCGGCTGTCAAAGCACATTACAGACAGCCGACAAATCCTGGCTATTCAGTAGTGTCCCAATTTAACCCCTGAACTACCAATGATTTTAAGCACCATGTCTCTAGGGAGGGGGGCAATCCCGAGAGACATGGTGCCACTGCATTTACACATATTAACCCTTTAATACCGGGGTTCATTACCACATATGCAGCATCTGTGCTCATATGCCGCACAGATGCTGCATATGCAATTGAACCCCACAAGATATACAAAAGTGCCCATCAGCTGGGTGCTTAGTAATCATCTTGCATCGCTGACACAGCGGTACAAGATGATTACTTACTGTACCGGCAAAGCGGGAAATTTTAACTCTGTGGCTTTGACAGCCGCAGAGTTTAAATTCCCCAACAAATGCTACCCGCGGTCCTTCAGGACCGTGGACAGCATCACAATCACGCACCACACATGCACTCACACCTCACAATCACAGCACACTAACATACATACAGCCAGCCACACTCGCCACACGCACAGCACTCACATCACTGTCGCGCATCAAAAACGCAGCGTTTTTGACGCATGATAGTGTGCCTCCAGCTGAAACCCTAAACTCTTCCCACAGTGGCAAACTAAAAAAAAAAATAACAGGCAGCCAGGCCCAAATCTTCGTACAACATGCATGGAATCATCACACAAAAAATATCAATACTATATAGAACCGCCGGCAATGTAATTAGGTATGAGATGCTAAATTAAAAAAAAAATGCTAAGAAGATATAGAGAAATAAGAAAAAGTGTTTTTAAAACATTTGCAAAGGGCTGTCAATTTCAGAACATGAATTATACCCTAAAACATCACTAAAAGCATTTTATTATGATTCTCTAAATATTTCATACTTGCACTGAGTATTCCGAGTATAACCATCAAAGCTACATTACTTGGATTCCAACATGTGTTTCATTATTTTTTTGTTTATCAAGGAACTCTAGGGATTTCCTCTTTTGGTATTAATGAAATTATATTTGCTGCAATAATAGTTTGTTTTCAATTAGCAAAAATAACTGGAAGACAGTAAAGAAATATTGTATTGAATAAAATTTTAGGCTGGGATAGCATTCTGACATTACTGCTATTGTTACGACTCATAGTTGCAAACACATTGATTTCGTAAGGGTACCGTTACACGTCACAACATTGCATGCAATTTCACTTGCAATTAGCTGGTTGCAGTGAAATCATGGACACATTGTTCTATTTTGTTGCCGTGTACAAATGGAACAATGTGTCCATGATTTCACTGCAACCAGCAAATTGCCAGTGAAATTGCATGCAATGTTGCAACGTGTAATGGTACCCTAATGGGGTTGTCACACACGTCAATATCGCGTGCACGATCATTGCTGCACATGACGTTGCAGCGATATTGACGTGTGTGATAGGACGCATCAACTAGCGATAAATTGCTGGTTGATGGTCGCCAGGTTTTAGAACCTGTTTTAAAACCTGACGATGGTCACCCGGTGGACACGCAGCATCGCTACGTGTGACACCGGGAAATGCGATCAGCCAGCTCCCAGCACCTCTCAGGAAGTGCTGGGAGCTGGTATCCAGGGTAAACTGCGAATAACTAGGCAGCGCGCGCTGCCTAGATACCCGATGTATACCTTAGTTACCAGCCTTTTCCGCTCACCGGCTGGTATCTAAGGTACACAGTGGGTAACTACGATGTATACCTTAGTTACCAGCCTTCTCCGCTCACCGGCTGTAATCTAAGGTACAGGGGTAACTAGGGTCCCTAGTTACCCACTGTGTACCTTAGATACTAGTCGGTGAGCGGAGAAGGCTGGTAACTAAGGTATACATTGGGTATCTAGGCAGCACGCGCTGCCTAGTTACCCGCAGTTTGCCATGAATACCAGCCTGCAGACATCGTGGAAACGATATAGAAATCATTTCCACGATGTCACTGGTAAAATGATCGCTGGTGAGTCTGCCTGAGTGACATCTCACCAGCGATCAGCCGTCAATCATTGATGCGTGTGACGGCCCCATAAGACTTAAGGGCCCATTATACGCTACAAAATCATTAATGATATCGTTGATACGTCACAGGTTTTGGGGCGGAGCAACGACATCGTAACAACGTCGTTGCGTGGGACACGTAGATACGATCAACGATTAATCGGCTGATTGTTGATCGTAGGTTTATAAAGAGGACCATAAATCAGTCATTGATCGTTCATTCGATCTGCAGCATCGGTGTGTGTGACACTGTGATAACGATGATTTACGACTTTCCCTATTCAGAACTTAAGGACCTAGGCGACCAAATGACTGCAAGTATCGTTCACTTGTCGCGGAATCGTTGCTGCAACGTTCACGATATCTGTCCGTGTGACACCTCACCAGTGATTATTGAATGACATTCAAGTGATCCAGGTCAAGTCGGATCGTTGATCGGATCTCTGAGACATTGGAGCATGTAACGGGGCCTAAAGTCCTCATTCAGACATTAAATCTTTGTATATGAGTAATATCGGTGGTTTTCACAGAAACACATCCAATGTTAATCCTAGAGTCAGATCAAAATCGCCAATGCAAATCGAAAAATACGGCCAGCATTCGGATGACACACCATTATGATTTGATTTTCACATATGGTCAGAATAAAAATAATAGAGAAACTTTGTTTCTCTACGTATGGGAAAAACTGATGGCACTCGGATTAAAGTCTAATCAAAGGCTGATTTAAAAAAATCAGTCTGTTTTTTCTCGTATCTGGAAAAAATCCGATGTGTAATTATAACAATAATCATTTTTATTTCTATAGCCGCACCATTTAACAATTCAGAGGGAATGTGTACAGAAGACACTGCAGAATAACACATAGTTCAATGCATACCAAAGGAGTGAGGGCCCAGGTCGCAAGCTTAAGGTTAAGTGTACAGACATTGAAGATTTGCAGCAAAAAAGTGAGTTATATGTGTTTTGATTTTTGATTGTTTTTTTGTTTCATTTGCATAAGTGTAAAATCCTTTGATGCTCCAAATCTGCGAGGAAAAGTTAAGCAACATGTGCATGAGACTTCAGAAATCTCATTAATGTTGCTACAACTGTAAAACACTACATTTTTTCAACAGCAAAAATGCATGGAAAAAATGTAGCAAAAATGCAGCATGTAAACAAGACCCGTGACCATCGGTCTTGGATAGAGTATGTATGTGTATATTTAGTTACATTGATTGGCACTAGTAATAATGTAATGTTGTCTACACATGTCATGGGTGTGTCTGTCTCTCTTTGGTGAGCCCTTTGGAGAATCTGGGATCAGAAGGTCTCAGTGCCTTATTTATTGCAGGTCTATAATTGCATTGGAGGGAATCTACTTTCTTTCAGTGCTGAAGGGGTTAAAGACACTTTCCTAACTGGCTATTTTTGTAGCCTTAATGTCAGGTTCAGATCTTTTGTGATCACTCCCCTCCGCTATAAAAGGTCACGTGCCTTACCATCTGACACCGGTTATAGGTTCTCTTTCGATGCTGCCCATTTCAGAATGGACCTGTCTTTGAAAGAAGCTGAGGAGTTGTGACAATTGCAGCTGTGGTGTTTAGCTGCATTGGAAGAGTTGGAGTGTTTTTTGTGTTTTGGTCTATTTCCCTCTGTCTGTTTCCCTTACATTGTGTAGTATTATTGCAGTTATGAGTCAAGTGTCCTCGCTGGCCTTCACACTAGCCAGGGTGATTTCAGGGCCAGCGAGGACCTAGCCACGTCACGGCGATGTTGGAAGGACCCATATAGGGATGTTAGGTAGCAAAGATAGAGATTCAGGTATGTCAGGAGATGACCCCTCTCCCCATCAATGGGGCATTCCTTCTTTACATTCCACATTGTTTCCTTTGTGTTGCAGTGCATGCTTGGTGTCCGCACACCCCGGCGTGACAACACATTGTAGTAAAGTGCAATCATCTCTATATGTAATATCACCATGTGCATTTTCATAGTTTCTACTCTGATATATTATACACGCATGTAACTGGATTTGTTTCCTTTCAATTTAATGTCTTAATGTAGAAATAACAGAAAATGATTTCTCTGTAATTATTGGGAAAATAAATTTAAATATGCAAAATGTCCAAGCTGAAAGTAACGATTTGTGTTTTTTATACGGAGCTCAATTTCCACTATTATGGTATTGCATACTTTTCAAGCTCTTGCATGCAAACACAGCCTTTTTATTGTCCAAGACAGTGTTTCCCAACTCCAGTCCTCAAGGCACACCAACAGGTCATGTTTTCAGGATTTCCTTAGGATTGCATAGGTGATAATTTAATCACTTGCACAGGGAATAATTCCATCATCTGTCTAATGATAAGGAAATCCTGAAAACATGACCTGTTGGTGTGCCTTGAGGACTGGAGTTGGGAAACACTGGTCCAAGAGACCTCAACCTATATGGCTAAAGGTGACCTGATAATAGCCGTTTCACTACTGTGCTTTTACACTATCTGTATTGTTTATTGCTTGAATATTCTCCTTATTAGTATCTCTACACTGTGAGCTATTGCTATCCAGATTCAGTACAAAATGGCTTTTGCATTCTATGCCACAACTTTTAGACAATGCGTGTGAGTGAAAGTGGCGGTTTTGGGGCGCACAAAGAGGGAGACACAGAGTGGTTAAGAGTACTTTCCTTTACTAGGCATAAGAGGGGTCTTCACAATGCGTTTCGGCGGTAGCTCCGCCTTCATCAGGCTATGATAGTCCCTTCTGATTAGCTATGTTACACCATGTCATGTGATAGTCGCAAGAAGTTAAATGGATGCCTGTGCAGCCGCAACTGGGGTCATGTACTTTTTCTCTGGATCGTGCAATCTTTTGCTTAGTATAATACAGCAGTGGACATTTTTTGTGCAATTCAAAATGTAAATTGTTCAAATTTTGCTGAAACCAGAGAATTTCCTAAAATTGGACATGAATTAAGTTTGCATCAAATCATTTTGCTCACCACTATAATTCAGTAGAGTATCACTATACTTTAAAGGAGAGGCAGGAAAGAAAATCTGGAAATGTATTCTTGCTATTTCATTCTGTATTAGATATAGATTTTAAAATATATTGTAATTCATCTTTGCCATTAAATATCATATTTACATTTTTTTTTATTCAGCTATGATTATGTAGTAAATCCCAGAAATACTGGTAAATCAAAAGCAAAAATAAGAACTATTAATGCACATTTTCAAAACATTATTCTTGTTCGATTTTTTTTATAGATGTGTTCACACCTAATTTAAGATCCGTTTATTTAATGTTAAACATTGTTGAAAGACCTAATTGATAGTTTATTATGCTATTTAGGGTATTTGATAACTTAATATGAGTACTGTTTGAATACTTTAGTACAGAAAAACAAGTTCTGTCAAATATCAGCATCTCGCAAAAAAAAAGTTAAAAAGACAGCTATGCTCCCACCTAAAACAATCCCATCTGCAACACATTAGAAATAAAATATGACCTTAACATTTTATGTGACTAATCTGAGCCTGATGTGGTCATGTTACAGTCCAGAATAGCAGGCTTTCTGGCATTCCCAGAGTCTTACTGAGTCCACATATTGAAATGGGATTTGAAGA